>CM039125.1:1526150-1683740 GCA_022036555.1 Microstegium vimineum | reverse complement strand
CATTATTAATGTTTCCAAAACTTTCGCTCAAAACTGTAGAAGATAGAAAAAATTAAAAATAGTGCTCATAGAGAACTAGCACATATGTTTCTCAATTCAAGTTGTATACATCATATATATATATACTGCAGCAAACTGTATACTGTAAGCCATAGATACATCAAAGATTGTACTGTCAAAATGGACGGCAGAATTGAGTTGTTTATGGAACACTATTGCTCTAGAATTTAAAAGTCCCACTTATTTAACTTGGTGAAAAAAATAGGCATATACATATAAACATTTGTTCCCCATTGAATGTCTAATTAATAAAGCATGATGTGAGTTCTCATAACCCAAAAAACACTTCGAAATTGTGTATAAATGATAAAATTTCAGCACTCCTACTAATTAGATTTGTGCATGCACGGGAGCCAGGCTAGCTACACACTATACCAGTATCAGTTTATGTATCTCCAATTCTAATTATTCCCAATAACTAACTGAAGTAACTTTTCCTGGTCTAGTTAGATATACATGCTCGCTAAAGGTCATCTTAATATGTATTGTGCTTCTACCTAAGAACCATGCATTCACTGGAATTTATGCCAGCATGTATATATTAGTAAAAGCTACGTGTTTTTTCTTGAAATAAAAGGAAATATATATGAAATAAAAAGAAATATAAAATTGTAGGTGAGAAGGTGAACAGGAAAAGGCAAAGCAGACATGAGAGGTAGCTAGATGTATAGTATAGCACACAAGGACAGTACACACTGTACCACTCTACATGTAGCCGGACTGTAGGCCGGCCGAGCTATCAAATTTTACAGAGCGTGTGGTGAAGCTAGCTAGGACAAGATATCACATACCAAAGTGTATGAAGTAGCTAGGTGCTCCTTTTGTTTGTTTTGTTCAAAGTTTATGCATGCATGGGTGGGTAAATATAAAAATGAAAAACTAGTTAACTGAGAAGAATGAGAAGTGTGTGTGTCAAGTGAAGAAGGTAAATATTCTGGCTTTGAATGAACTCAGAGATCGACTGATGCATATATATGCTTATATGCATAGGCTTAATTGGATGAGCCCAACTACAACTATTTAGAGTAAACCATGTACTGTGCATTGTTTCTTTAGACGACAAATCATGTACATTGTTGACATTCTTCCATCATTCCATGTGACTGGTATTGGTTGGTATAAGGTGGATTTCCCTTTTTATTGTTAAAGAATTGCAGCATTGATCTACGTCACTTCACCAAAAGAATATTGAAAATAGTACCCCTAGGAAAAGAGCAACAGTGGTGTGACAAGGTCACTATGTACTCTAGAGAGAGAGAGAGAGAGAGAGAGAGAGAGATGGAGGCCGGGGGAGAGAGAGAGGCCAAGATGTTACAAGGCAGCTAGCTAGCATTGTCGAGATTAGCCAAAGGAACTAATCCAAAAGCCACATCAATCTCTGCAAAAAAATCGCATAGAAATACTGCTGTGTACTTTCCCATGTTCTGGACTCTGGAGCAGCAAGCAGCAGCACAATAGCTGATTGCTCATCCATCCCAAGGCAGAACACAACAGCAAGTTGCTTCAAAAGAACCAAACTGGAACAGACTAAAACAGCATGCATCGATAGAGCCCAAAACATGCAACAAATCATATAAAAAGAACCAATGCAAGAAACGCCCAGCTTTACACAAGCCAAATCCAGAGAGGCAGAAGCTTCCCCCATGCATGTGTAAACAAAAAGAGATTAGCGCAAGCAATCACACTGTGTTTGATCTAGTACGAGCTACTTACTATGGGTCTGTTTGGGACTGCCCCACAAACTCTGCTCCACAAACTCCATTGTAGAGCAGCTCCACGAACTCTAGGTTTTTGTGGAGCACTCTTTAGATGCTCTCACAACTCCACCTTTTTCTCTGGAGCTGTGTGCGTGGAGCTGAAACCGTTTGACTAAAAAACGTGGAGCAGAGTTGAAAAACGTGGAGCGGAGCAGTCCCAAACAGGCCATATATATACATACACTACTCATGGGACAAGATTATATTAATTAGCTTATACTAAACTAGCTAGACAACATACAGTAGCTAGCACTAACTAATCACGTGCTGGACTACTGTGCATGTCAATGTGGAATGAGGAATATAATGAATTGAAGAAGGAAGAATCTACACTTAAAATTCTTGTCTTTGCATTGCATTAAGGTGGCCAATTATAATGAACTCGAAATAATTAAGATTTGCTCAACAAGTAGCAGTACACTAGCTCTCTCTAGCTAACAACATATATATATATATATATATATATGCTCCATTGATCATGCATTAGTGTTCATCGACCAACGACTCAAATGCGCATACGTAGTAATAGTAGTAGTAGTAGTAACAATAATTAAAATCTCTTAATTCTCTTCTTGTCTCGAATTTGTTTGCTGATCACGGCAGCGACGACGATGACTTAGCTCATGCTCATCATCATCATCTTTGATTTGTTGGAAGAAGTAAATGAAACCATCAAGGAATTAAGCTACTAGGATTGATATGTAGGAATAATGGAAGCAGCAAAGCTAGCTAATTTAAGCTAGGTTCTAG
Source organism: Microstegium vimineum (assembly GCA_022036555.1). NCBI lineage: Eukaryota > Viridiplantae > Streptophyta > Magnoliopsida > Poales > Poaceae > Microstegium > Microstegium vimineum. Next base: position 1,681,173 of record CM039125.1, on the reverse strand, counting down.
GGTTATGAGGGAAGAACTGGGTGCCTGCGGCGAAGGCGCCGATCGGCGTCGGGTACGGGTCCATCAGCACCGCTGCCGACGTCGCCACCGTGGCCGCCGCCTCGCTGCTCCCCGCCGGCGACGACGCTTCCCTCGCATGATGCCCCGCCGTCAGCTGGTGGTACTCTGCCGATGACGGCGGCAGCTGCCCCACCGCCGCGTCGTCCGCCGGCCCGTGGTCACGCAGGATCCCCTTGAATGTGTGCCCGCCGATGCTCACCGCCGTCTGGTACGCCAGCTCCGCGTCTGGCTCGTCCACCGGCCCGATGCGCACGCACCGGAACACCGCCTCCACGTTCAGCTCCGGCGGGAACCTCCCGCCGCCGCCGTCGCCTATATACATAACAAGATCACCACCATTAATTTGGTCGTTAGACGATATAATCAACACGTCATGCCATGTCACGCCTCAACAGTGTGACGACGGTGGTGGAACGTGCCGTGCAAGCGAGGTCGATCTGTACTACCTGAGGAGGTCGTCGTGGTGACCATGGCGGAGTTGGCGGACGGCAAGCGGCCAAGGGAGCGGACGAGCTCGCGGGGGCGCTTGCTCGCGGCGGCGGCGGCCGCAGCAGCGGCGCTGGCGCTGTTGCTGTTAGCGGCGCCACGGAAGAGCGCGGCGAGCTGCTGCTGGCGCTCCCGGCGCTTGGAGGCAGGGACCCAGGTGCTCTTGACATGGGTGGCGCAGCTAAAGCCGCGGCTCCGGCAACAGGTGCGGCAGCGCATGTGCGTGCAGTCCTTCTTAGCGTTGTTGCCGCAGTCCTGGCAGCTGGTGCCAGCCCTGCCACCGCCGGCGCCGCCCGGTCCACCGATGCCTCCGGGTCCCATGCCGTCATGGGAGGAGAAGCCGAGCACGACGCCCGTGGCGACAGCGCCGGAGGAGAAGAACTGCGACGTGTGCGGCGCGGCCTGATGCTGGTGGTGCGGGTGCCAGAGCTGGAACCCTATCCCGCCTCCGCCCCCACCGCCACCGCCGCCGCCGCTGGCCGCCGTGTCGGCGGCCGCGGCGGCCGCCCCGCGCGCGTACAGGAACAGGCTGTCGGCGCCGATCGGGTGATCGCTGCCCCGGTCCCCGCCCCTCCCGCCTCCTCCTCCGCCGCCGCCCCTCAGAGAGAACCCAGCCATGCGAGACAGCTGCCACCACCACCCACCATCAAGACGAGCGAGAGAGAGTGTGTGTGTGTGCACCACCAGTCCACCACCACCACCAAAGAAGCTAGCCTTTGCAGCTCCTCCTCCTCTGATCCCTCTTTCTCGATCTCTCCCTCAGCTCCCTCCCTCCTAGCAGCTAGTAGCCCCTACAGCAAAAGAAAAAAACAAGTAGAGATCTTGGGAGTAAGAAAAAAAGCGCGCAGGTGCAGTGCACAGAGAAGCAGAAGGTGGGAGACGACGGCGGCACAGCAGCAGCAGCAAGCAGCCAGGCATGGGGGTTGGGTTGTGTGACGGCAAGTAGGTTAGATGATGCATGAGCTGCTGCATATATAGATTGCCATAGCTCAGTAGCGGATAGATCGGCAGTAGATCTGCAGCGAGAAGCTCCTAGACATAGAGAGAGATTTGTTGCAAGCAGCAAGCTAATAAGAGTAGGAGATCGATGAGGATGAGGATGGTTAGCCTCGCTGCTGATGCATGTGCGACAGACAGTGCGAGTGAGCGAGAGATCGAGGAGAAAGATAAACCTGCTGCAGTAGTGCGTGCTCCATGCCTCCATCACACACTACTCTAGCTACTCATCAGTGCTACTCACCTTGCCTTTGCTGAAAATAGGAAGCTCGCCTCTAATCCTCCTCCTCTTCTTGCCTAATTCCTTTCCTCTCTTGGCGTCTTGCAAATTGGGGTCTAAGCACCTCAGCAAGTCGCTCTCTTTTCTCCCTCGCCGGCCGGCCCTCTACAAATAGTATCTGGAGAAGGAGAGGGAGGTTAGCTGCCTTTGCGAGTGAGTAACTGTAGTAGTGGTAGAGAACGCAAGCAAGCAAGCTGCTTTTTGGGGGGTGATGAGGAGATGAGGTGGGAGGCTATATAAAGAGGCCGGCGAAGGAGGAGGAGGAGGAGGAGGAAGAAGAAGAGAGAGCTAGTAGGGGGGGGAGTGGGTTCAGGGGAGGAATTCGAGGGCGCCTGCAAACGCCGCCATGGAGGCGGCGGCCCGGACCTTAATTTCTATTTATTGCTCGCTCCGATCCCACAGCTCACCTCTCTCTCTCTCTAGCTTATCTCCACTCCACCCAACCAGATGAAAGGGAAGAAGGAATGGACGCAAGAGAGAAGAGGCTGGAAAAGGAGAAGAAATGGAGAAAGTGAATATGGCAGCAGCAGTAGCAGTAGTAGTGTGTCTGTGTGTATTTTCTTTTTCTTTTCTTTTTGCAGAGAGTTTGCCTTTGCCTAGCTTTGCCCTCCTCTTCCCTTTTTACAATTTGTACCTTGGGCTTTGGCGAATTATTGTTACCACACGAGCTGTCCCTCCCGGCCTGCCATTGCCATCCATCCATGCCTTGTCAATAACAGCATGACTACATGGCGACAGAGGACAGGGAGGAATTTTTACTGACAGGAGAAGCAAGGCCTTTGCAGTGTGTATTGTGTGTGTGGGTGGGTGGATGTGGTCGTCGTCTTCCGTCTATCCATCCGTCCCCCAGGCCCCCAACTCGCATGCACTGCTGCATGCACTTGACAGTTGCCCGGGTAGAATAGTTTATTTATTTATATATATTCCCGTTATATATCTTAGTGTATTATTTATCCTATAATTTGATGTCCATATCCAGGAGAGGAGATGATGAAATATAGACTACTGTTCTACTTCCTTCGTTCCAAATTATAAGTCGTACCAAAAATTTTAAAGAGTCAAAATATTTCAAAGTTTATCAAAAATTATAGAAAAAATTATGACATCAAATAGGTACACTATAAAAATATAATCAGTGAAGATCTAAGAATAATACTTAGTCGATATTATAAATATTATTATATTATCATATAAAAATTTGTTAAACTTGAGATACTTCGACTCTCCAAGGTTGTTGTAATGACTTAAAATTTCAGATGGAGGGGGCATGCATGATACATGGTAATTGTCTTTTTCAATTAAAAAAGTTGCAATGGTTATTACTAATTAGATGAATATGTGAAATGGAGTGTCATTTTATGGCTATTAGGCCAGTCTCAATGGAGTTTCATCGAAGTTTCATAGACATCGAATATGTTGATGTGGCACTGTATTGATAAAGAGAGAGATGATGAGAGATTTATGGGGACAAAGAGAGTTTAATAGAGATGATATTTTTCTGCACTGTTTTCAAAATATTGTTGCATTACAAACTGGGAAATGAAACTCCAACCAAGGATAACCTTATTATCATCAATAGCAAAGAATGTATGTCATTTTTTTAAAAAAAATGTGATTAGTAAATGATACTAGCTTCCCGAAGTGGAGTACAAGGACAACGCTATATTTATAGGTAGCTCCACTTAGCTAGGTATGGTCAAAAGTACTGTAATGTGTACACTACACAAACTAGAATAGAGCCTACCGGCTGCAACAATTCAATTCGAGAACATATATGAGTATCCCCAACGCCAAATGAATTGGACAGGGCATCCGTGTAAACAGCTCATATATATATATGCATGTGTGCATTAATAAGTATTATTGTGTATACTATGTTGTACTTCCTCTGCGTATGAGCTTGTCTATTAGGTTTATATATAGCCATCCCGCCAGTACTTGTTTTATTTTAGGACTGAAGGGAGTATTAAATGTTTTAGTTGGAAACATAAATAAACAGAGTAAAGGCAACGAGAGATAGTGTTATACTTTTGTAAAATAAATTTGTTTATATAATACAGACACAAACACTCATACATAAACTCACGTACGCAAACACCTCCTAAAAACTGATCATGCCGTTTAGGATTAACGTGCGTTAAGTGAAATTAGCATATATTATTGTACTATATGCAAAGAAAAATGGCGACAAAACAGTTTATTTCTATACATGTACACATGACATAGAGCTATGCAAAATAATTTTGTAAGTACATATACAAAGAAAAAATGTACAGTACGGTGTTCATCATGATACAGAGTAAGTAGTGTACATAACAACATATTGAGACATGGATGCATGCATGCATGCATATTCCAAACACCTTTATTTTTGCAGGCTGATCGATGGGTGGCTAGGTGCATGAATGAACAAAATCCTTTTGGGACAAACATTGCATGCTATAGTGTAGTATAGTACTACCCCTACACCTCGCATCTGCAGACAGGAAATGTTGCACGCACTCTCAAAAACTGTTGGGGAGAATTCGCATCCGCCCCTCCGCCTCTGTGTGTGTGGTGTGTGCCATTTCACCACCGGAAAGCTGTTTTTTTTTTTTTTGCAGGCGAGCAGTGAAAAGAAAGAAAGGCAAACAAAAAAAAAGAGAGAGAAAGTGAAAACGGAACGGCGCCCTGCTGCTTCATTCAGAGCCTAGCAGTAGTGCCCGTAGCTGCGCGAGTTTTTAAAACCCCAAGGGTGTATAGCGTGGGGCCATCGCAGCCGTCTAGGCGGCAGCGGACGGCGCATGCCTCGCCACGTGGCGGGAATCCGGGGCGTGTGTCGGGTAGTACCGTGGTAGTAGTAGTAGCACTAGAGCTACTTTCCGGTCCGGCCGCGAAAGACGCTGCTCCTGCTGCCGCCGTCCGGTGGGACCGGCCGGGCCCGCTTCGCCGTCGTCGACCACGTTCGTTCTCGAACGCCATGGGAGGGAAACGGGCCGGCGCGCGCACGCACACCACACCCAACACTGTTGCTACTACGCACACTGTAGCATCAGCAGTGAACAGTTGCAGTGGTGACTAGTGAGAGAAGCTTCATATATTCGTGCATGGACATGGACAAGGACATGGCCGGGCACACGGACAAGCATGGACATGGAGATCTATCTATCCATGACGACGACGACGGATCGATCAATCCTCGGTCGCTGTAGGTAGGGGAAAGGCCGGCCGGGGAGCTTGGTGTGCTTGCATATAATTGCATGGTGGTGCTGGTGGTCGATCTTGTTGTCACCATGCATGCATATGTGCATGCTCCTGGGCTCCTGCTGGCTTTCTGCTGCTTCTCTGACGGACGAGCTATAGCAGAGGGCATTGACACGGCCTGGACTGGTCTAGAACCAGCTGTCTGTCTGTCAGTGCCTCATGATCTCGCCTTGCCTTAAAAAGGTTGCTGATCATCATGTAAAGCACACCCCGGCCGGCTAACTTAGCTGCAGAGCCTGCAGGGATCCTCTGCGCCAGGGGAATGAACAACAACGTATGTGATGTGTGCTTGCTTGCTTGTCACTCACTCTCACTCGTGTCACTCAGTCACTGTACCACGCGTACCCATGCTGCCGTTTCACTTTATTGATGTCACGTCGATCGCCGGCCGAGGGAGTGTGTCTTTGTGTTTGTTGAAAATTCATGTTGTTTAATTTAGTGTTTGTTTGGCAGGACTCCTCCGATCTAGCTCCGGCTCTGGTTTTTCTGGAAGTGCTAGCTCTACCAAACATATGTTTTTAGTGGAGGACCATAGTCGTTTTGGAGGAGCCCCTGCCAAACAAGCACTTATTACACTACGTGTCAATATATCTTAGTTTTAACCAAAGCCAATCAAATGTTAAGTCTTACTAAATTTTATAAGAAAAATGTCAAAACTTAGTATGCTAAATAAATATCAGATCCATCCAAAAATGAGAAATATGTTTTCATAGTAAATCACTTGCACGGTCATTGCTCTTATATAGTCTTATTATGTCCCAAATTACACAACATTGGAGAGTCACGTGGGTCCAAATTGAGTACTTCCCCATCCTAAAAAAACAATGCTTCTTTTTTGAAGAGCGAAATAATTTTAAGTTCGATTCAATCTATAAAAAGAATACTAACGTGTACGGAATAAGTATCCTTGATTAATTAGGTCAGTCTTATTGGAGGTTTCATTTGTATTCAATAGTACGTCAGCAAATTCGATGATGACTTGGCAAGTTAATTATAAAGGAAGAGATAGAGAGTTTCACCTAGACGAAAGCCGTTGTTAAAGTTACTAATACAAAAAACTTACATTGCCGGTCTTGGTAATGCCATGATAGTCACCTCGAAAACTGACCTGGTATTTTTTCATATAATAAACTTATTTAGACACATTAATGTTTTTCTCTCCATAGACTTAATTGGTACAACTTAAGAAAGTTTGACTTGTTCTAAATTTATAATTGCATTCTTTTCCGAGGGAGTATATAGGGAAAAAAACTAACTATGGGAATTTATTCATTGATAGTGAGTTTTTTTAATGTCTTGAAAAATTATTTTGAAATCCAATGCCAAAATAGACGTGCCTGGTCATGATAAAAGGTCATGCGCAATACGAGATCTACCCCATCAAACGGTAAAAATAAAGGAAACAGTGTAATAAAGAAAAGGGGCCACATCTCTGATGATCAGTAATCGAAATGATCAGACTAAAGTACACCTTGAACCACACACATTCCGCGGTTGTTTAGCATGGAAGTAATAGTAATTGACGCCGACAAGTGCGGCTACTATATACTAGTATACTTTCTTGAAACTTGGAGCGTTGAGGTTGACAACCATATGATTTTCTTACTGAGTCGATAATTAACTAACACATTTTTCTTTGCTGCTGTTCATGTGATCGACATGACAGCAAACCATATGACAAAGTGTGTATATATATAGGTAACAAAAAAACAGCATATGCATGGGCCTCCACTCCGGCTGTTCCACCAGCTGCAAGCACTTCTACTACTCCGATCCTTCTTCTCGATCTCTGACCCTATTCCTACTATACACATGCATTTTGCATGATGTATATATCCACGCACACACAACCATTCGTAGCCACTTTTGTTGTTGGTTAAGCTAGCTACGCGTGTACAGCAGGCAGCAGTCTTATTTGTTAGCGACTTAGCGCTAGCTACTTATATAGCTATAGCTTATTAGGTCTTTGGTCTCTACCTAGCTAGTGGGTCCCTTATTATTAGCGCCAACATATCATCTGTTGCTATAGCTCCATGTACGCATTTGCCTCATGATGCACCGTGCATAGTGAAAACCAACTCAAATCAAGCCCTTTAATTGCTGTTGAGCTAAGTACTACGCTGGAGACCAATAAGATGAGCCACAACATGTGTAACGTACTCCCCCTTCCCCGTTCTAAGAGCCTGTTTGGTTGAGCTCTTGGCAGCTCCGGCTCCCACACTGTAGTATACTGTTGCACACTGTAGCGCAGAGCCGGAGAAGCCTAGAAAAGGGAGCTTCGCTGGCTTCATTGGTTTTACAGGCAAAATGACAAGGAGCCGGAGCCGGTGCTGGGTACACAACAGGAACCTACAGTGCGGCACAGTGCATCCAGAGCCGGAGCCGCTCACGCAGGAGCCCTGCCAAAGACAACCTAAATTATAAGTTCTAGATATTCATAGTTCATGTAATGCACCTAGCTAGATATATGTTATGTCTACATATATAATAAAAAATATGAACTCAAAAATGTCAAAACGTCTTATATAATTTGAGACGGATGCCATACATTGTTTTTTCTCTAAGAACAAAATTAAATGAGTGGATATGATAGTCAAGTTTCTATTTCATCTCAACTGTGGGTGACATTTGCATTGCTGCAGTGCAATATCAGCGAGTCCTTTCACAGTTAACTAGAGCAAACCAACCAGCTAGGGGCTGGTTATATGCCCGGATCTCTCTATATGTCATTTCAGTAAAGAAAAAAAAAAGAGGAGGATGAAAAGAATGTGCAAGTGTGGACAAGATATCTCGTCTATGTGAGTTGATTCAAACAGTGGAAAAGTTTAACTGTCCAAGTGACATAGTGGCGTGCACTAAAATAAAGAGGTTGGTCCTAATTAAAAAGGATTTGATGACATAATAATAAAGTGCAGTCTGTCGGGTGCCATATTATGATATTATATCAATTGGGGTGATCAGACTAGCTAGTAATTAAATTTATCAAAATATATACTGCCTATAAAAAGTGATTAAATAGTAGTAGAGTTTTTGGAGATCTCATCTGTAAGTACTTTAAATCAATAAACCCACCTTTAACTCAAAAAATTCAGATGCAATTGATCGATTATTATTGCCCTTAGATAATGGATTATTGGCCGGCAAATTAAAGGACTAAATTAAATAAAACAACAGCCAGCTTCCATTCTCTCCGGGTCCCATTTTCTGTCCTGTACAACACTGTAGTAGTTTGTCTGAACCAGGAGAGAATAGAATATTTATATGCATATATTCTCTTCCTGCCATTGAGTGAATTAATCATCACCGCATTCATCTCTCTTCACCAGCTAGCCGGCCGGACTCAAAGGAAACGAGCTAGCGAGAGACATATCATTGCGCTGCAGCAGGTACATCAGTACATATGTGGGTCCAACTTGATATGAAATTATTTGGTGAGAATTTTGTCCACATAATTAAAAAAAATAAAGGACATAAAATTTCAACGTAGCAAGTAATTTGAGGTCGAATGTACTTTTCAAAGTACTACTGATGATATATACATCCGCTCCCCGAGCTTGCCCATGGCCACGGGTCGGATTACAGATTTACAAGAGATTTTTTTTTCTCATGAATCCAGATTTGGAGACAGCCAGCAGGCCACGTACAGAGAAACGAGAAGTCAGACTTCCAAATTCAATCGCAAGCAAAGAATGAAGCGACACACTCCTATGCTAGACAAAACAGGGGAACAAAAAAATATGGACCAGAGCTCGATACCTACACGGTCGTTTTTTTCCAATACGACTGATTCCTACGTACATGTACTGTTTATGTATTGAGTTTCTTTTGCGATGCATATAATAATATATTATACGAATCGGTTTGTCTAACCATTAGTGTCTGTATATATAGGACTCAAAGTTGTTGGACGGATGCGTGGCTATGCCCACCATAAGTAAACGGTGTAATTATCAATTTTTATTTTTAATAAATATATACGGAGTACTATTTATTTTTTATGCTAATAGTTGAAAATTAAATCAATCTAAGAAAATTATGTGAGGCCGTGACAATATGAAATCCAATTCCATCTCCAAATCACAAATCTTCTAGGTGACTATACACCACAAACTATATTCCCGTTGCAACGTAAGAGCACATTTGCTAGTATATACATAACTTCCACTTTGAAATAATTATATTACCTATACTAAGAATGGCTTCCAAGTACACTACCAATGTTATAAATATATAATATATGCTATATATAGGAGCAATATATCAAAAAGTAACCCGGTTTGGTCTTTGTTTGACAGTGCAATATATATAACCACCTAGATTAAAAGGTACGGTCTTCATATGTACTAAAGATGCCATACAAAATTGTACGGACCACCAATAGAAAAGGGATTTAACTAACATGTTAGGGCCCTATTTGCAACAGCTTCTTCCTGGCTCCGACTATGGCTCCTTCAGAGGAGACCTACCAAACGTTTTTTCTGGAGAAGCCGTTTTTAGTAAAAAGAGAAGTCAGAGCCATTTTGGAGACCGTTCCTGCTCCTCCTGAGGAGTCCCTCGATGATTAACGATAATATTCAATTATGATTGCTTATTTGTGACAAAGAGAAATAAGTGCACAGTGCACAAAGAAATAAATTACATAATTAACTACTCGTAACACTACCTATAGTTAACCGTGGTTTAGTCCTTTTTATATAAATTGTATTTTTTGTGTGCACAACTCAAAAAAAAATGTGTGCATGCAAGAACCATAGCGCCAGCAGAATGATACTATTTGTGCATGAGAAAACCATGATGTTTTATTTATTAATTAAACCACTATACAAAGAACCAGTATTTCATTGACCATTAAATTTTGAGCATAAGATTTTTTGTGGTACATAGTACACAATATATGTCCGGTCAAAATTCATAAAACATATACCTTTTGACTGACTCACTACTCAATATATATGTTGACGCGAGCGAGTTTCTAAGCCACTGCATTTGATGCAAAAGTGTATCTGCACCTGGAACGCCTTGTATTTATATTCTCTTTTATAATGGGTCAAAGCATAATTCTAGTTTTCCACATATAGTACTCCAATTAAAGGCCCCCTTTGTGACAAGAAACTTGCCTAACTAACTTTTTTCTTTAGTGCACATATGAGCAGTCTGCTCTACATGCAACAAACAGGCAAGGTGGGTCATTCAGCCAAGGCAAAAGGAGAAGAGAATATGTGTCCTCACTTCATCTGATGGTTATTATTGTAAATGCAATGCCTTTTCCTCCTGCTTATCTGATGAAATAAGTTATTTTGCGATACCATATATATTCCTAGGACTTTATATAGTTGACACTCGAGTGAGGAACAACCGCGCGCAGTTTGATTCCTTGTTCAAAGTCTACGTACATATCTAGAAAAAATAAAATATATTATATAATTTCGGACTCGTTCTATTCTGTATTCAAGCCTTCATATATATATCCAGCATGCTATGGTAGCTTTCTTCTATTTTTTATGTATTTTTTAATATGTGTGTGTGTAGATTGATTATGATTATAGAGAAATGACCTTTCGTCGATTTCTAAAAACAGCTTTAGTCCCAGTTATTTTTGTGTTCGGGGCTAATAGACCTTTAGTCCCGGTTGGTAACAACAATCGGAACCAACCGAGACTAAAGGTCCAAAACATTTAGCCTCGGTTGGTAATATCAACCGGGACTAAAGGTAGACTCTTTAATTCCGGTTGGTGTTACGAACCGGGACTAAAGGTGGTGTTACCAACCGGGGCTAAAGGTCTCTCTACGGTGGGTTCAAAAGGAAAACGTCTCATTCATTGATAGATGTGTTGCGTAGGTCGGGTGGTAAGTGCACGCGAGGCAATACATGAGATCTTGGGTTCAAAACTTAGGGGGCGCAAGTTGTGGGGAGACATTTTTTTTTTAGACCTTTAGTCCCGAATTGCTAGCCCCGGTTGGGAAACCGGGACTAAAGGTCCTTACGGACCGTGGCTAAAAAGCCACCTCTGTAGTAGTGCGTAACAGAGAAAAAAAAACAATTCTCCAAATATTATATGTATCCTTAACGCGAAAAGAATTGGAGAGGTCTCCAATATGTGCATTAAGTAACATATATATTCGGAGTCAAATTGAAATTTGCATATGGAAGATCCATGTAGTCTGATCTGAAGGAAGTACTGTTGACAACATTGAGCCGATGGAATTCTACTCAGCTCTGTTTTAAATTATAAATTATTTTGACTTTGTTTACTAAGTACATATATAGACAGCAAAATAGATATGTAAAAAAATCGAAAATCAAAGCAACCTAGAAGAAAGAATTCGTAATGGAGGGAGGGAGTAAGTATGTTTTATTTCGTTGATTGATTGTACATTTGGTTGCCGTCCGCCGTCGTTGGAGACGTAGTACGGAGTACACAGATCGAAGGGAAGAAGGGATTAAAAGGGGGCGGGCGGCCCCTAAAAATTTGACATTGACAGTGATGTAGGGTGAGGTCCCAATAATTGAGTACTTGCTGCTGCTGCTGGGGCTTTGCTAGCTGCCTGTCTCGAGCCCTGTGCGCACAATACTACTACTACACGAGTTGACTCTTCTTTTACTCCCTTTCACTCATTTCAGTCCCTTTCTGTCCCCATCCACACCCATCCATCCATCCACAATTCACACGGCAACACTACCACACCACGTTGCGTTGCGTTGCGTTGTGTTGTTGTATGCATGCCATGCCGTAGGAGTATGTACCTCAAAGACATACTCCTACACGCACCCATTTGCAAAGGGAGGAGAAAAAGAGAAAGAAGAGAAGAGAGAGAGTGTGTGTGTGTGGCACTGGCAGGCCATAATATGCCCAAATCCCTATGCTTAACTAACTCATTCCCTTTGGAGTTTGGGGGGAGGGGTCGTCGCTCATCGAGGTCGTCTAGAACGAACGAGAGGCTGCTGCTGCTGCTGCACCTGCACTGCAGAGTGCAGAGCAGAGAGAGCTGGGATACCCGGATGCCGACCGGGCGGACCCGAGGTGTGATGTGCCTTGAGAGGTGTGCCATTAGGTTTTTGAATGACACACACCACACACACTCAGGAGTCAGGCCGGCCGGCCCTGACTGTCAGCCTCCGGATTGGATTGGATCGGATGCTGCAGCTGCAGCTGCAGGTCCCAAAAATCGACAACACCTCTTCTTGTTCTTGACCATGCACACTGGCCAGCATCCATGGAGTGAGTGAGTAGTACTACTTCATTAGATTTTTAAATTTTAAAATTGTTATGATTTTTTTGGATTTATAACTTCAACTATATGTATTTAGATACAATTTATATTTTATTTGACACATATGTATACTCTGTTTGACATAACTTCGCCAACATCTTCATGAGCTAACAACTTCATGAGCTAACGCGAGCTGTTTTTTTTATCAAACATTTCGAACAACTTCATGACCGAAGAACCTTTTTCTATGCTCTCATGTAGGAATGTGGATAGACCAAGCTGAAAAAGTAGTTTTTGAATAGCTCAACTTCACCAATAAAACTGCTTGTGAATCTGGGCCATGTCAAATGGGGTCATAGTTAAACGAACCTAGAAAAATTAAAATGATTTATATAATTTCAAATGGAGGGACTAGGACTTCAACGCTACCATTGAGATCTTGAGTTGTAAATTTCTATAGAGCTGCTGATTATTTTTCGCTAACAGCGAAACTAACTAGAAAAGGCTGCTCTTCCTGAAGTCTGTGTGCTCAGGTAAAAGGTGCGGCCACGACATGATGATGATTGTAATTACGACCTGACATGCATATCACCTGACGTGCGAATGAAGCTGACAACAGAAACACTTTGTGCCAGGCCGGCCAGGGCCAGTGAATCTTTATAGATCGATCTGCAAAAGAGAATGTAACTAAACACACAGAGAATTACTGTGGCCGTCCTCAATAGGAAAAAAAATGGACAAATCTGCATTAATGCATGCAATTATATACGAGCAAGCTGCTTAATACTCACTCCGTTTTAAATTATAGTTCATTTGACTTTTTTAACCACAAATTTGACGACTCGTCTTATTCTATTTTCTATGTAAAATATCACTTCTTTTGTTGTACTTACTTATTTAATAAATGATCTACAATAATAACTTAAATTTGACTATATTTATACAAAAAATTTAAATAAAACGAGTGATCAAATTTAAACTAAAAAAGTCAAATGAATTTAATTTGAAACGGAGGCCGGGAGTGCTATATAATTGAAGAATCATGGTCTTAATTGGTTTCGGTGATTAACAACAATTAGAGATTATTATGGCTAACGTGTGTTTTGCAGAGGCTATGCATAGCTTAGCCATAGTGATCAAGGAAAATAGACTATAATGGTCATCACTTAGCCCCCAAGATGGATATCGTTTCGGCTCTTAAGGAGACATGATGAAGACCCTAGAATGATAGGCTAAGTGCCGTAAGGAGATGAAGGGCACTTAGAATTAGATAGGGCTTCTCTTTTTACCTTTGACCGTACTATTAAGAGGGGTTGAGATTAGTAGCTTGACATATGAAAGCTTCATGTTTAGGTGTGGTGCACACTTGACTTCCTTAGCTCTAAGCAAGCCTATGGTGACCGTAAGATAGCCTAGAACAACTTCTATTTTCATCGCGACGAAAAACGGAGTTGTCAAAATAGTTTTCTGGGCGTCGGACGCTCCTGGCAGGGGCGCCGGACGCTGTCCGTCGCGTCGGACAAAGGCGCCGGACGCTGGGTGGTTGAGTCCACAGCGTCCGTCGACCTTCCAGAGAGGTTGTTTTCTGGCTAAGTTTTTCAGGGTGCGTCGGACGCTGTCCGTCAGCCAGGCGTCGGACGCTGCGAAGAGCGTCCGTCGACCTTCCAGAGAGGGTGTTTTTCAAACCCTAGCCAGAGCTCAGCGTCGAACGCTGTGGCTGAGCGTCCGTCGCCCAGTGACGTAGCGTCCGTCGCTGGGAACAGTGTGTCAGAACTAGCCGTTAGACAGAGGCGTCGGACCGTCCGTCGCCTAGGCGTCGGAGCGTCCGTCGCCTCAATTATGAACAGAAACTAGCCGTTGGGCATGCGACGGACCGTCCGTCGCCTAGGCGTCGGAGCGTCCGTCGCCTCAATTATGAACAGAAACTAGCCGTTGGGCATGCGACGGACCGTCCGTCGCCTAGTCGACGGAGCGTCCGTCGCCAACTTAAAATGCCAGCCCGAGGCAGTTTTCAGAGGGTCTATTTATAGCCCCTCCCACTTCTCTCCCACCTTGCCTTTGCTCATTTGAGTTGCTGAGTTTGTTGAGAAGGTTGGGAAGAGAGCAAGAGCCCTAGAGAGAGAGAGAGAGAGTGATTCGCGAATCCATCTATCCTTTCTCTAGTTCATCCAAGAGTTCAAGTGTGCATCCTCTAGTTGTGAAGCTTGAGTGAGTCAAGCGAAGATCGAGGCTTGTTACTCTTGGTGATCGACATCACCTAGACGGTCCGGTGGTGTTCGGAGGAAGGCGATCGCCGGAAGATTGTCGGCGGCCCTTCTCCATCGACTTTGTGATCGGTTGTGGGCGATTCACCGAGCCGGAGTGGCGAAGAATCAGCCCGTAGAGAGCACTCATCCCTTGCGCGGGATTGAGGGGGAGCTATACCTTGCGAGGTGCTCCAACGAGGACTAGGGGGGAGTGTCGACTCCTCGATACCTCGGCAAAACATCGCCGTGTCAAGCATCTCCTTCTCTAGCTCTTTATTACCGTATTACTTTCCGCACTTGTCTTTCAATTCATACTAGAATTGTGTAGGAAGTTTTCACTTTCCTTTGCCTTGCTACCGCTTTCTAGCTAGGACACACAAGCGGTAGGCACTAGGGGGTTAATTGGCTCTTTATAGGTTTAATTCTTGTTTAGAAATTAAAAAGAGCCCAATTCACCCCCCCTCTTGGGCATCTTGATCCTTTCAATTGGTATCAGAGCAAGGTTGCCCTAAATTAGGCTTCGCCGCCTAGAGCAAGATGTCCCATGGGGATGGACCACCTCCCATGTTCGATGGAGATGACTTTCCTTATTGGAAAGTTCGTATGGAGGCCTACTTAGAGGTCGTTGACGTGGGCGTGCTCAAAGCCGCCACAAAGGGAGGTACTCTCTTCGCGGAGGACCTCAACTTTGAGAAGCACAATGCCAAGGCAAAGAACATACTCTTTCGTGGCATTAGCAAGGATTTCTTCAACCGAGTGCGTAATGCCAAAGACGCATTTGAGTTGTGGACCACTATTTGTGCACTTCACGAAGGCACAAAAAGTGAGCGTGAAGAACGCTATCACTTGGTTATGGCTAAGCTCAATTCTTTCTCTATGCATGCAAATGAAAATGCAAATGAAATGTACTCACGTCTCAACATTATTGTAGAGGAATTGAATGGGCTCGGTCTCAACCAAATGGAACCGGCCGATGTGGTACGCAAGATTCTTTGTGTCTTGCCCATTGAGAAGTATGGCCACATCGTCACGGTGCTTCACCAAGGAGATCTCTCCGTCGCTACACCAACACAAATTTTGGGCAAGATCAATGCCCATGAGATGTACATGAAGATTGGTGATGGTGGCTCATCTTCCTCCTCCAAGAAGAAAGAAAAGGAGAAGGAAGAAAAGAAGGACTTGGCTCTCAAGGCATCCTCCTCGGAGAAGCACAAGATGCAAGTCATGTATGAGAGCACAAGCGATGATGATGATGATGATGATCTCGCTCTCATGGTGAAGAAAACAACAAAGATGTTGAAGAAGCTAAGTAAGAATGGAGTCAAGTTTGACTCAAAGAAGAAGAAATTCTTCACAAGCTCTTCAAGAAAGCCCCTCTCCAAGATGGATTGCTACAATTGTGGCAAACTTGGACACCTGGGTCATGCTTGCCCCGAAGAAAAGAAAGACAAGTACAAGAATAAGAAAGCTAACAACAAGTTCAAATACAACAAGGACAACAAGGTTGAGTCAAGTGATGAGGAGAAGAAGGATGACAAGCCATTCAAGAAGAAGAAGAACTTCAACTTCCACAAGAAGAAGAAAAATGGCAAAGCCTACATTGTTGGTGATTGGCTCACCGACATTGAAGACTCAAGTGACTCTTCCGGAGATGAAAGTGAAGAAGAGAAGGTGGCCGCCTTGGTGATTGGTTCATCTATTCCACCGCCACCCCCTCCATCATCTCCGGGCTCATCCTCTACACACCTATGCCTTATGGCTAAAGGTGACAAAAAGGTACAAAAAGAGGATAGTGATGATGAGGCTAGCTCTAGTGATGATAGTGATGATGAGTTTGAGGCACCTTCCTATGATGAGCTAATTGAAATTTGCAATAAATACACTAAGCTCATTAGGAAGTATAAAGGCAAAAGTAAATCACTAGAGAAAGCAAATGGAAACTTGCATGCTAAGCTTGATGACTTGACTAGTGCTAATGATGAATTGAAGCTTGAGAATAAATCTCTCTCATCTAGCACTAGGGAGCTCAAAGCCTCACTCAAGCAAGCAAATGAGAAACATGATAAGCTTGAGAGGTCAACACAAGAGCTCCAATCAAGATACAACTTGCTAAAAGATGACTACAACCAAGTTAAAAATGAACATGGCACACTTGTGATAGCTAATGAATTGCTCTCAAATGATCTTGCCACACATGTTGCTATTAACCCGGTTGTTAAGTGTGATATAGCTACTTCTTGTGAGGACTTGCTTGATGAAGTTGCAAGTGAGCAAAATGCAAAGTGCAAGGGCAAGAAGGTAGTTGAGGCCGACAAGCATGATGACTATGTGAAGGTGAGGCAAGAAAACTCCAAGCTCAAGGAAGAGCTAATCAACCTCAAGGCAAGCAAGCCACTCACTATCAAGTCGGCCAAACAAGATGACAAAGATGCAATGACCTTGATCAAGTCTCTCAAAGAGGAAAATGCAAAGCTCAAGGTTGAGAAGATCAAGCTTACAAGTGGATTGGAGAAGTTCACCAAGGGCCACAACCTTCAAAGTGAGCTCTTGATGAACACTATCATGAAGACCGACAAGACCGGCATTGGGTTCAAGGAGAACCAAATCATGAAGGCCAAGGTCAAGATAGAAGCCAAGAACTATTACAAGAACAAGGCTATGAGAAGCAACTATGACACATCAAAGCCCAAACCCAAGAAGTGCTTTGGATGTGGTCAAGAGGGTCATCTTCAATCCCAATGCAAGACTCCACCTCCTAAGACCTTGCCCAAGCACATAAGGCCTTTCGCTCATGATGCACACTTCATCATCAACAAGGACTCCAAGGGTAGACCTCAAGTTGTATTTCTCGGTCCAAAGATGAAGAACAAGCCCAAAGTGCTATGGGTTGCTAAGGAGTTGGTGGACAAGGCTATGGGACCTCGCCAAGTGTGGGTCCCCAAACAACAAGCTTAACTCCAAATTGCTTGTGTGTAGATGAACTACAAGACCGGTGGAAGTCATTGGGTGATTGATAGTGGATGCACACAACATATGACCGGTGACCCCCGGGATGTTCACCACACTTGAGGAAGATTGTGAAGGGCAAGACAAGATTACCTTTGGGGACAATTCAAAAGGAAAAGTGCAAGGTCTAGGCAAAGTGGCAATCTCAAATGATCAATCAATATCAAATGTCTTGCTAGTACAATCATTGAGCTTCAACTTGCTATCGGTGGGACAACTATGTGATCTTGGTTTCCAATGTCTCTTCACTCTCAATGAGGTAGTTGTGTCCAAGATTGAAGATTCATCATTGATATTCAAAGGATTTCGGCACAACAATCTCTACCTAGTGGACTTCACCTCAAATGAAGCTAGTTTGCAAACATGTTTTTTCTCCAAGAGTTCTTTGGGTTGGCTATGGCATAGAAGATTAGCACATGTGGGAATGTCAACTTTGAAGAAGCTTGTCAAGAAGAAATTGGTTAGATGTGTGAAGGATGTGGTGTTTGAGAAAGACAAACTTTGTAGTGCATGCCAAGCCGGCAAGCAAGTAGCAAACACTCATCCAACCAAAGCTTTCATGTCAACCTCAAGAGTTCTAGAGCTACTCCACGTGGATCTATTTGGCCCTACCACCTATGCTAGCCTTGGCGGCAATCTCTTTTGCTTGGTGGTAGTTGATGACTACTCTAGATACACTTGGGTGTTCTTTCTTCAAGACAAGGGAGAAACTCAATCAATATTCAAGAAGTTTGCAACTAGAGCCCAAAATGAGTTTGATGTGAAGATCAAGAAGATAAGAAGTGACAATGGGATCGAGTTTGTAAACACCAAGATTGAAGACTATTGTGATGAAGTTGGGATCAAGCATGAAGTATCCGCCACCTATACTCCTCAACAAAACGGTGTAGTAGAAAGGAAGAACCGGACACTTATCACTCTTGCAAGATCAATGCTTGATGAATACAACACCCCCGAGAAGTTTTGGGCCGAAGCAATCAACACCGCATGCTATGCGGCCAACCGGCTATTTGTCCAAAGGCTTCTCAAGAAGACCCCCTATGAGCTTGTGAATGGAAAGAAACCGGATATATCCTTTTTCCGAGTGTTTGGATGCAAAGTGTACATCTACAAGAAGCGCCAACACTTGGGCAAGTTCCAAAGAAGATGTGACATTGGTTTCTTAGTTGGATATTCACTTAAATCCAAGGCATACCGTGTATTTAACAAAGCCACCGGCTTAGTTGAAGAAACGTATGACTTGGAGTTTGATGAAACTAATGGCTCTCAAAAAGAGCATGAAAATCTTGATGATGTAGGTGATGAACCCTTGAGGGAGGCAATGAAGAACATGCCAATTGGTGCTATCAACCCATAAGAGGTGGAAGAAGTTGAAGATGAAGCAAATCAAGATCCTTCTCCACCTCACACGCCTCAAGTTGATGAAGGAGATCAAGTGAGGGAAGCTCAAGAAGACACTCACATCCCTCAAGATCAAGCCGAGGCCAAAGCAAGCAATGTTGAAGCACCGCAACCTCCTCCCCAAGAGATCAATAGAAGATCTACACCTATGCTTCAAGCACATCCTCAAGACCTCATCATAGGGAGTCCATCAAGGGGGTAACAACACGATCTAAACTTGCTTCTTATGTTGAACATCACTTTTTTGTTTCCTTTATTGAGCCTTCTAGTGTGGAGGATGCACTTGCGGATCCGGATTGGGTGAACGCCATGCACGAAGAGTTGAACAACTTCACCCGGAACGAAGTGTGGACACTAGTAGAAAAGCCCAAATGAGCAAGAATCATTGGCACCAAGTGGGTGTTTAGGAACAAGCAAGATGATCAAGGCGTGGTTGTGAGAAACAAGGCAAGATTGGTGGCAAAGGGTTCTCCCAAGTTGAAGGCTTGGATTTTGGGGAGACCTTTGCACCGGTTGCAAGATTAGAAGCCATTCGTATCCTTTTGGCATATGCTTCACACCATAAAATGAAACTTTTTCAAATGGATGTGAAGAGTGCCTTTCTTAATGGTTTCATTAATGAACTTGTTTTTGTCTCACAACCTCCCGGGTTTGAAGACCCAAATTATCCTAATCATGTGTATAGGTTGTCCAAGGCACTCTATGGATTAAAGCAAGCTCCAAGAGCTTGGTATGAGAGACTAAGGGACTTCCTACTCAAGAAGGGCTTCAAGATCGGGAAAGTGGATACCACACTCTTCACCAAGGTGCTAGATGGAGAGATCTTTGTTTGCCAAGTATATGTCGATGACATTATATTTGGGTCAACAAACCAAGGTCATAGCAAGGAATTTGGTGCATTGATGTCCAAGGAGTTCGAGATGTCGATGATTGGCGAGCTAACCTTCTTCCTAGGCTTTCAAGTGAAGCAATTGAGGGAGGGCACCTTCATATCTCAAGAGAAGTACACTTATGATGTGCTCAAGAAATTCAAGATGGAGGATTGCAAGCCAATCAAGACCCCAATGCCTACTAATGGGCATCTCGATCTCGATGAGGGAGGTAAACCGATCGACCAAACTCTTTATCGTTCTATGATCGGTAGTTTACTTTACCTCACCGCTTCTAGGCCGGATATCATGTTTAGTGTGTGTATGTGTGCTAGGTTTCAAGCAAACCCTAAGGAGTCGCATCTTTGTGCGGTTAAAAGAATCCTTAGGTACTTAAGGCACACCGCTAGCATGGGTCTTTGGTATCCCAAAGGAGCTCCCTTCCAACTAGTTGGCTATTTCGATTCGGATTACGCCAGGTGTAAGGTTGATAGGAAGAGTACCTCCGGAGGGTGCCACATGCTAGGAAGATCACTTGTTTCTTGGTCCTCAAAGAAGCAAAATAGTGTGGCATTGTCAACCGCCGAGGCGGAATACATTGCCATGGGAGCAAGTTGTGCACAAATCTTATATATGACCCAAACACTCCTTGATTACGGCGTGTTTTTAAAAGAAGTTCCACTCTTGTGTGATAATGAAAGCGTCGTAAAGCTTGCAAACAACCCGGTTCAATACTCTCGCACCAAGCACATAGATATTTGTCATCACTTTCTTAGAGATCATGTGGCTAGGAAAGACATAAAACTAGTTGGAGTTAAGAGCGAAGAGCAATTGGCGGATATCTTCACTAAACCACTCGATGAAACAATCTTTTGTAGGTTGAGAAGCGAGTTAAATGTGCTTGATCACTCTAATTTCACTAAAAGATGAGCTTGTGTGAACCTTGCATTCATATGTATCATAACATGTTTAATATGGTAATGCACATAGGCTTGGCTAACGCGGTTAAGATAACCGCCCTCAAAGCGTGTGACAAAGCTTAACCGCGGTTTAAACTTGCAAGCAACCTAGATTCACTTTTCGTTTTGCATAAGCATATGCATGTGTGTCTTTTGCCTTTTCTCTTCGGTTAAGTTTCTTGAGCATCCTCTATGATAGTCCACTTAGGGGGAGCATTCCAAGCTCAAGTTCCTCAAATACCCCCTCTTGTGGCCATATGATGTCTCCTTGGCGCTTCCATTCGAATATTTTGAGCTAAAAACTAAATTTAAGCCTATGGCAAAATAATTGAAAATGAGTGTTTGAGAGATGGTTCTCATATCAAGTCCAATCAAGTGTTATTTGGATCTTATTGGGATTGGAACTTGGTTGGGAGAAAGACGCAAAAAGAAAATTTGAAAAATTCCGTTTTTAAGGCGTCGGACGCTGCCGACGGACGCTCGGTGTCAATTGCCTCAGCGTCCGTCGCGATCGTCCGGAGATTAAAGTTGCCCGCTAACAGGGCGACGGACACTCTCCCAAGCGTCCGTCGCGGAGCGTCCGTCGCGGTCAATACGGCTGGGCGTTTCAAATCGGCTCTGGAAGCCCGACGGACGATGCCGTCGGACGCTCTCCGAGCGTCCGTCGCATACCGACGGAGCGTCCGTCGCTCCGCGTCGGAGCATCCGTCACGAACTTATCGGCGAAATTTTTTTTTTGAAAACCCCGATCTCCTCTCTGTCTCGCCCGTTCGCCTCAGTCCGCCGCCGCGCCGTGTTTCCAAACCCTAACCGCCGCGATCCCGTCCAGCGCCGCCGTGCATCTCGTCGCCATTGAGCAACCAAGCGCCGCCACCTGCCCTGCGCCGCCGTTCCTCTTTGCACCGTCGTGGATCCCTGCTCCTTGCGCCGCCTGCTCCACCCCGCACCACTGCCACCCCTGTAGCCTTGCCTAGCATCAAAGCCCCTCTCCACAGCCTCCCCCCCTTCGATTCCCTGCTCCATCCCAGCCGAGCAGGAGTCCCGTTAGGCCAAGGATCTCTCCCTGTTGGAGGTCGGCTGATCTCCCTTGCGATTCAAGGTGAAAATCAAATCTTTTGTTTCTTTTCCCCTCTAGTTTGTACATCATCCCACTTACTCTTTGTCACCCTGCCAATCCTAAACCTTTCTCGCTACCTTGTCTTGGTTTAGTGCGGATTGCGGAGTGCGGTTGATTGATCGGGGAAATTCTCATCTTCTCTCCTTTTTGGTCAGCGACTCGAGGTATGGCAGTGGATATCACGATTCTTTTCTTTCCTTATTTCATGCCTCTATAGACCCACTTCCCTTTTAGCTATATGCTTATGGTTCATATATATATATCTCTACCCTTTTTCCGACGAGGAGGGTCAGTTGGTCAGTTGATCAGAGATTCAGACAGTGGGCAGAGTCAGTGAACTCGGGGCAAAGCCCGCGAGTACGGATCGAGGCAAAGCCTCGCGAGGACAGTCCAGGGCCGGCGTGCCACTCTTTCAGCTTTTTGGTTCTAAGGATTGTCAGTGGTTTCAGTGACAGTGTTTGTTTGGCAGTGGGGTTGTGGTTTGGTTGTTGAGGTTTTCTTGTCAGTGAGTTGATTGCAAGAGCTTGAGAAATGGCAAGGACGAAGAATGCAGGTCTCGTCCCCGGTAGTGGTGGTGACCCTCCACCTCCACCGCGTCCACCCACTGACCGCGGGAAGGGAAAGCAGAAGGTCATCCTCTCGGAAGCGCAAGAGGCCAGCTATGGATCCGGATTTGATAGCCGTGCTTGCAGTAGCAGAGGCAGCTGAGTTAGCGGAGCGAGGAGGATGTCGCGCCGGCTTGAGGCTCTCGCCTCGCCATGGAGCGCGTCGTGAGTCCCCTCCACCTCCAGTGTCAGAGCTCGTCGAGGCTTCAGAGGCACCAGCGACAGAGCCAGTCCCAGCGACTGAGCCGACAGAGGTCGCGGGCCACTCTACTATTGGAGAGCTGATGAGCCGTCGAGTTACTCGTTCTCGAGGCTCAGGTGCACCACCTAGCCCTCCAGGACCCAGACTCCTAGACCCAGTGAGGCACCATGTCAGGACACTTACAGCGAAGCAAGTCCAGCTGCTTCGGTTTGTCGACTTTCAGTCCCGGTTCCCACCTCAGAGGGACCCCCGTGCCGGACGAGAGTTCTATACCACAGTGCACGAGGACTTCTACCAAGCGTATGTTGACACCGATGCTCCTCTCAGGGCCCACAGGGTGTGCCCATCTACTCAGATTGAGGGGGTCGGTGGTCCAGAGATCCTGCAGCATCTCCAGTACATTCAGGGTTTGACAGACTTGATGGGACGCTCAGGGGCATATCAGAAGGAGTGGGTTTACCAATTCTATGCCTCTCTGTGGATCTCACCTGATCACGAGTTCCTCCACTTCGCATATCAGGGACGTGACTTCAGGGTTACAGCTGCCAGGTTTCGAGAGCTCTTTCACCTCGGATCTTCACCTACCAGGATTCACAGTCTCTGCTATGGGAATCAGGAGGCCCCTCGCAGACCTCACGATGGTATAGTGCCATCCACAGACTTTGTCAGTCCGTGTTTTCAGCAGCCGTTCACTGAGGGTTCGAGCCGTATGCCACGTGACCTCACTCCTCTGGCTCGGATCCTCCACGAGGTTCTCAGACGGACTATTCTACCTAGGATTGGAGCTAGGGATACTATCACTCGTCTTCAGCTTTGGCTCCTAGCTCACATTGTTCGGAAAGAGCAGTTCGACCTCTGGGATTTGATAGTGAGCGAGCTCGAGGATATCATAGCTGCTGGGTTCAGAGGCCATTGGCAGCTACAGTTTGCACATTGGATCTCATACTTGATAGTTGCCAAGATTGGGTCAGGGTTATGAGAGTCACCCTTACGAGGTCAGCTACAGAGTTCCCAGTCTACTCGATGAGCCAGCTTGTGGCCCATGGACAGTTGCCTCGCCCCAGCAGAGCCTACAGACCCGGCACGAGGCAGGCCGGAGTGCCACCACAGTCGGCCGAGGTCACCGATGCCACAGTTGAGCAGATTGCTCAGGCAGAGCTAGCAGATTTGGATGATGAGATCGATACAGCTGCAGAGATAGTATTCAGAGAGGATCTCGACTCTGACAGCTCTGACGAGGACTACCAGCCCGTGCATGAGTATACACCTATGACACATGACCACGAGGCTGGAGGGTCCGGCACAGCCGCAACAGCTCCAGCTCCAGGCTCCAGTTCTTCAGAGGCTACCCTGCTCACTATACTCTCGAGGATGCAGGAGGAGCAGTCTCGTCAGGCAGAGGAGCAGAGACGACAGGCTGCAGACCTACGGAGACTCACTGAGCAGCAGCTGGCAGCTTAGGCTCAGACACAGGCTAGGCAGGATGAGTTCCAGCGCCAGTTCCTAGCCTATCAGCTACAGCAGGCAGAGATCTAGAAGACTCAGACTCTTCTACTTGAGCGTCTTCTGGCCTCTAGCTCCGGGCAGACCTCCACGCCACACTTTCAGTTGCCCACCGTCCCTCAGCAGTAGCAGTTCACCTCTCCTCCGTAGCCGCCTCCAGTAGTTGTGGTGCCAACTCCAGCGTTAACATCCAGAGGACAGCAGAGTCAGGCACCAGCTACACCGCCGTTCCAGCCGGCAGCTTCTCCTGAGTACCAGACTCCGAGGACCCAGGTATCCTCTTGGATAGCTTCACCCGGAGAGTTCCAGACGGGATTCACTCCTACCCGGGGAACTACACTAGCAGAGGCCTCGAGAGATCTGTCCGCTTCATATCTTGAGATCACGGGAGAAGACTCCCCAGGAGCACCTCAGCAGGTCACACCAGCTCCAGAGACTGCAGTGGATCTTCCGGCGACAGGCACTCACCAGTCCTCAGTTGCATCGTCGGAGATCGCACCTGAGCAGTCGGCACAGACAGTCACCACACCTCCAGCTGCCGTTCAGACGGATGCCATATCTCTAGCAGATGAGGTTACAGTGGCAGTGTCCTCTCCCGGTCAGACTCAGCCTACAGAGGTTGCAGCGGCAGTGTCCCTAGTGGCACTAGCAGTGACACCGTCCCCCTCGCCTCGAGTTTTCACTCGTCGGGCCCCCAGGCCCGCTACCACTGAGGCAGGACCATCAGCGGCACCAGCAGAGTCTCAGCGAGAGTCAATTGAGACCGCAGCTCCAGAGGTGCCAGTGACAGCTTCAGAGACCACCCCAGTTGCACCTACACCGGCAGAGACCGTGTCAGATGAGTCAGACGAGTCCGACCTTCAGGACTTCATTATGCTGGATCACCAAGCTGCCGCTACTTCGCCTTCTTCTCCAGCCCCAGACTCTTAGTTTTTGGTGCTAGACGCCAAAGGGGAGAGAGGGTCGAGTATAGAGATAGGGGGAGGGATTTGGATCTTTGTATGCTTTATTTTCCCGTACTCTTTCATCATGTCTCTTTAATGCATTTGTCTATATGTGTGATGTGATGATGGTTGATGTATATATGGTTGCATGTGACAAACTCTTGTTTATCTCTAATATATCTTGTGAGTTGTCTCATGGTTCATGATATATCTCCTTGCTTAACGATATTTGAGCTTCCGCGCTTTACTCCGATACATCCTTTGAGAATATAATGAGGTACTGTTTTCTCATTCATACTCATAAGTACCATGTTTTGTGATTTGGCTTGGGTGAGCAAGTATGCTTCATTATCTTTTTACTAACCCTTGCTCAACCATTCCAAGTCACCCTTGAATCTTAACCAAAACTTTTATCCATACTCGAGATTCTATTGTCGTCAATCACCAAAAAGGGGGAGATTGAAGAATCATGGCCCTAGTTGGTTTCGGTGATTAACAACAATTAGAGATTATTATGGCTAACGGGTGTTTTGCAGAGGCTATGCGTAGCTTAGCCATAGTGATCAAGGAAAATGGACTATAATGGTCATCACTTAGCCCCCAAGATGGATATCCTTTCGGCTCTTAAGGAGACATGATGAAGTCCCTAGAATGATAGGCTAAGTGCCGTAAGGAGATGAAGGGCACTTAGAATTAGATAGGGCTTCTCTTTTTACCTTTGACCGTACTATTAAGAGGGGTTGAGATTAGTAGCTTGACATAGGAAAGCTTCATGTTTAGGTGTGGTGCACACTTGACTTCCTTAGCTCTAAGCAAGCCTATGGTGACCATAAGATAGCCTAGAACAACTTCCATTTTCATCGCGACGAAAAACGGAGTTGTCAAAATAGTTTTCTGGGCGTCGAACGCTCCTGGCAGGGGCGCCGGACGCTGTCCGTCGCGTCGGACAAAGGCGCCGGACGCTGGGTGGTTGAGTCCACAGCGTCCGTCGACCTTCCAGAGAGGTTGTTTTCTGGCTAAGTTTTTCAGGGTGCGTCGGACGCTGTCCGTCGGCCAGGCGTCGGATGCTGCGAAGAGCGTCCGTCGACCTTCCAGAGAGGGTGTTTTTCAAACCCTAGCCAGAGCTCAGCGTCGGACGCTGTGGCTGAGCGTCCGTCGCCCAGTGAAGTAGCGTCCGTCGCTGGGAACAGTGTGTCAGAACTAGCCGTTAGACAGAGGCGTCGAACCGTCCGTCGCCTAGGCGTCGGAGCGTCCGTCGCCTCAATTATGAACAGAAACTAGCCGTTGGGCATGCGACGGACCGTCCGTCGCCTAGGCGTCGAAGCCTCCGTCGCCTCAATTATGAACAGAAACTAGCCGTTGGGCATGCGACGGACCGTCCGTCGCCTAGTCGACGGAGCGTCCGTCGCCAACTTAAAATGCCAGCCCGAGGCAGTTTTCAGAGGGTCTATTTATAGCCCCTCCCACTTCTCTCCCACCTTGCCTTTGCTCATTTGAGTTGCTGAGTTTGTTGAGAAGGTTGGGAAGAGAGCAAGAGCCCTAGAGAGAGAGAGTGATTCGCGAATCCATCCATCCTTTCTCTAGTTCATCCAAGAGTTCAAGTGTGCATCCTCTAGTTGTGAAGCTTGAGTGAGTCAAGCGAAGATCGAGGCTTGTTACTCTTGGTGATCGACATCACCTAGACGGTCCGGTGGTGTTCGGAGGAAGGCGATCGCCGGAAGATTGTCGGCGGCCCTTCTCCATCGACTTTGTGATCGGTTGTGGGCGATTCACCGAGCCGGAGTGGCGAAGAATCAGCCCGTAGAGAGCACTCATCCCTTGCGCGGGATTGAGGGGGAGCTATACCTTGCGAGGTGCTCCAACGAGGACTAGGGGGGAGTGTCGACTCCTCGATACCTCGGCAAAACATCGCCGTGTCAAGCACCTCCTTCTCTAGCTCTTTATTACCGCATTACTTTCCGCACTTGTCTTTCAATTCATACTAGAATTGTGTAGAAAGTTTTCGCTTTCCTTTGCCTTGCTACCGCTTTCTAGCTAGGACACACAAGCGGTAGGCACTAGGGGTTAATTGGCTCTTTATAGGTTTAATTCTTGTTTAGAAATTAAAAAGAGCCCAATTCACCCCCCCCTCTTGGACATCTTGATCCTTTCAATAATCCTCCAGGCATTGAAGCGCGCTTGCACACAGGAAGCTCCTAATTGGAAGCTTAATTGCCTACAGATAGTTATAGCTAGTACTTTGTTAGGGCACTGTATGTTTTAGTGTTTCCCGCGCTAACGAGACCAAAGTTTAATTATACCAGGCCGGCTAGTGAAACCAACATCTGTAATTAATTTTCAGAAATATTTCATTGCTAGTGTATGAATTTCCTTTTATTTATTTATTTACAAATTTGTAATTGTCCTAGTAGGATAAGTCCAAAATTAACCTTGAAAATGTCAAGCAAATAAACTACATCATGCATGATTCGTTGTAGAGATCCAGATCGATTTATAATTAAGAAAAACACTACTAATGTTTGTATCTCCAAATAAAGTTATTATGAAAATGTATTTCATAATCCATCTAATGGTACTTACTGTATATCACATTGTTAATATTACCTTTAGTATATATTGGTCAAACTTAACATTCTTTTTCGATGGGAAGCTAAGGTGTACTACATATTTGCATGCATGGCTTAATGAAAATAACTAACTCATACATATATATATATCCCCGGCCAGCAGCAGGATATTTAATTAATTTTCTAAAAAAACAAAAGAAAAAATATAAGAAAGAGAGAGACGAGTGGAGTTAGTTCAGACCTATATATTGTTGTAAGTTCTATACTCTAACACTCTGTTCCCTTGACCTATCAGCCATGATACAGAAGATAGTATATCAGGTGACTTATTAGCCACATAAACGATCAGTCGAACATGTCATAAACATTCATACATATTTTGATTAATTGTTGATTAATGTTTATAAAGTTTGACTTTTCTTCTTGTTGAAAATAGAGGCGAATTAGCAATGAATCTAATTCCAGTAATGAGGACAACAATTATAACAACGTGTATCATAGACAAACCTATCACAGATACACGGTCTACTAAAACATGAATCGAACATGCTAACACTACGATCAGAGGCAATCTCGATCTACTCAGTGCTAGCAACATGATAAACATAAGAACGAACAAAGAGAGAGGCATTCTTACAGTGGGGTTGTCGGCATTAGAGGAGCTAGCACAATAGTAGTCGAAGCAGGCCGGCGGTGAAGACCAGTGGACGCTGGCGTAGAGGGAAGCAGACGGACAGCGAGCAGTCGCGACGGCGCTTCCCAAAAACCTTATACGCCCCCTACCCCGTGCAGGGACACGAGAGGGCGTGGGCTTCGGAGACCTGCTCTCCCGGCGCCGATGACACGGCGGCGGCGGGATGGAGAAGGCGAGGACGGCGGCTCAGCACAGAGGTACGAGGAGGAGATGTAGCACCGGTAGCCAATGAGGGAGACGTCTCTCCAGTATATAGGCAGGACGCGCCGCGGCAGATGGTAAGTAATCAGCCGCGCCAATCACCGTATTAAGGTAAGTGTCAATCACTCAATCAATCACCATTAATACAAGAATAATTGCTTATCAAAACAGTCAGCGCAATTTTCTCCATGCATGCAAAAATAACGAGTGGCAAAAGGTAGTTGCGGACCCGCAAGCACGAGGCTGGGAAATCGCTGGACCATTCACGCGCATGCCGTGTGCCCTTCGCCCCGCCCCGCTCGGCGAGGTGAGCGAGTGTGTGGGTTTCTCACTTTTCCCTCTCACTCCCATAGTTTCAACTAGATGGGGATAGCTCACCCTTTTAAGTGAGGCTCACTCCCTCTAGAGTAGCAAGGTGGGACTATAGTCTCCCACCATACCATGTATGTGTGAGTGGGCCTTTGGGATTTATAGGAATTATCAATTGGGTTAGGCCCAATTCTTCTAACACTTCTAGTCTAATAAGACATTAATGGATGGAGGGCGAGTAGCTAGCAGCATGTATGTGTTGTGGCCTCGTACGTACTGGTGGCACTTCTATAGCATAACAGTGTAGCCACACAGGCCAGGCCAGGCCAGCAGAGGCCAGCAGAGGCGGGCGGACGGGAGCCGATCGATCGAGCGCCGATGGATGGAGCCGGTGCAGCACGGCATGCATGCAGCGCGCGGCGGCAGCAGGCCGGTAGCCAAGCGGCCAAGGCAGGCAGGGGCGCGCGGTCGTCGTTTCCTTCCACGAGCGAGAGCAAATAGATGCACGCAATAGGCCGGGATATGCCTTGTCGTGCGCATGCAGCGGCCGGCCGGCTTGACAAGAAAGCGCAATAGAAGGCCGAGTTGATCTGATGGCTGCTGGGCCAAGCGTCACATGCATGCCTCACCATGCACCCCCCACGCACTCCTCTCTCTCTCTCTCTGGTCTCTACCCCCGGCCTCCGTCCCTTCACCTCTCAACTCACACATGCACTGATCACCTAGCTCGCTCGCTCCCCTAGCTGCCTACTAGATAGATAGTAGCGGCCTTCGACTCCCCTCGCTACTTTCATTTCCTTGCGCCCCTTTTTTCCATCAATTTCCTTTATTCTTTCCATGACTACACAAGTGCTAGCTATGGATCCATCGTTGCGTCAAATTGAGTTTGAAGTTAATGTATGTATTTGTAATGTGTTGAAATGTAGTTGAGTGCTCCAAAATCGGAACCATCTAGCTAGCTTAATTTGTTTGAAAAACGTAGGAAATTTTCCCTGATCTTGCATTTTTTTGTGAAATTCCTGCGTTTCAAAACATACTGATTTTTGTCACAAGTCGAGTTATTACTTTTATTTGGCCAAGTTTGTTACGAATAATATTAACATTTTTTTACACAAAATAGATCGATGTACTATGAAAATATATTTCATGACGAATCTAATTAATAGTATTTACTTGTGTCATAAATATTGGTGGTGTTCGTTAGTTTATTAGTAACTAAGTTTAGTAAAAACTTTAAATTGTTTTGACTAAAGACAAGACCAGGATGACATGTTTTGCGGAATTGACGTAGTATTCACAACAAGTGCAAATTCATCTCAATTGGCCGAGTGTGTGGATGACAAACCATTCCATCTAGTGTGGAGCAACCCATGCCTCGGGTTTAATTTTATGAAAAAAAAAGAAAAGAAAGAGCAAGAAACTTGAGTTGTTTTACTTATGTTTCAAATATTGTTGTTGTTGCCTTTATTTTACCTTTCGCTAGGGATTCTTGAGTCCAAGACTTTTAATTTGGTATAGCATCGTGTAATAAGGTTTTCTCTAGCAGGGTTTGGCATAATTTCTCCCAAAATATAAAAGCCAGGGAAAAGCCACGGTTTGGTGGTTTCGTCTCCTGCCGAAATGATGGCTTCATCTTCATTATTTTTTGGCTTGGTTTTGGCTTCAAAAGACGATCTCGTGTTTGTAGCACTTTTGGTTAAAGCAGATGTAAATGACATGGCCACAAACTTGCCGGTTTTCCATGAAAAATAAACTAGATTGAGTACATATAACAGATTGTCACATTGCATCGATGTTTTGATCAAATTCGAGATGCTTTGACTTTTTAAAATTCTTGAAGTACAAGCTTTGACTTTCCAAAATTCTTGAAGTACAAATTAGTGAAATATATAACACTATATTCTCCAAGCAGGGGCAAGAGTAAAAAAAAACTCTCATTTGTTTGATTCCATTTGTAGGAAGCCTGCCTCCAATGG
Organism: Microstegium vimineum; assembly: GCA_022036555.1. NCBI lineage: Eukaryota > Viridiplantae > Streptophyta > Magnoliopsida > Poales > Poaceae > Microstegium > Microstegium vimineum. The sequence continues at coordinate 1,650,297 of CM039125.1, read as the reverse complement.
GCCAGCAAATTAATGAACAGGGTAGGCATCGTAGCTTCTTTGTGATCACTGAAAGATATGCTAGCGCCAAAAGCGTAGTATAAAGTATTTAGTGGCCGTAGGTTGCAGGCTCGCAGTACGTGCATCATCATCCTCCCCTCTACTACTACTATTAGTCTACTACTGTACTAATCTACTCCTACTACAACAACGTCCCAAAAGCAAAGCAAAACAAAACCTAAAAACAATTAGAGACGGGTGTGTTTGCAGCGGCAGCAGCTTGCCCCAAATTTTTACAATCTAACCCTTTTTTTGAATTTTTTTCACGTTTAGACCCCTGGAGGAACTAATTGCAGAAATGTACCCAGGGGCTCAGCGCTGTGCGGCACGGCGCCGAGGTAACACAGCTCGGCGCCGTGCCCCACGGCGCCGAGCTTTTAGCCCGCATCCAGCGTGGCAGTGACGTGGCTGGGGGCTCGGCGCCAGGGGGCACGGCGCCGAGCTGTTTTCCTTAAATTCCAGCCAGCTTTCCCACCCACCCGAGGTTTCATCCATTTGTTCTTCCTTGCTCTCGGATTTTTCCTCTCCTCCACCCACCTAACCTCTTTGAATCGACATTTTGGACCTAGGAAACTTGGATTTGATCCACCGATCTTCGAGACCAAGGTATCCTTCTTCCCCTCCTCATTTTTTACGCATCGATTCGGTCTATATTAGGTGTATTTTGAAACCCTAGTTAGATTTTGACTTAGGGTTTGGGACGATTATTGATTTGTTATTTGCAGTTTGCAACCATAGGATGCCAAGGCGTGGGAAAACTACTAAAGCAAGGTATTCTCTGCTAGGTTTATTTTTTGTTCTAATTGTTTCGGTTACTAGAACGATTTTTTTTTCATTTGTAGGAAGGGCCCGTTGACCGGCATCGCATTCGATCCAAAGCCTCTGCCCAGCGGTGTTCCGGTTTCAATGTGCTTTTGCAGTGATCCTTACAAGGTAGAGATTTCTGAGGATCATGAAACCTATAGACAGAGGTATTGGATGTGTTCAAATTATTCTTTTCAGCCTACACTTGCTCAGCGTCGTACTAACTTAATGGTGAGAATCTACTCTTATACGGAAATCGATTTATATCATATTAAATAATGATTTTGTTTTGTGTGCCTAACTTCTGCATGATTTACAGACCCCTCCACCGCTATGTGACTTTGAGCAGTGGATCGACACTGAGATCAAGGAGTCCGACAAACGTCTTCTGCAAGGTATGAAGGACTAGGACGCGGAGCGTCGAGTGGCCTATGAGAAGATACTGAAAGAGGAGGCAGCTGAGAAGGAGCACAAGAAAGAGGAGGAAGAGAGAAGAAGTGCAGCCTAAGGGAGGAGAGGGACAAGAAGGTTGAGCGCGCCCGCCGTGCGAAGGCAGCGATGGAGGAGAACCCCGATGCGATGAGGAAGGGAAAGTGGCCTCGTTGCACTCAGTAGTTCTATGTTTTATCCATGACTAACGGCATGTATTGTTGAACTTTTAGTTGTGTTATCATGTACCGCACTTTGAGTTTAGATAGACTTAGGTTATGAACTATGTTACGAACTTTAATTGTGGTTTTCTTGTTGTTTCATTTCTTTTGGTAATAATTTTCATTTTAACTTTGCTATGGTAGTTATCAACGTATATAAATGTAAATAAATAATTCACGAGAAAAATTCACCAGAGTTTCTCTTGTATATGGAGCATCAACAATGACAAATAGAGACAACATAATATGATCCAACATATATTCATCCAAATAGCACAAGACAACCACATAGTTCACCATCATCACACAATACGAATAATCCATAATGTCCATACAATCCAAATGGTCCGTAAAGTCCATACAATTCAAATAGTGAACCAAAATATACAACCACTAGCTCAACTCCACATTGTCACTGCCTCCTAGCCCTACCGTTACCCTTACCAAAAGGGTCGGTGCCTGGAGTGTAGTGAACTGACGGACGTCGTCTCCTAGTTCCTAAAGGCTGCGAAGGCTGAGTCAAAGGAGCATCATCTAGCTGGGACGGTCCAAGTTCTTGATATCCGCCGTGGTCCTCTTCTTCCTCTGTGGCGTCACCTTGGAAAGTATCTTGAGTACCACGAGAGGAGCTCTGTCCGCCGTAACCTACAATGTCACGTATCAATTAAATGTGCATATAAGTACATTTACGTGTATTAAAGAAAGACACTTAACTAGACGACATGTAATGAAAGTTTACCTCCGCGAGAAGAAGTTCTCTCCCTCTGTGTTCTCTGTGGACTCGCTACATACTCCATCGTCGTGCTAGTCCCACAACCACAACGAGCCGCAGCTCGACGCAATCTACGTGCTAGCCTCTGTGATAACAACATGAGCATATTAAGCATTGTAATATATGCATTGTCGATGAGATAGTCGTTGTGTTGATGAGTACTTACTCCTAGAAAGTTGTTGAGCGTAGCCTCGTCCATGTTTGTCCTTGGAAACCGTTCAATTTCCACTACAGACTGTTTTAGCGCGTTGCCCTGCAAAAAGAGACAAATTATAGTCATAATGGTAGTCATATACAACGCATTGCCATGAAAAAATTACATAACTTTTTTAAGATCACTTACCACTCGGTCCAAGACAGGTGCAGCCTCGACAATCGTCCCTTGTCTTGCTTCAAGATCATAGGACGTTTCTTCGTCATCTGAAGAATCAATTTCTGCGTAGTCCGTATTTGTCCATTGAGTCTTCAACTTTGTTCGTGTCACTGTCCGGTACCAAGTTAGGTATTGGCGAAAGTTGTAGTCGTTGTGTGGCGTCTGATTTTGATACACATTGTCATATTAATCGTCCCAAGCATCCATGTGCACTCGGTGTAGCGTCTCAAACTCCACCGTCTTTTTCTGCTTTTGTCGATCAATTCTGAAACATGTGCACTATGTCAACTACATCAACTACATCAACTAAATGGACTAGAATAACTATGTCAACTATGTCAACTAGAACAACTACATGGACTATGTCAACTAAATCAACTACATCAACTAAATCAACTAAATCAACTAGAATAACTATGTCAACTATGTCAACTAGAAAAACTACATGGACTATGTCAACTAAATGATCAACTATGTCACTCTCTGAGGAAGGTGGTACTTACTTGTGCAACTCTACGGAAGTCGAATACGGTGGGACTGGCCACTCCTGAGCCAGGCCAAACTGTCGTGTCACTCTCTGAGGAAGGTGATATTTAACAGCATAGAAGCATATGAGCGGACAAATCATCATGTACAGGTCCTCGTCCGCGCCACACATGTTGCTCAAGCCAAACTGTTGCATACTTAGTTCCTTGTAGGGCTTCCAAGTGACCTAAAAAAAGAGCAATTGAAGGGCATAAGTTGCAACAATCATAAGGTATAAGAATGAATGAATAACAATATGCAATGAACTCACCATCGAAGCTGTAAGACCATCCAGCTCGTTGGCGTACTGAAGGTACGCACGTTCTGCCCTCGAGTAGGGGGTCGTCACCTGGTCGTACAGATGTGCATATGTAGGAAGACGGCGAGGGTTGTGTATCACGAACCAAGGCCGAGGTGTCTGGAGTGTAGGCCGGCCAACCGGTATACGAGACCACATCCACAGCTGAAGAAGGTACACACAACCCCCAATTGAAGAGTTCTTCGCACCTCGTTGACAAGCCTCGCAAAGGTGACGATATAGGAACGCCAATACTGCAAAACCCCAGCTGTATGTGCCTGCAGTGTCCCAATTACCCAAGCAAGGGAGGTACATCTATGACGCTGTGTCTCCTGTCGCGTCAGGGAAGAGAACACACCCGAACAAGTGCAACACCCAAGCTCTGCAGTAGGACCCAACTGTAGCATCGTTTGCGTCATCCGGACATGCACCAAAGGCAGCGCTGAGCCAAGGAATGGAAACACCTGTGCCGCGAGAATGCGTCGCCTCTGGAGGTAGTGGTCTCCCAAGGAAGGCCTCCATTCTGTCCCTCCAACCTTCAGACCGGCAGTGCCCGATGACAGGAATACCTCTAATGGAGAGACCAAGCCACTTCTGTATGTCCTCAAGACTGATAGTCATCTCTTCACAAGGTAGGTGGAAGCTATGAGTTTCCAGCCTCCACCTACAGAAGGTAGATAAGTAAAGATGTTAGTTACATTTCAAAGAAACAGTGTGTAGTAATGAATTAGTATTGGACATGGTTATACCTATCGACCAAAGCTGTGATCGCCGCGAGGTTGATGACAGGCAACCCACGACGAACCTGATACGATACAACATCTAGTCCAGCCCTCTCTAGTAAGGGCGTGTACCTTTCGTCGTACCGCATCTCGTGGAACTTGTCATGGGTTCAAGGACGAAGAGGGGCCAGTACCTGCAACCATTACAAGTATTTTAACGTAAGTACCACAAATTTAGCTCATATGCTTAAGCAAGATAAACTGCAGTAATTACCTCCCCCTCGGAAATGCGTCGTCCTCGGTGGTTCTCCTCGTAGTACGGATCGAGGAGGTCGAAAGTCGCCATCCTGTTGGAGGAAAAGAAAATTGTCAGTAAGAAATTAAATTACATGCATAAATATTAGAAAGCGAACAAAGAGTAAACATTTATAAATATTAGAAAGCATATATATATATATAACTATTGTCACCTGGCTAGGCGCCCAAGTGCATGTACGTGCATTGTGCCCAAATCTGCCACATTTGCTACATTGGTTTTGCTCGGGATCAGTAACAAAGGGTGTTGCTCTACCCCTCTTTGTTCTTCCTGAAACCTGATCCATGACCATCTTGTATCTCGTCCTTTTCCTAGTCCCACGTTTGTCCCAACGAGCACCTGGGTCCGCAATGTATCTCGGGCCATGGTATGGTGGCCACTGCTCCTCCTCTAGGTAAGGCTCGAAACGGGGAGCCCAAGTAAGTACAAAGCTGTCAACACTTAGTTCCCGTGGCATCCTACTCACATATGCATAGTTGCGATGTTGAGCCGCTGCAATGTAATGAGAACATGGAAAGTGGTACTGCCTTGGTTTCCCACACATGCATGAGAAATTACTAAGAACCACAATATAAGCCCTTGAAGGCCGAACCTCACTATCGGAGGTTGTCCAACCCCTTTCTATGACCTCATACTTTCCCGTGCTATGGTCAAAGCAATGAACTTCATGTGTTCTAGCCTTCTCCTTTGCCCTATCAAGATGGTGTTTTGGTTTAGGTGCCCACATCTGATTCTTACTCTGTAGTGCCATTGCTGATGCATGCCGGTCATTGAACCATGCAACACACCTAAAGAAAGTAAAGGACACAATGTAATTGACAGGCATGGCCCGTATACCCTTGAGCACACTATTAAATGACTCGGCCATGTTGCTAGTTTGAAATTCATACCTCCACCCACCATCATCATAGGCCCTTGACCATTTATCTTTTTGACTCATCAAACCATGTAGTCACTGCCTACCTTCTGCATTTGTTGCTGTCTTTAGCAGCTCCAACTTCTCTTCGAAGTAGCAAATCTCAAGCATGCGAGCAACCTCCTCGAACAGGTGGAAGTTGTCCTTTGAACTGTCCTTCCGGAGTAAATTCTCTGCAAGGTGGCGAGTGCACCAATGGTGATGCAATGGTGCATACCCCGGAATCTGCCCCTGTACGGCACTAAGTATGCCCTGGTGTCTGTCAGATATGACACCAACCTCTCTCTCAGGGCCTACAACATGTATCCGAACAAGCCGCAAGAACCAACCCCAACTGTCTTTGTTCTCCCTCTCTACCAAAGCGAATGTTAATGGAACCAATGCATTGTCCGCGTCACAACCAATGGCTATCAACATTGTGCCCATGTACTTGCCAAGAAGAAAAGTACCATCAATGGACAACACAGGACGACAATGCTTAAAGGCTTGGACACACTGAGAAAAGCACCAGAATGCACGGAAGAATATCTCTTTGCCGTCCTTCCATTCATTTGGTTTTGGGATGTACTCGTAATGTATGCCCGGATTAGCTACCTTGATTGCATTGAACAATGCAGGCAGCTTCTCGTACCCCTCCTCCCAATCACCATATATCATCTTCCAAGCACGTTGCTTTGCCCTCCATGCTTTGCCATAGCTCACCTCATACTGAAAATACTTCTCAGCTAGGTCCATGAGCGCCTTCACTCTCAAATTAGGCTGTTTCTGCAGTGTTGTGTAAAATTTTCTAGCAATAAGGGTAGAGGTCAACTGTTGATGCTTCTCTTTTAGATCCGTCGTTGCACAAGTATGTGGACCTACAATTTTGGTGGTCTTAAAATTTTCACTGTCCTTCTGTTTCCTCGCGCATACCCTCCAATTGCAATCATTTTTCTGACATACCACTGTGTAACGGCGCTCCACATAAGAATGTTGCACCTTGAACGGTCTTTTACGTTTCACAGAATACTCCTGTAACCACCTTCTCAATGTTGGCAAGTCCTTGAAGATCATGCCCTTGAAAATTTCTATGATTTCCCCATCATCAGGGGCCTCTAGCAACTCTTCTTCTCTTGCTACTGCATAAGCACCATGAGAGTGTCTGAGATCGCTAAATTCATGCACTAGTGGATCAATATCGGGACAACACTGCCTCATGAGCTCAATCTCTTGTTCACTCAATGCAGCCACAGGACGTTCATCATCGGAACGAACAGCTCTTGCGGTCCCATAAGGCTCCTCTCCATCATCAATCTGAACATCAACACTATTAGATGCGAAGCCTGTATGCACCGCAGTGGATGATGAAGGCACACGATGACAACCAACATTATCAGGAATGTCTCCTACATTTAAATGAGAATGTCATCATTGGAATAACATATTACAAGGGTGGATAAGAAAAGGTAAAGTGTTACTACAACACTTACTTGGATGATTTTGAGTCAAAGGGATCTCCTGAGGGGCCGTAGCAACATGAGGTGCAACAACATTAGGGCAGATTCCAACCTCATTTGGAGCGGATTGCGCATCGGGCACCACAACCATATGCACCGCTGGATTGTGTACGGAGGATCACATGGTAACAGATCGTATTGTGGTGGTGACAAGCCATGAGGGGATGAATGCCCAATAGGGGATGAATGGCCAAGAGGAGTTGGCTCATTGGAGAGCTTCCGCACAATCAAATCCAAACATTGAAATTCACTCTTCATCACAGTATTAACATATGTCTCTCATTGAGCCTCTGATGAGATTGGGACCAACCGCCTAAATATTTGGCCTGATTTACCATGGTGAACTACTCCCTCAACTGATATGACATTTTCAATGGAATTGCAATGAAGCTCATCACGAGCCCTAGCAAACAACTCCAAAAAAAGCGGCTGCTCATCGAACATCAAAGGCACCCTTTGCATTCCAACTAAGGTGATATTACCAAAACCATCTTCCGTTTCCTCCACTCTTCCTCCATGATACAGGGTCACTAGGTTATCCATCTAGTTGATATGCACAACACGAAAGTTCTTATTATGGGTAAACTAAATTATCAATGACCTAACTATACATATATATATATATATACATATATCTATTTAGCTATAAATTTAACAAACTAACTATCTATCTATGAACTTATCAATCTATCTATGTAGCAAAATAACTATCTATCTATCTATCTATTTGTCTATCCATCTATTTAGCATACTATATATATATATATATATATATATATATATATATATATATATATATATTTGTCTATCTATTTAGTTACAAACCTAACTATACATATACATATATATATATACATATATCTATTTAGTTACAAATTTAACAAACTAACTATCTATCTATGATAAGTTAACTACCTATTTGTCTATCTATCATCTAAATTTGTAACTAAAATTTCGAACTACAATTGCTAACTAAAAACACTAAAAAAAATTACCTAAAAAAAACGGATGGCGGCGGACGGCGGACGGCTCGGCGCCGAGACAGAGAACGAGAGACAGAGAGCGAGAGACTGAGCGTGCGCCGAGCTCGGCGCCGCGGGCTATATCCTAGCTCGGCGCCGTGATCCGTGACACCGAGCTCAGCGCCGTGCCCTATGGCGCCGAGCCCCCAGCCACGTCACTACCACGCTGGATGCGGGCTAAAAGCACGGCGCCGAGCCGTGTTACCTCGGCGCCGTGCCCCACAGAGCCCCTGGGTCGGCACGGCGCCGAGCCCCTGGGTCCATTTCTGCAATTAGTTCCTCCAGGGGTCCAAACGTGAAAAAAATTCAAAAAAAAAAGCTAGATTGTAAAAATTTGGGGCAGCTAGCCTACTGCATGCATGCGATCCATTCACCCTTTAATGAAGCATTTAGCAGCAGCACATGTCTCAAGATCAATACTCCACAGTATCTTAATGTGTGTCTCATCTACTAGAGGCTAGTAGGCAAGCGCCCCCCCCCCCCCCCCCCCCCCCTCCTCCTAGTACCCACCACACCACTAAACTACTAGCCGCTAGATGAGACACACAAATTAACACCTGCTGTGCTGGGCCACACAGCATCATCCTTTGTTTCTTTTTTTCTTTCCAAATGGTGGTGATCATGTGATGTTTAGCGTAGTGCTTAGTACTACAATAGAATATGCCCTAATTGAACCGCGTGCATGCATGCCTCCCTCCCTCCCTCCCCTGCTGCTGCTACTCGAGAGAGAGAGGAAATTAAAGAGCATCGCGTACCTGAACTGCCATCATATTGTCACACCCCCCCCCCCCCCCCTGCTTGTTGTATGTTTGCCTGCTAGATAGCGGCTTCTCGAGTGCATTTGGCGCGTAATACGGTGAGCCAATCATCAGGTGTAGTACACGGACGGACACGGAGATGCTGGTGTTCATGCCTTGTCTGTCAGAGGTAGTATCAGCAGGCAGCAGCACAACTCCACACAGGCGCATACTATGCAGCATACTGTACTGTACAGCTGGAGGAGGAGTCCTTGCTCTTCGGCGCGCTTGACCGACCCAACCTACGGAGTACGTGTCACTGGGAGAGGGGATCGATCACCAGCTCCAAGAACTGTACCTGAACCTGACCATGCAAATCTGAAATCTCCTGTTGCGAGAGACAATCTAGCTTTGACCAGAAAAAAAAAACAATCTTAGACCAGATTAGATTAGATTTATACCAAGTGTCGGCGCAAGCAACCAATCTCAACAACTCCTGCCCTGCACCACAAATTGACCTGGCTGCATGCACTGCATCCCAACTGGTGAACTGGACACCAGTCACCAGGCACGCACTGCTCCAGCTCCAGCTCCTCCAATGCAAGAGAAGAGAAGCTTGGGCGAGCTGAGTGCTACCGCGTGGCTGTAGTTGGGACACACAGAGAGAGAAAGAGAGGAAGGCTTGGGAGCAAGCAGCAGTGCGCGCGTCTCCTGATGAGCAGTGCGGCGACGCGAACTGCGCACGCCGTGCGGCGGGGCAGAGGGCACAGGGCAGGGGAGGCAGGGCATGTGCCGTGTCTCCGGCGGGCCGCGCCCCGCCAGCCAGCTCGCTTGGGCCACCCCCATGCCTGTCCCCTCCGACGCCACGGCCCGAGTCAATCGGGCAACAGCCGCGGCGCGCATGAGTGCGTGCGTGATGGAACGCCCGGCCCGGGGGACAAGTTCATGCACACGTGCACACGCCGAGGCCAGGAGAGAGGGCAGGCGCGCTGCACCTGTTGCCCGCGGCCCCCGCGGCCGGCCGCCCGTGCGTGCGTGCTTGTCCGTCCTTGCTCCGCGCCCAGCCCGTGGTCTGGCTTTGAACCATACAGTTGCAGCCAGCCAGCCAGCCAGCCAGCTCTCCGTTCCCAATTATTTGCGATGATGCTCTGGTGAGTCGTTTTCATCTGCAGTCTGCAGAGAATCAAGTGGAGGCATCTAGTGTGAAAAATCTGCAGATGCAGATATGTGTTGTTGTTGTTGTCAGAGAAAATGAAAAACAGAACAACAGGCAGGCTGCTGTATCAATCTGAAACTGAAAGTAAAGGAGCAAAGCAACCTGGTGACCCAGCTCGCCTACCGTTTCTTTCTTTCTTTCTTTCTTGCTTGCTTGTGGAAACTACCAGCAACAACAACGTAGTACAGGGGCTACTTTTTTTACTTACTGTTTTGGGATTGTAGTAAAAAGTTACTCTGTCGACTACGGAGCTGCAGCTAAAGCTGTTACTGTTACCATTTGCTGAGAGTACTGCAAAGTGGGAGGTCATTTCAGAAGCCAGAAGGTAATTAGCAGCTAAGTTTTGGTACCAGTACTACCAGTGATGGTTTACAGACTGAAGTAGGCACAAATAGAACAACAACGCTGAGCAAGCCTGCGTATATGGGATCCTGTAGCAATATGCGCGAAACTAGCTAAAAGAAGCATCGATCTGTAGTGGAACATAGACGCTAGCTGCAACATGTTCTTACTAACAAGAATGATGACTGACAGACACCATCAGTAAGTGATGTTTTAACACGTGTTTTTAACGGGGTACACTGTGAGTGTCCATGTGACATTCCTGAATCCTGATGGAATTACTACTGCCGAGACTCATGCATTACCGCTTCTAGACTTTCTATGTCTTACTCCAGTAGTAAGTAGACGAAAAAGCAGGAGCAGGACAACAATATCATGTAAGCGATCAGAGCAAATTATACTGGCAATACACAACCTATAATAACATGATTCTACACCTCTCTGGTACCAGGTTTAGAACTTTAGATATTGGTCTTGACTGTCCGTCCTAAACAGTGGTTCTGAAAAGGAGGAAAAGAAGGATAACCGAACACTAGTTATTAGCCTTATAGTTATAGTATATACAGTAATAGAGCAACGCTGAAACACTGATATGACACACAGGTTCAAATGGCAAAAACATGAACAGGTTCCTGCAACAAGATCTCTGTTTTGCATCATCTAAAGAGTCTGTTCCTAACCTCTCTAGACTCACATCTAAGGGATTGATACCATTAGCTTCTACTAGTAAACATGTATCTTTCAGCCTTCAGGAAAGCAACAGCATGTGCAGTATACGGTACAGCATGCTTGTGACTTTGTGAGTAAAGACCAAGTGATGGCGCTTTCACTTTCTTGGCAGTTTCTGAGATGAGTCAGTCCATATTGTTTTGGGTTAAGAGGAATGATCTTCTTTCGGATTTATAATGAAACTACAGCCATTTCTCTATCAAGCTACAGCCATTTATCAGTTACTATCATTGATGCCTGAATCTCAGTTTTAAGACATACATGATGCATCTTCTCCAATTAAATTGCAACTTATTCAATCAAACCACCACTGTACCACCACCCCCTTTCGATGACTGATTAGTAGACTGAAATATGTCTGTATCCAAGCCTAAATGAACACTTGAGAAAACATTCTGAGGAGATAATTGAGATTAACTAAAAACAATACCTACGGAATAGTGGCAGATAGTTATCTAGCTCGTGTTACTTTACTTTTTTTTTCTTGACACTGCTAATTAGGAAGAAGGTGCCATATTCAAGATTTTAGCAAAGTATTATGTCAATTCAATTAAACAAAACTTTAGGACTATTAAAAAATTAGGATCCCTGGCATGCAAAGTGCTAATTAGCAAACTAGGTTGTCATTTAGTTGTATCAACTAAATGGGACAAATTCTTTAATAATCCTAACTGATATCTTGTTTCAGTGTTACCTGATTAGATCCTCAAGACCTCGAAGCACATGTCTCATTTGCCAGCGATCATACCCCCCTGGCAAGGAATCGATATTCAACAGGTTTATGACCTTTGTTATAAAAAAAAACAGGTTTATGGCCTGCACGAAGCTGAAAATGGACACCTCAAATCACAAACTGCTAAAGCATATCCACTCGTCCAACAGATACCATATCAAACACCCTGTACAGTACTTACGGTAGAAGAATTACGTATTATGAACAGTTTATTTCTTGGTGACAAGAAGAATTTTTTCTGTAGCTGCTTGTCTTACTTCTCCCTTTGATGATCAGCAAAAGTCTGCAAGTGAACGCTAAAAGAGCAGACATGCATTGTATTGTATGTGTATATGCAATGCTAATTAGAGAAGCCGGGAAAGCTTTAATGCATGGCTGCATACATGGCAATATGGCATGGCAACCATATCGTCACTGTACTGTATTGTATTTATATAGTACGAGGATGTGCAAGCTAAAACAGCTATCGATCGCCTATATTATATTTGCAGCAAAAATTTCCGCAGCTAATAAGACGATTTCAGAGCAGCATTCGTTAATTGGTTGCAGAGAGACAGAGTGGAAGTGTTCAGAGAGTCCACCGCCGACCTTCAGGCCCTTCTCGACGAGGCATGCATGCATCGATGAACCATCTGGTTGGTCCCTATTCAGATTTCAGACAACGTACGGAGAAAAAACAATATCTAATATCTGCAGCGGTACACGTTTGAAGAAATTCAGATGAGGCAGAGAGCAATTACAACAGCCACATTGGGGAGAGAAAAAAAAAAGGGAAGAAGAAGCCTGTCCTATGCACCAAAATAACCTCTAGCGATACCGCAGCAGCGATGGCGAGAAGAGCGCGGCAGGACAGCGCGTTTACCTTAGACGACGGGCGACGGGCGTCGAGACGAGACCCATTTGGACCGCGAGGCTCGCGCCGGACAATTTGGAAGCACATGCTCGCGGCCTCGGCTTCAGTTCGGACTTGGGAGTCGGGGCGGGGCGGCCGCGGGTAGCCGCAAATTGCAGAGAAGCTGAGGGCAGCAGGCCGGCCCAGCAGCGAGCGAGGAGACGGACGACGTCAGGACTCGGGAGCACGCAGGCGATTTAAACATTCTTTTGGGCTGGCCATTAAACATTCTTTTGGGCTTCCTACCTGACGGCCCGGACAATGAGGGAGCGAGTAAGTGCGTAGTATGGGCCGGGCCATGGGCTGACAGTATTTGGGTTTGGCGTCCATTCAAGATCACATTGCGCATATCATTTGTCTCCTCTCTTTTTTCGCTTTTCTTTCCGTGTTTTGAAACATTTTCGCGTACCTTCTTATTAGCAGCTCCTGGTGTAGCACATGTATGAATAAGTGGTGCATGTCTCGCACTTTGACAAGTCAAATGTTTTCAAATTCAATTATTTTTAGAATAATATTAATATTTCTATCTTTAAATAGGTTTACTATAAAAATATATGATATATAATTAATTTACCTAATATTAGTTGTTTGGGATTCTTTTTTTTTGCATCAAACTTAGAATTTGTTGACTCATCGAAGTACAAGACGTATATTTATTTGGGGACAGATCGAGGGGTTAGTAATCAAATTGGCAAATCTATACATACAGTACTCCCTCCATGGCTCCATCCAAGGAAAATGTACATATAATTTATAATGTGGGAATGTAGCGGGGGCGGAGAGGAGAGAGAATAAGAGATACTTAATAATTTTGGAAAGTAATCATTTTCGAATCAAGAGCATGAAAATTCTCGAAAGGAACGTGACCATGTTCCACACTTCGGCCGGCTGCTAAGATCGGGTCTAAAAGAGAGAGAGAGATGTGTGTTTGGCATTCTTTTTCTTTCCGGAACGATCGTGTTTGGCATTCGGCAAGGCCGGCGTTGTTGGGCCTGGACCATTCATTCCAAAGCGCCTTGCTGCTGTCGGCGGGTCACGTGGTTAGGTGCGCACTGCAGCAATCAGCAAAAGCATAATCCTCGCGGCCGCCAGCAGAGCAGATCGACATGGCGCGTGCAATTAATGCAAGCCGGCCAGCCGGGTCATCAGCAGCTGGCCGCCGCGCGGGAGATGGATAGCGACTGCTGCATGCAGCCGCCCCCCGAAGGATTTAGTATTTTCCGTTGGAGCATCTCTAAAAGACTAGCTAAATTCTTCTCTAAAGCTAAATTTAGCTATGCCTAAAGAAAAAACGTCTCCAACAGACTATCTAAATGACTCTCCAAATTTAGTGATTCTCTATCCCACCTAAATCGCTCTCTACCTTTAAATAGTCTACCTCATTAGCTATCCAGCTTTTAGTTTTACAGAGTCTGTCTGTTGGAGTATTATCGTATTATCTATTTTTAGAGAGCAACAAAATCACTAAATTTAGTTAATCTCTTGGAGATGCTCTTAGTACTGGCTAGCTAGCTTTGGATGCTCCAAAGAGGAAACGTACGGGCTGGGCTGGCTAGACGTGTGACTGTGTGAGGAGAGTCCTTAATTTCGACTTGACGATGACGACCACGCAACTCCGCCAAGCTGGCCGCGGCCGCGCCAGATGGAAATTAAACCGCGTCCTCCACCTCATTGCTTCAGCGTTAAGAATGACTCGACTCGGTCCAGTCCAGCGAGCGTGCGTGCATCATCCATTCCAAACAAACGACGACGATGTGACGTGCGGTGTAGCCGTCCCTCTCTCCGGCCCATCGATCCAAACAAAGCGTGCTCCCAGACGGCAACTCTCATCTCCTTTTTCTCCCAGACGTCGGTCTATCGCTCGCTATTAATTAATACGTACTATTACGGCTGTTTGTTTGCGTCTTTCACTAGCTAGCTCGAGTACGTGTTCGCTCGCTGTCACCTGGGGTTTATGCATGCTCCACCACTTATTGGGCCAGGGTCTCTTCCATTGAGGGAGCGTCAACACGTGCAGTGCCGCACCCACTGTGGGAGACTCTAATGGGCAAGCTAGCTAACGCCGTCGCTTGCGAGCTGTAGTGACTCTTTGTCAAGATTCTTTCTTCTATTTTCCTCGGGTGCGACGGCTAAATCCTTTTCACGATGCAACGGTTCGGGAGTCTGTGAACTTTGCATACCTTTTAGGTTTGATTAATGATGTCACATTAACGACAAAAACGGAGGATGTTTTTGCTATATTCTCGTTGTGGATAACAAATGGCAGAGCAAATAAACACGGGAAAACACTATAGTTCATGTGATTTCATCTTGGCCGCACCTTGTATTTTATGACATCCCTATTGTCGGAACCACCGCTTGTTGTTACTCCTTTATTACTAAAGCAGTTATCTATCACCTCCACGCTTTCGTGCCACCACTAGGCTGATCTATATATGTATCTCTTCGTCTTTTACCAAGCTATGAAATTCCTAGAAGTTACCTTTCTAGCTATTTACAAATATGAATAACGAACTGACATATATTGGATAAAGACACAAAGTACTTGTACTTTCAAAAAAAGAAAAACTAGTTGGATTAGATAATTTTGTTGTTGTGAGTCGTTGCACCCGCGTTGCTGTAGACTTTGTGTTAGAAGCAATGTACACTTCTCCAGAAATGCACCACAACCTCCTCAGATATTACACAACACGGCTAATCATAGGAACTGCAGCCCCTAACCGCAAAAAATCCCAGAAACCAATTCTCAGCTAAACCTTCCAATCCCTAATTACCTCAAAGCTAAGGCACCAAATCCAAACAAAGCTCACTACCGAAGGATCGATCTGCAAAATCACAGACGGTTACGCTTTTGCTAAATACACCCTCTCTCCGCTCACCTTCTCCCAGCCCACCCCCCACCCACTGCCTATTCCCCTCCCTCTCCTCCATCTCCGCCGTCCTCGCCTTCTCCAATCCGCACGCGCGCGCCTCCTCCTCCTCCCGCGGCGGCGACCCCCGCGGCGTCGGCCCTAGGGTTAGGGTTCCGGCGACTTCCCTCGCGGAGAACGCGTGGGAGATCCGCCCTCATGTCGTCCGACCCCTCGCCCCACCTCCCCTCGCCGGTGGCCCCGCCGGGCGCAGCGGAGACGGATCCCCTGCCCGAGCCCGCCGAGCCGCCCGAGGTGATGCACCGGACGAGGGCCGTCGACTTCCTCGGGCGACGCACGCCCATCGTCTACCAGAACGACAACGGACCCTGCCCGCTCCTCGCCATATGTGAGCTCCCTCCCTCCCCCACCCTCCCGAACCCTCGCGAGTTCGCCGCGTGTCTAGTGGTTGCCCGCGATGTTCATGCCGTGTGTGTGTGCAGGTAACGTGCTTCTGCTGAAGAATGTGATCAGCCTCAACCCTGATGTGGGAGAGGTGTCGCAGCAGAAGTTGCTCTCGCTCGTGGCCGAGCGCCTCATCGATCTCAACATCGCCGTACAGGTTCGGCTCTAACTCTCGCGGGATCGGGTTGTTTGTGTTCGGGGTCGATCAATGCGGGAATGGTGCTGTGTTGGGAACTTGGGATGTAGCAGCAGCAGCTTGTGGGCTGGAATCTAGTTAGGTTTGCTGGGTGTGGGTGTGGTATTTTTTGGTCTGTTAATGGTTTCGAGTTGCAATTCTATAGGACAAGGACGAGGAGTATGTTCGCAACCGGGAGCAGAACGTCGCGGATGCCATTGATCTTCTCCCGCGCCTCGCGACAGGCATTGACGTGAACGTGATGTTCAGGAAGTGCGTAAGGGTTTCTGGCTTGTTGACCAGTTGTTGTCACGTGCGCCTGTAGGCTGTGTGATGATATGTTTATTTTGATGCTTACTGGGGTGTGTATGTTGCAGGATTGATGACTTTGAGTTCACCCGAGAACGTGCTATATTTGATCTTCTGGATATCCCACTATACCATGGATGGATAGTGGACCCTCAGGTGTGCTATCTTTCCACGTAGCAAAAATGCTATAGGCCTGTGTTATCTTGTGATGTTGCTGATGTCCGTTAGAGTTGCGCATGTCATTTTGTTCCTAAATTTTGCACTCACTTTATCATTCTAATCCATCGCCTAAACCATCCGACATAGTTATTAGCTAGTCTTTTTGTAGTTTAATTGATACAGCTGATTCTTTTAGACCTAGTAGAAAGCTCTGTTGTTTCTATAATTGGGTTATGACATTGGCTTGGTAGGTCTTTGTGTGTGTGCACGTGCACGCACAGGCACACACGCTTTTCCAGAACTGGGTATGTTTACTATCTTATGCAAAGCGATCAGTAGTCTAGGATTCATACCCTAGTATCTGACTACCTGCCTCTGTGTTGTTGATTCACTTCTGGTTTGATATTGATGTCTGCCTAAAATTGTTGTCTACATTATCATCTCTTTTAAGATACTCACGTGCGCAGACCTAGATTATCCATTTTCTGAAAGGACTAGTGCAATTATAAAGCATCATTTCCAATTAATCGATTGCAGCTGGTGCCCTCACGTGGTTGCACTAGGAAAGACTTAAAGGGAAAGTAAATTACTGACCACCTTTATCTTCATAGAGAAGTTGTTCCCTGATATGGATATTAGGAAACCACCAAAGTTCAAAGCTGGTTGGTTGTGTTTATCAGTTACAAAACCGTCAAAATTCGAAACGTGTCCATCAATTTAACAGGCAAGATTTCTGTTTTTTGATTGGAAATGGGGTTATCCTTGGTTTGAAAAAAAAACACGCAAGGTCCACCGCATTATCTTGACAAAATATCTGCAAACACGACACGGGTTGAATTTAATTTTGTCTACTACTGCCAATTAGACTTGTTCCTTGTCACTTCTGCGGTTCTGCCACATTTATATTGCAAACGGCCCAAAGAAAGTGTTGTTCCTCAACACTCACCTATCTTGTCTTCTCACAACCCACCCGTATGACACATTGGATCCATTCTGTGCGTTAGCTCTGCAATTATTTGCTACAAACAGTAGACGCGGACAAATGGTGATATGAACAAAAGAACATAGACCAAATAAAATATGTGCATGTTCGATCTGTTTCGTAGGTTACTCTATATTTGATCTTCTGGATATCCCACTATACCATGGATGGATAGTGGACCCTCAGGTGTGCTATCATTCCACGTAGCAAAATGCTATAGGCCTGTGTTATCTTGTGATGTTTCTGATTTCAGTTAGATTTGTGTATGCCGTTTTTGTTCCTAAGTTTTGCACTCACTTTATCATTCTAATCCATCGCCTAAACCATGAGACATAGTTATGAACTAGTCTTTTTGTAGTTTAATTGATACAGCTGATTCTTTTAGACCTAGTAGAAAGCTCAGTTGTTTCCATAATTGGGTTATGCCATTGGCTTGGTAGGTCTTTGTGTGTGTGCACGTGCACGCGCAGGCACACACGCTTTTCAAAAACTGGGTATGTTTACTATCTTATGCATAGGATTCATACCCTAGTATCTGACTACCTGCCTCTGTGCTGTTGATTCACTTCTGGTTTGAATGTTTGATATTGATGTCTGCCTAAAATTGTAGTCTACATTATCATCTCTTTTAAGATACTCACGTGCGCAGACCTAGATTATCCATTTTCTGAAAGGACTAGTGCAATTATAAAAGCATTATTTCCAATTAATCGGTTGCAGCTGGTGCCCTCACGTGGTTGCACTAGGAAATACTTAAAAGGAAAGTTAATTACTGACCACCTTTATCTTCATAGAGAAGTTGTTCCCTGATATGGGTATTAGGAAACCACCAAAGTTCGAAGCTGGTTGGTTGTGTTTATCAGTTATGAAACCGTCAAAATTCGAAACGTGTCCATCAATTTAACAGGCAATATTTCTGTTTTTTGATTGATTGGAAATGGGGTTGTCCTTGGTTTGAAAAAAAAATAACACGCAAGGTCCACCGCATTATCTTGACAAAATATCTGCGAACACGACACAGGTTGAATTTAATTTTGTCTACTACTGCCTATTAGACTTGTTCCTTGTCACTTCTGCCACATTTTATATTACATATGACCCCCAAAAAAGTTTTGTTCCTCAACTCTCACCTGCAACATTTATCTTGTGTTCTCACAACCCACCTGTATGACACGTTGGATCCATTCTCTGTGTTAGCTCCGCAATTATTCACTACAAAGAGTAGACACAGGCAAATGGTGATATGAACAAAAGAACATAGATCATATAAAA
Organism: Microstegium vimineum; assembly: GCA_022036555.1. Classification (NCBI taxonomy): domain Eukaryota; kingdom Viridiplantae; phylum Streptophyta; class Magnoliopsida; order Poales; family Poaceae; genus Microstegium; species Microstegium vimineum. The sequence goes on along the minus strand of CM039125.1, from coordinate 1,631,504 downwards.
TTATGTACACGTTGGATCTGTTTATATGTTACTCTATGTATGGGCCTGCCCATGTCACGTTTCTCTTGTTATTTGATTCTGGTTGGTGAACAGTGAACTTATATTTCTGATTGAAATGGTGTTGTTCCTTGTTTTGGAAAAAAAATGAATATGTACTTGTTACAGATACGTTACTTTCTATTACTCTAAGCTTTCAATAGGAAATCACTAAGATGCATTTAATAGTTATGATTTATGAATAACCTGTTGCCTGTAATAGATCATCTTCGTTATTCTTAGCCATTTGATCACATAGAATGGACGGTCCTTACTAATTTTGGTAGTACCCTGTTATTTTCCCAATATAATAGATACAAAGAATTCGGAGAAAAAAAAAATAGATACAAAGAACAGTTCATTTTGCAACTTGCAAGCCTACTTACCACTGCTGATTCATATTGTCTTTATTTAGGATACTGAAACTGCTACTGCTATTGGATCAAAGTCCTACAATGCTCTTGCTTCTGGACTTGCTGAATTCAAGTCAGGTAAACCAACAGAAGAAGATAAACATGTGGAGGAAGAAACTGTTGATTTTGCTGCCGCAACAACTGCAGCTTTAAAGATTCCGTCTCCCAGTGTTTCTCGTGGGATATCATTTGATGATCATACTCTCTCCAAGTCAGATGAACCACATAAAAGGCGAGGTGACCTTGAGGAAGAAGAGGAACTGATGAGGGCCCTCAATCTATCCAAAGGTGAAAGTGGGGATGCAGTTGATGGAGAAGTTTCTTTTGACACTTCTCATAGTCATTCATCGTCCAACATGGAGACGCCACAAAGTGAGGGTTTTCAGTCAGAAGCACCTGAGATGGTGGGGGCTGCAAAAAATGAGGAACATGGTGATAACACTGTGAGTGATGATAGCTCCATGCTCACAAATGGTGGTGTTAATGGCAGTGAAGTTGTGCCTGAAGAATCCCAAGAAACTTTGACATCTAAAGAACCAGAGGACAGTGGAATAAAGAATATGTTACCAGGGGACCTTGATATACCCGTTCAATCTTCAGAATCTACTCCCTCCTGTCCGTCTCATGAATCCTTTGCTACCAGTGACCACCAACATGCTGCTCCTACTCTTGTTGAAGGTGATAAAGAAACCTGCAGAGAACAGTTTGATGTACAAATTCATGGCCACTCTAATGATATTGAGGCTGCTTCTGACTTGTCAGTCGTAACTTGTGGAGCTATTCCAGGTCATGCTACAACAGAACTGGATGTGAAAAGTGATTCTTTAGATAATTCCGAGCCTCTGCCTTCAAGCATTCAGGAATGTGAACCAATATACCAAGGTGAAGAGCACATACTTGGCACCACAAATATGGTGTATGAAAATCAAGAGCCAGTGTATGAGGGGGAGGTGGTTCTTGCTGAGCAGGCTGACAAGACTGGGGAAAGCAGTACTTCCGTGGATGACAAGGCCACAGAACATCAATGTGAGAATTTCGTTTTTTTTTGGTTATTGACTTTTGTACATGTGTGAATCTCTTTGTACAATGTGGGAACTACTATATTTGGCTTCACATTTAAATTGATTTTTTTTCAGGGGAGCTGATCGATAATTTTCTGCAGACCACTGCTAACCAGCTGACTGTCTATGGGTATATTTCTAAATTATGGTTTAAATATATGTTCTCAATTGTATTCTCATTTATCACATTGTCAAATTTCAATGTCGCAGGCTCTTCTATTTACAAGAGGAACTTAACGAAAATGAGCTCTGTGTCTTCTTCCGTAATAACCACTTCAACACTATGTTCAAGGTATACTAGTTTTGTCGGTCTTTGAGTACTTGAACTTGAACTGTCTTTATTTCTTATCTATATTTATTCTGCAGTACAACGGAAGTCTATATCTCCTAGCAACTGATCAAGGTTTTATAAGCCAAACTGATTTGGTATGGCAAAGGTTGGATGAGGTATGTTAACTCCTGCGATTATTTTTAATTCTCGCTTGAGATCAAAATCTTTGCTGATCTTTTTCATTCTCAACTGACAATCATTAGGTGAATGGAGATGGGGTGTTTCTTACTAGCAACTTCACACCATTTAAGGCTGAAACTCCGAGAAATGATTCATGGAATGAACAGCAAGCTATGACGAGTACTGCTGTATGTATAACATCAATAAACAGCAGTTTTTATTAGGCACATTAATGTTAACTAGTTCAAATTTATCTTTGTTCACAGGATTATCTTGCTCAGTTTGACAACTCCACTTCTGGAAAGTATGTTCTTCCTACCTGTTTTTCTCAATGTGCTTTATTGTTGTGGGTATGTACAACATTTCTAGTTTGGATTTCTGCAACCATGAGAATATTGTATGAATGGTACTGTGCAGAAAATGTCCGTGAAGCTATAGTTTCTTTTCTGATCTGTTGATTGTTGCTGTTAACCATGCGCCATAACTTCCTTAAACTTTGACTATTTGGTGGTTTGCCTGTCATTGTGTATTGGACTGTCGGCTTAGCATGTACTTGAATGAGCAATATATGGCATGACTTACTGTGATTTTGAATGTGCTCAACGTGCTGAATCATCATAGATGTGCACTCCTGAGTCACTTAGCATGTATTAACTAAATTCTAACGCTACCACATTGGTCCTCCTATGCTTGCAGCTCTGATCTGGAGCTAGCTATAGCACTTCAACAGCAAGAGTTTGAGCGGCAACCACAAAGGTTTCAAGCTCCACCACCACAGCAGCAGCAACAACAGCAACAACCACCTCCGACGCAGCACCAGCCGACGCAATCTGGCCGACCAGGACTTGTTGTTGGTCCAAGGGTACGTATTCTTTGTACTAGTATAGAAATGTATACTTGTACCGCCATCAAAACCTCATTCCCACATTACCACGTAACATTTATCAATTTGCTGTTTGGGATGATCCTTTCAGTTTGGACTCAAATATCACTGGAATCTATTGTCTTGAAATAACCATGTTTGCCCTGCTTTTGAATCCTAAAGTAGCTAGTAGCTACTGTATTCAAACCAAGCCAGTATGTTATTTCTGGGAGGTTAAAGATTCACTTATGAAAGTCACCTGGCTTGCCTCAGTACACTTCATAGTTCATACCAACAATGAATGGTTACTTCATGTCCCTAAACAGGTAGAAGTGATGGAGTTATGTGAGAGCATACAAAGAGGTTGAATGCATGGTCACTTTAGTTTGCTATAATAGATAAAAAGATGTGTTCTGTTGGAAGCATATGTTTAAATTGAAGGTGCTAGTTTACGTAAACATGTTGTGCTCAGTTCTTGATCATGTTTTGAACTTGGTTGTATCGCATGGGCTCTCGGTTCTGTTCTTGCACTGATCACTTCATGTTTCCTGATGAATACTTACTACTTCTGTGGCTGCTGACTGATGGGTCTGAACATTGTGATCATCCTTGCAGAGGTCCAACGTCCCACCTCCGTCGAGAAGTGAATCGAAGAAAGAGAGGTGCATCGTGATGTAAAAATACCTTCAACAGAAAAGTAGTAGAAAAAAGAGAGATAAGAGACGCATTATACTGTAAAGAAATGGTTTCTTTTGCGGAGGCAGTGTCTGCGTTTATTAGTCACCTTGAGCCATCCCCCATTTGAGTTTCTTTGGTTTTACTTCGGTGTCTCTGATGTTTGTAAATAATAACCCCAACGAATAAATTGTAGAAACAGATGCTGTCAAAGTGATGGCTCCATGCAATGTGATTTCATTCATAGCCCGTGCGGTGTGATTTTATTCGTCTCCCTGTGCGACCGATTGACTCAGTTCGTTCACTAATCACCGTCCGCACATCGATTTTTCATACGTTCTAAGCTGCAGGCCAAGCTTTTCTTGGAACATAGCGAGATTTAACCGTTTTAAGTGGTTTTGGCTTTCATAGGAACATAACAACGTGTTAATACACACAATTTGTATGTATTTAGAAAAGTCAATATAACGGATTTGGAAGGGAGGGATCAAAAAGGCGCGACGGACTAAACAACGTTCAACTCGCCTAAGTGCTACAGCTTAACAAGAATCAACACAACTTCAAGGTCACAGAGTCATTGTTTGTCCAAAAATGTTTTCTTACAGTTCAGATTACAAATGCTTTCTATGTGCATTCTCAGTTCCATCGACAAAACTACTAGTCCAGCGCGTATCTCACAACAGATTTCCGTAGCGACAGTATAATAGTAACTTGAAACGAAGCAACTAAACAAAATCGACGCACTATACTGGTCAGCCACTTGATGCAACCCAATACCAAGGGTGATTTTGTTTCAAAGTGGAGGAGCCCCAGAGGGGGTATCCCATTGCATAAACGGAGGGATCCCCCTACCTGCGCCTGGCACTGGCAGCTCCAGCTTTTACTCTTACACGGCATCGCCTTGCCTCAGGCGTTCAGACTATCTCGATGTACACTTCCCCATTGATCGGGGCTGCAAAGAACGCAATCAGGAATGGGAACCTCCCAAGACAAGTCATGAAGTCGTCCCTGCTGATCTTTTCGTCATCATCTACGTCGAACCTCTTAAAAAGCTCCAGCATCTGCCAAAAGGTTACATGGTCAGATGAGTTTGGCATCATGGTGGCGAAACAGCGTTACTTGCTGTAGCAGAGGGGCAATGAGGATTTTTACCTTATCATCAGACGGCAGCAGCATGCTTAACTGCAGGATATCAGCTAGCCGTGCCCTGGAGATCTCAGATGTTTCAGGATCCCGGCACTTCTCAAAGGCGGTCTTGCAGGCACCCTGGAACAATGGTTGCTTCCTCAGGTGTGCGCACCCAACCAAGAACTGCATACATGATACACCTCAAAACCTTAGCGCTCATGAAATATGTGTACCAATGGATTACAAAATCATTGGTGCCCTTGTAAAAAACTACGAGGCACTAAGGAAAATGTGAAGTTCAATGGAATTAAGATCCATACCTGACGGAATGTAATTGATTCCTTAATGCCTAAATCAAAGTAGTGAAATATCTGGAAAAAGGGATAGAAGTTCAGCAAAGAGGGAGGGAAATCCAGTTAAGCTAATAGCACTTGCAGATACTGCGTCAGTACCTTCTTGCAGAGAGGACTACAATCCAGACCAAAATGAGCCCAAAAATCTTGTCCTTTCACACGACCACTGCAATGTTTAAATGGTGTTACTTGTCAAGTAACCATGGAATAATAGAATACCATTGACTTAGTAAAGCATGAAGTTCTCCATTAAGAAATGAGGAGTATTACTCGTTATCTGGATTCATAGCCAGGAAGTGTTCCAATAGTTCCATTGCTTCTGCTGTGCTTACACCATAAATCTGAAAGACATAACAGTATAATACTTCATTCAACGGTTGGTTGTGGTAAAGGAATTGGCACACTACAATACTACATGCAAGTACCCTAACGTATACTAGCAATTCTTGTAGCAAATAATTCAGCATAATCTACTTTTTACTGCCTTATGGATTTTGACAACAGCAGCATTCACATACTGCAAACACATGTAAACAATGTGGTTCAGGAAAAACTTACATCTTTAACCCAAGCCATTTCTACCATGTAATTTGAGCAGTTCACCTGCAAATAGAAAAATCAGCTTGTTAGGGGCATATTTCCTTTAAATGGATGGCAGATGGTCTAGCAAAAAAGGGTCGAGCAAGTGTTCGGGAATTCATAGTTATGCATAGCTAGCCTTTTACCTTTCCAGCTTCTACTGCTCGTGCCATAATCATAGAATCGCCATATGAATAGGAAGTTGGCAAGGCATTGAGGGCGTGTGCCATAGCATAGCTGGTCTGCAAGAATAAAAAGTTGTAGGGAGAACATATTATCACACCATTAGTGAAACGCACAGGATGTTAGATGAGAAAGTTATTTGAGTTGAACATACTTACATCCTCTGCAAAATGAAGGGCATTCTCTTGCTTGATCTCGGGAGGATAGACAACAGGAAGGTACTCTACCTGTATATTATTTGATGATCAATAAAATAAGCTAATTTTGTAAGACACAAGTGCAGAAAAGACATAATAGGTGAGAGTTCAGATATTTGTTAGGCCAAATTCAGTAGGCCATGCATACCTCCATGAAATTATGAAACTGGGTGAACATCTTGAACATGAGCTTTAATAAAGATATATTCCCCCTGAAACACAAAACATGGTATAGATGGAACTTAAAAAATGCTGAGGCACAAGGATGAATGTACATCGAAAAGACTATCCATAGAGAAATCTCACCATGATTGATCAAAGTGCACATGTGGATAACAGACAACAACAGGTTGAACAGGGTAGCCAGGTATGAATGCGCCATGTTGGAACGAAATCAGGAATCTCCCATTTGTTGTGGTGCCTTCAGGGAATAACAGGACCCGCGGGAAGCTATTGCAAGCTGCCTTTCTCTGAAAGGACATCCTAGAGAGTATGTACCATATGAAAAAATAACTAAAATATCATGTTATTCTAGAACAAGTTGTCTGGTGTTGATTTTAGAATCAATTATGATGTCTGCTGCAAATGAAATTAAAAGGATCTGTAAAGCAGGCAACTGCAAGGAGCCAAGGAGTATCTTGTACATGTCCTTTTCTGCTTGTTACTTTTCCATATATTAAGTCAACATAGAGCAAAGATATTCAATAGCTTAAAGGTTACATAAAGCAATGGGGTGGCTAACATGTGACAAAATACAATGCAACACTTTTAATAATGACAAAATACAATGCAACACTTTTAATAATGACAACCAAATGACCACAAAACATAATTAATAAAAGGATGAGAAGCTATGGGTATGAGAGGAACCGTTCTTACCTTTATTTCATTTACAGCAGACTTCCGAGAAGCTGGTGAGAATCTATCAACATATATAACCTGAAAAAGGTTGTCTTAGAAGAAACATGGAAATGCAGACGCCATGATAGGAAAATGGAAATATGCATACCTGCATCGCTCGAATAATTGTTCCAACAAATGGTAGGGCATCATGAGACTCGGACGAAACAATGGTTGGGAACAATTCATAGAAGAAGAATATGGGTTCAATGTACGAGATATGATTGGAAACAACAATAGGCGCGAGTTCCCTAGGAGCAGGCCTTCCTTTCTTTCTGATCCAGTGGTACCTGATAAGAAGAAAGTGAGTGACCGACTAAGATCAGACAGTGTACACTAGCATCACAAGAGAGACTCTGCGAAAGAGTAGGCATCCAAATACTCAGATCAACTCAGTGTAAACAAGCAGCAAAGAGGCAGTGCACAAAGAAATTTTATGGCTAAAGAAAACTAAGTTTTGAAAGTAAATACATGTAGCAAAAGAAGGTGCCATGCCTTGTCCCTGCTGTAAAGTTTTGAATCATATGCTTGTTATTCCTGTGCGATTCTGAAATCCTAACACACAAACAACACCACAGCCACGTTTGTTTTTTCCTTTGCTATATTTTCAGTGTAAGAGAAATTGACCATCATTTGGGGCCATTGATTTTCAGGATAGAGAAATGGACCACGATTTTTAGGATAGACAAATTGACCACTATTCGGGGCTATCGAAATCATTGCAATGGATAGAAGGACCACAGGAGAAATCCCCCATTTGTAGCATAACATGGTACACCCCACGGTTCGTTTCAGCATGCACATGCACATGGCATCTCAGTTTGAACTGTACACACGTTTTCGCTCTTCAGTTCCACCCGTAAGCTAGCTGAAGGCATGTACGAATGGTCCAACAACGGTTCCTAACCCGTTTGGTTCGTTTCCTACTTGTCTCTTCAAAGCTTTAATTCATGCAGGTGAGCTTCAAGACGCCATAAACACATCTGCGGCACGGACATTCAGCTTCCGCTACAGCATCGTCCCACCAACCACATCATTGAGGTTGGGGGCTCCCAACAAAACCGCACGTGATAGGAATCCGCAGCCCTCCAAATCCAGCAAACCAACCCGCATCGCACAATCGCGTAATCGACACACTCAGGATTAGAAAGCCCCATCTCGCCACACAAATCTAATCATCTATTATTTTTTTAATAAAAAAAACAGGTAGCCGGAAAGTAAACGATTATTAGGCGCACAGATTAGATCAAATCAAAACGAGACAGAGTTTACGATCCAGACCCAATCCAAGCATGTAACCGATCCAGCAAGCAAGCGAGCAACTCACCCGAACGAGAAGAGGATGCAGCGGGCAGAGATCCGCGTGATCCACATGAGCCGGCGACGCCACGCCGGCATAGGCCCGCCGCCCAGCCGCGGCCTCCCGTGCGTCTCCGTCCAGCCACGGAGAGCCACCCACGTGGCCGCGTACCCGATGGCGATGGCGAGCCCGAACAGCGCCAGCCGCACCGCCGCGACCGGCAGGAGCAGCAGCGTCCTCGCCCACGGGTACACGCCGCCGCCCCACGCCGGCGTGCCGTTCCGGAACGGGTCGGCCGGGGACGGCCCCCGGTCCCGCGGTGGCCGGTCCTCCGAGAGGAACGCGAACGGGTCCCCTCCGCCTCCGTCGTCGCACACCGCCGCGGCGCCGTCGCTGTCGTGAGGGTGTCGGTGGTTGGTGGCGTGCCCGTTGGTGGCGTGGGCGGGCGATATGGAGTCGGAGAGCAGAGGCGTGGAGAGGGAGGTGGGTGTAGGGCTTGTGGAGGCCATGGACGACGAGGCTGGCGGTCGCCGGAGACGGCGGGGAGGGAAGGGGAGGAGGAGGGGAGCAATGGACGGCCGTGAGTTATGGCTTTTATCAAAGGGAGCAAAGCGAAGTGGAGGAAAACAAAAGCGATAGGCGGCAACAAGGGAGAGGGAGGTGTTTTGTTTTTGTGGTCGTCGTTTCGTTTGGTCCTTGCAGTTTCGGGGCTCATTTATTGGAAATTTTAAGAATGGTTTCGTTTTCACGGCTCTTCTTTTTTTTTGAAAAAATTCAGACCTATTTATTTATTTACATTAAAAAATATTAACATATAGAACTCCAAATAAATAACCGTTAGGTTTTATATGGGTGTTATGCATTTTTGTCTATAAAAAACCTAGTATTCGAACAAAGATAAAGCAAATTATGTTTTGGAATAGAGTGAATGTACATAGGTTGGTAAGAATGCTACCATTCATGATTCAAAATAACTAAGTACCATTAAATTAAATTATTAGTTATAGAATAGCATGAATCACAAAATTGTGGATGGAGGCGTACGTGTACCATTAGAATGGAATGGAGGTGGGCGGCAGACACATATTAGACTGTGGACCTCTTTTATTTTGTTTTTTCTTTTTTCGTCATCACGGAGACTGTGGACTTGTGTGGAGTGGAGAGCCGGAGTGCGATCGGCGTGGGCCCTCGCTCGCAGCCGCGGCCTGCGAGGGAGCAAGTGGGCTCGTGGCAGACGAGCACCTCAGCTTTTGTGTAGAACGCCAGGCCCAGGCGGCGGTCGACATCGTGCTCGTGCGTGCGTGCGTGACGCGCCACGCACCCGTAAACTCTAGTAAAGTCTGTGCGGCGGCGCGGCCTTCCTAGTAGTATCTATCAATTGTATGTATTCAGCTGGTGTGTATGGGTTGTATTGAGTATGTATTGAGCTGTCAGCTGAATCGACACCTGATTTTCTACTAGTTGTGTGATAACAACATGTTCGTACGGATCGAGATTACAGTGAGCTAATTGGTCGAGATCGATCGGTAGCTGTCACTTTATTTGGATATGCGGACTCGAGTTTAGAATGTGTGGTGTTCCTACTCGTTAGAAAGACTACGCTAGTTACAAAACCATGAATAATTGACCAGACAAATCTATTAAGTCTGATTAATTTATCATTAGCATATATTTACTTTACTACCATATTATTAGATCACAAAATAATTAGATTTAATAGATTCGTCTAGTAAATTAACTTAGATCTATATAATTATATATATTTAATATTTTAAATTAGTGTGTAAACATCCAATAGACCGGGACCAGAATTGAAGTAAGTTTAGAAGGAATACCCGCTTAGCACCGCTCAAGTTACATCAAGTTTGACTGCTCGTCTTATTTAAATTTTTGTTGTGACTTGCTTATTTAATAAATGGTCTACAATAATAACTTAAATTTGACTATATTTGTATAATTTTTTAGAATAAGACAAATGGTCAAACTTGAATTTAAAAAGTCAAACGAATTATAATTTGAAACAGAAGGATTATTCAAGGCAAGGTAAATTAGTGCTGTACAGTCGTATGATTGTGATGCGATTATATTATTCATTCATGCATTCCGGCTTGATCTCTGGTTGAGATCGGATCGTGGAACCCGCCAAGCCATTTGGCATGTGGTGTGGAACCGGGGCGGATCTTGCGCCGTACGTCGTCGCACCTCCATCTCATCGTCTCATAAATTTAAATTTAAAGTAGAGTTGTTGCTAGGACTTTTTAAATCCCGCGTCCTATTTCTGCATGAGCTAATTACAAGATTAATTGTATAAGCCACGGCTAATTCACGAGATGGATTTATTAAACTCAATCCATGAAAAAAATCGTGGGCTATAAAATTTAGTGGGAGCTTGGCAAAAAAACGTTATTTCGACGTTATTCGACGCTATTTTGACGCTATTCGGCGTTATAGCGCGTTAATGAGCATTGCGATAGCTGCTTCTGGACGCTATAGCGCGCTATTTTTTTTCAGTGAACTCAATTAATCTATTAATCAGTGACTAATTAGATTTAATAAATTTGTCTTGCAAATGAGTCTCAATCTATACAATTAGTTTAGTGATTAGTCTATATTTAATACTCTAAATTAGTGTCAAACATTTAATTCGACGCCCAGGGACTAAAGTTTAACAAGTTTAAACCAAACACCGATCGGCATGTTTTGATAACCTAGAGCGAGTTACTAGTTGGCTAAAATGTAGTTTAAATTAGCTAATAAGACGTTGTTTGGTTCGAGTGTTTTCCCCCGTGAATCCTTTAGACCGTTAACAGATTGTGATATTTTCTGTTTAGTTCACCACCTACCGAATCCAATAGCAGGGTGCCAGGGTAACCAATCCCGCGCTTCTATAGCAGGTTGGGTACGCTTGATTTGATCGGTAATCCATTGCGCTCCCATCCGCTCTATTTTTCACCAAACAAAATACATAATTAATTATTCCCTTTCCATTCCAGCGCGTTCACTTTACATTCACGTTACCTTTGCGTAACCAAACAGCACCTAAGAGCAACTCCAAAATTATATGTTAAATTGTGAAAATTAGCAATTATGTAAAATAGAAAGCTTATCTAAAATATAGAGTTTTACAACAGTCTAGCTAAATTAGAAAACACATATAGCAAACAAGACTCGCTAGGGAAATATAGCTAGCGAGAATGGTGGGATAGCTGGCTGAGCAAAATAGAAAACAATATACACAAGCTGTTGGAGTGTTTTTTTAAAGCATAATAGCTATAAATAGCTTTACAGATACATTTAGCTAGTTTGTTGAAGTTGCTCTAAGCTCTACTAGCTACTAATCTAAAGAAAATAGTCCACATACTAGCCCTCTTGTTTGGTTACACCAAAGCTAATTTAAACTAAAAAAAATAGCTAGCTAATAATTAAATAATGGTACCCCGACATGCTCTAACTTTACTGCACATGAACGCTGACACGAGAGATATTTTAGACCAAGATTGGTATATATCCTGTGAGATGACAGCCAAGATCCTTCACTTCATATATGGTCTTTAAAGCGTCTATTGTAATGCAGGAATATTCTTCGTATGCAAATTACAGTTATACGTGAATTTAAATAAAATACATAAAAGTTCTCATTGTGGCCATTGGATGCCACACGATAATAATCTGAAAATTCCGAGAGATCGATACACACAAGGGAAATTAAGTTTTCATAAAGTATAACTTCATGCTAGTTCTTCTCCAAAAATCCCTATGATTCTAAGGAATCCAATCATTTGTTCCATATAGAAAATTTTCATATAGGACTATTTTTTCTAAAGTTCATTTTTTTTCCAAAAATGGGCCTAATAAATCACAGTAGCTAGATGAGATCCTTCACAAAAATGCATGTGGCTGAATCAACGTGCAACTGGTTTGGTTTTACTAATAAGTACTGTAGCTGGTAAATGTGAGTCAAACGATACGAAATTTAAATAAAGTTATGTAAAGAAATTCTAACATTTATATAATATAAATAAGTACCATTAAATTAATACATCTAATGGAAACATTATATTATAAATTCGGACAAAATTAAGCTAGTTTGACTTGACGAGAAACACATTGGAGTTTTAGAGAAAATTACTCCTTTTCTTTTCACATCCAACTCATACCCCGCATTCCACTCGTAATACAGTCACTGCGTCAGAATCACAGTGCATCATGTGGTTTTAATTTGGTTATAAATGGAAAATGCGACCCTACATTGATCTGGCCGTTTTTCAGACTTAAATATACTATAAACTTTTCCTTTTTGAATGTCAAATGTCAAATATACTAAGCTTGGCGCAGGCTTATGCTGACCTGGCCCATGGCGCCTTTGTTGACTGCCGGTGATGCATGCAAGCCAAAGATCAACGCCACATCTCGAGAAAATTTAACTCGCTCCATTCGTATCATTGGCCCAATCAAAGTAGGTGGTTTGACCATTAGATCTAGCACTAGCTGTTTGGATCAGCTAAAATAATTGAGCTGTGATCCAAATGGATTAGGTTATAGCCAAAAAACCCACATTACAATTATCCTATAATTCAGTTGCGATTTGCCTTTTGTGATTATAGGCATTTCTCACTTTTACCAACGGTAATTTAAGGATACAAACACTTTGATTATTAAACTCTATAATCCTATGCTAATCCAAATAGATCTCTCTTACCGACCAAGATGCTAATGTCAGTCTCAGTGAGAGTTTCATCAGAGTTTCAATCACATTGAATGTGTTGCCACATAGATATTTTTTATGACATGGCGGTGTATTTAAGAAAAGAGAGGAGAAATATGTTTCATTTAGATAAAACTCTCTTGACACAAATACCAACTCTCTACGAGTCATGAAATTAAATGTGTATGAAACTATAGAATGAAACTCTCCATTAAGAGTGGATGTTTCATCTGAGTTTCATTTCATTTTACATGACATGACAACCTTAGAAACAACGTTACGAAAGTCTCCATTGAGACAACCTTGATACAACCTTAGTAGCCATGTTCCCACCAAGGAACGGGAACGTGGAACGGAAACGAAAACTTGGGGTGTTATTTTATAACGTAGGAACAGAAACATTCGCGTTTCCAAGACGTGGACGTTCCCGGAACGTGGATCATGGGAACGTGGAACGTGGCCACGTTCTCGTTCCCTCGCTGCTAAGGATACAACCACAAAAGAGGAACAGCTGGTTTAATGTAATTTCTATTCTAGAAGGCTATATGGATACAAGCACAAACTAAGAACGACCCAACCCACTTTCCTTGCCGATTGGTTGGGCCATAAGCCCATGAGGATCCTGACAGTCCCTAGGAATAAGAATGGGCCTGGCCATACTTGCCGTGTGGCCTAGACATCACCTACCTAGAAGTCACAGTATATGATCTCGTTGGTCCAATGAGTTGTAAGAAAAAAACACATAATGCAGAAACATTGAGGCAACCTTAAATTACTTTGATATACATGTACCTTTATTTAATTTTAATCTATATAAATATACCAATTATGGAGTATTCTCTCTAATCCTTTTTCTTCCTTGTTCTGTGGTATCTTCATCTTTATGTTGTTCTCGTCTTTCATTATATTTCAATGATGCTACGGATGCATGGAATCGCTGAGCCTAGGCATGTTTATGAATATGTAGGTATCCATTACTTCGTACATAAAACATGTTATTACATGCAGTTTTTAAACAGAGAGAAGAGAGTATTTAATCCTAAATCCCCAATCTTATATGGTTCCCCTAAAAAAATCTTATATGGTTGGTAGATTAAAATATTTAGGATTAAAACAATAAGTTTATTATACATACAATGTACTAAAAGGTGAACCATGATTCGAACGATATCTCTTTTTTTCCTAAAAGATATGTTTTTCAATAGTTTGCTATCAATAATGGGCAGACTTAGCAAGTCATTGTCAGCCGTGATTGCCCTGCAGTCCATTAGCTTCGTTACTTCTTAGATCATGGCAACAAACTAATGGGTCAACTACTCGACTTGGTCCATTCTCATCCCTAATTAAATGCAAAAGGTCCATTTGAGCTCCTAAACTATCCTCATAATCTAACTTTGCTACTCAAACTCTAAAATTATATATCTTACTCACTTAAACTCCCAAAACTATTGAAATTACCTCTCTGCCTTGTTTTGAAGTGGCTTTGTTGCAAATGCTTGATAAATTTATTAAACCACAAAAAATGTCTCTAAGCTTCTAAAAAATAAATAAATAACCTAAAAACAGTTTGAGATACAATATATTTAGGGCTCATGAAAATATATTGAGAGGCTTCTAAAAAATATATTTAGCTCAAGGAATATGCCGAAAAATATAGAAAAGAAATTCAAAAACATTCTATTGATATTTAAACAGGTTTTGAAAACTTTCAACATTAATATATGTAGCAATGCATGTTTTCATGTAGAGTCTTTAAATAAGTTTAGACATAAATTATGTTTTTTGGGAACTTTTCTAGATATTTTTCTACAGTAAATATACTTTATTTTTTTAGCCTCTAAATAGATTTCATGAGCTCTAAATATTTTTATTTCAATTCATGATATCCAATTTTATCTTCGTTATCTCTTGTGATGTTTACAAAGTTTAGAATATGTTATTTTAAAAACCTTGTCAAGTATTTATTGAAAAAATTAACTAAAAACAAAAGGGCCTTCAAAACTACTCTAGACCAAGATAGTTAGATAATTTAAACGGTTTTGAAGGGTAATATATATGATTTTGGGATTTGACGAGAAAAAAACAAACTAGTTTGCTTTATGAAAGTAAAATGTTTTTTTATCAAATAACACTACTTCGATCATGTTGCCAGCTATGCGATGCTCTTCGACCCGTGCGCACTTTGGCAAATTGACAGAAAACAGTCACCACGGTCAAAGGCCTCAACTCAATCATGTTGGCAATTTTGCTCGTTTTAGTTCGTACGAATCAATTGTAGAATAATGTTTTTATCTTACAATAAACTAGCAGGTAAATCAGTATAAGACAGAGCATCGTAGTAGACCCGCAGCAATAGAAATTCACTTTCACCACGCTCTCGATTTATGTTCAAAATTTAAAGCAAACAAAGGCCACGTCCGATTTCGTACGGATGGACAGAAGGGGCAGCGGACATTGGCGCACCCTTCTTCCTCGTGCCCGTCTTTGGGTCGTCGGTGATCACATAGATTTAGTCCGATGTAAGCCTTCGAATCCAGGAGCCGGGGAAGGAGGGTGCACGCCTACCTCGGCCCTCTAAATCTACATAGAGTCAAATATGGATAAGTGAATAGTCTATGTTAGTTTTTTTATTATTAAAATAGCTCGTAGCCATAACTATCATTTCATCTCGATTAGACACAACTAACCATAATCCTTTTTTAGTGCACCCTTGTTCGCCTTCTCTTCATCTGGATCTAGTCAAACTCATCACCCTCATTGTCCTTGTTGTCATTCACTTAGGCACCGACTGCACAGAAACTAACAATAGGGATCGTTTCTCGTCGCTTTATATTTAAATATAAATACAAAATGATGTGATGTGGGATCTCCCCCACAGTTTTTGCCTTAGAAAAGGATGAGCTAAGTCTTTTGGATTTCACACATGTTCATGAAAACAAGTATAAGGTTGCACCTATTAGGCCAATGTCAATGGGGTTTTATGAAGGATTTCATGCACATTAAATAGGGTACCACATCAGCAGTTTTGCACTTTTGTATGAAACGATGAGGAGAGAGAGGAGAAAGATTTCATGGTAATGAAACTATACAACGTTGTTTACAAAACATTGAAAACCGTGTGAAATCCCCACTGAGAGCATTTTTTAGTTTCACGGGATACATGCAAAGCAAATGTATGAAGCAGATGAGAGAGAAAAGAAAAAGAGAGAGAAATTGGTAACCGCATAAAACTATGCAATAAAATTATACATTGGGAGAAAGACTCATTTCATGTTAAGTTTCATAAAACTAGAAAAGCGAGAGATAAAAACATTATATTGAGACTGGACTTACAATCCAGGTTTGCTCGGTACCTATTAATGTATCAAATTACATGTAGAACTAATTTTTGTCCACGTCGCAAAATAAAAACAACTAATTATTGTCCACCTACAAGATGAGTTGAGTCTCTTGGATGGATTCAGCACTCGCAAAAGACTCCACGAAGGATGAGTCTCATACAAGCAAGCAAAAGCACCCTCACCATCCAGAAAAGTATCACCCGTCTCATAGTGGATTACCCGCCTCCTAGTGCTCTTGCTCAGCATAGCAACAGATTCAACTCAAGCACACAAAAATTGTTTCCTTTTTCTTAATTCTTTTTATATAGATTAAGTAGGAGAGTGTTTCTTAGATGTTGCACCAATTCGGAAAAGCAATATGTGCTCAACAGTCCATTGAGGAGATCTCCACAATGGTAGATATTAAAATCGTTTCCTTTTTTAATTCTTTTTATATAGATTAAGTAGGAAAGTGTTTCTTAGATGTTGCACCAATTCAGAAAAACAATATGTGCTCGACAGTCCATTGAGGAGATCCCCACAATAGTAGGTATTGATCGTAGGATATGTGCGTGATCAAGAACAAGATGGTAATACACGCATTAAGACATGATATTCTAAACAGGTTCAGTCCGTCAGCATGACATAAAATCCTACATTATATGTTCTGATGGATTGTATTGATATGTGATGACTTATGTCATATGATATGTCCTCTAGGAGACCCCTGCCTCTCCTTATATACTCTGGAGAGGTAAGATTGCAAGTGGAATATCCTATTTGGTAGTATCTTTTTATATGCGTAGGACGCTTTGATCTCGTGGGTTGGGCCATCCTAGATGGTGCGGGCCATATAGTGAGCCGTGAGTACCTAGGGTCGTACTCCCCACGCATTTACAAAGGCACACTTCTTCATGTTAAGTATGCTATGAATCTTAATCTTTATTGTTGTTTGTGATAAATGTTATCTCATAAGTGCACAACTAATCATTGCTCCACCATGTATGTTGAAGACCTTGATAGCCTATTCTTTCTTCCACTCTCACAAGAAGCATTCGAGGAGCTGGAAACGTTGATTGTTGTTCTCTCCACTCAGACTTTTGATGAACAGAACACGGATGTCTCGACATATCAATGGGGCTCTGACAAGTACTCATCATGGAATTTTACAAGCTAGCATTTCAGAACATATCGGTCCACCCCATCTTCATTTGGCTCTGGAAGTCTAAATGCACGCCAAGAGTGAAGTTTTTTGCTTGGACGATCCTAGTTTATGAAAAATATATAATTAGAAATTATAATGTGCGCCATGTGAAAAAAACAAATCGAACCAAGAAACAAAAAGGACACAGACTATGAGCAATCAAGTATATTGTGTAGTCCGATCCGTAAATAAAATAGAACACAAACTATATATATGACATTGTTATTTTATTTACAATAATGTTATGTTTTTATGAATACTTAGTAGTTTTTTCTTTGTTTGCAACGCACGGGTACGTTTACTAGTCTATACCTAATAATAAAGAGGTAAAATTCTCTACCCATTTTTTGGTATGGTATTCCCTAACTCACTAAATAGAGATGTATCTATTCTTCGTTTGTATACTACAACCTTCTATTTTTATATATAGAGATTGGACACAAGTATAGTTAAGAGTCATATTGTAATTCAAATAGAATACCCCGGGTAAGATGAATAGGGATTCTAATCCTAATCCTAATCCAAATAGTAAAAGACAAGAGCAGAGATATATTTCTAATTCTATATATGTAATTCGTGTTTATACAAGTTTGAACAACTTTTGTCTAGTATGATATGGAGTTCAATTCTAAAACCTATTGAGTCACATATATGATCTGGAGTCAAAAACTACCAGTGTTCCATACAATTCTTATTCCAACATGGCTCAAGATGGAATACCTCTAAGTAAGATAAATAGATATTCTAATTCCAATCCAAATATAAATAGAAAAAACATGCATTTAGCTTAGAAAAATAACAATACAATGAGTTGATGATGAAAAAGAATAAATATGCAATACTCGCGTGTATTTTTAATTAATGTTCAGTTTTTTCTCACGCTACAACCCACAGACATGTTTGATATATAATAATAAAGAGGCAAAATTTCTCCATCCATTTTTTGTATGGTATTCCCTAACTAACTCAATGAATACAAATGTCTCTATTCTTCGTTTGTATACTACAACCCTTTTATTTTTATATATAGGTACCAGACATGAGTATAGTTAAGAATTCTATTCTAACCAAATAGAATACCCCCGAGTAAGATGAATATGGATTCTAATCCTAATCCAAATATAATTCGTTTTTATACAAGTTTAATAGCTCTTGTCTAGCATGATACAAAGTTCTATTTCAAAACCTATTGGGTCGCATATATGATACAGACTTGAAAACAATCAGATTTCCATACAATTTTTATTCCAACATGACTAATGATGTAATACCTCCGAGTAATATGAATAAATATTGTAATTCTAATCCAAATCTAAATAAAAAAGAATATGTATTTATCTTTGAAATAGCAATACAATGAGCTAATAATTTTAAAAATAAAAAATATATAAAATATGAATAAAGGGCGTGTTTGGGACCGCTTATAATCGGAATTAAGTTGAGAATAACCGAGAATCCCACCCAAACGCGTCGATTATAGCTTGATTGTTTTGATCGCAGCGGTGGGAAAAAACCGCCCTTTCAACTACAGCTCGCGACCTCTGTACCACGAGCGAGCCCTCGCGTTTTTGCCACATAGGGTCGATTTCTATCTGCTAGCCCTCTGCACACGGTCGAGGTCGATTGCTCATCTTCCTCCCGCACCTGCGACCATACCTCTCCTTCTTCCCCTTCGTTTCCGCTCCACCGGCGTGCCTCCCTTCTCTCTCTGGTGTAGCCCAGACGCGACAACCTTCTCCCTGCGAGGCAGCCACGATGGCACCGTGGTGAGGAAGCTCCGTCCGGGTGAAGCAGCCGCGACGGCGGCGTGGTGGGGGACTCCGTTCCGGCGAGCCACAGGCGACAGCGGCGTGGCGAGGCGCAGTCGACGAGCATGCAGCCAGGATCTCTCGCCGAGGTCCCTTCCCCGAGGAAGGCGTTGCTGCTTGCATGGTCGTCGCGCGTGGTCACATGGTGCATCGTGCACGGCTGAAGCCGCTCGTCGGTCGACAACGCAGCCGCGAGGCATCTGCGACATTCTGTGACGGTGGATCTGAATAAAAAATTGATGGGATATGAGGAAGCAGAAGGGCATGAAAGTCTTTTTACACTTAGGATTGCCATTCCACAATAACCAAGCTTGCCAAACAACTTTGACTTTCTATGCTTAGATTTTTTGGACCACGACTTATAAAAAAAATTCTGAGCAGATTATAATCGATTTTCATATAAGCCATATAATACTTTGGATTAAGTCCACTTTTAACCCCTCAACTATTGTGTTGGTCTAATTTTAACCCTCAACTACAAAACCGTCCAGTACTAGTACATCAACTATCAAAATCATTCACTTTTAGCACCTAGACGTGGACAAGACTGTTTTGACCGACGTTGATTGAGCAGTTTTGACTACGTCACGCTGGCGTTGACCGCCACATAGGACGCCACCTCCATATTAGTGACATGTGGGGCCACGTGTCATCCACTCATCCCCTCCCTACGCGAGGGCAACGCGACGCAACGACCGCCAACGTCTCACGCGCGCGTACCGGGTCTGGCCGCCGCGCGCGTCTCGCCTCCGCTGCCACGGCGCTCGGCACGTGTGAGCTTGCCGAGGCCGCGCTAGAGGCTGCCTTCCCCGAACCTCCCTCCGAGGAGGACCGCCTTCACCGGAGTGACTCGCCGGCGACGAGAGCGGAGACCCGAGCTCGTGTGAGCCTGCTCCGGCCAAACCAACTCGCCGGCGACACAGCCAAGCTGCACAGCATGCTCAGCGACTCACCAGGAACATGAAACGCTAAGACTGGCCGCACGGCGTGCACCGGTACGCGGTATTCATGCGGTATCGTTCCGGAAGCCCATGCATTCGCCAAATCAAGCGCTGTAGGGGACCTGCGCTACCAGCCCGCTGGCCCACCCCGCAGAGACAGAGCACGCATGCAGCCCCATCCGCCGGCGGCCCCACCACACGTCCACGGGCGATACCAGCAGAGACAGCGCGCATGCACGCACTGACGCACATGCATGGGAGGATCAGAGGCGGGTCCCACAAGTTTCACTAACCAAAAAATGTTATAGGAAGTGTTTGGTTTAAGGACAAGGGTGGATGAGATATGGCCATACATGAATTTTAGGATATGGATATTGTCTGTTTGGTTGTATGGATGAGACGAATTATTTTTCTGTTTGGTTGGACAGATGAGATTGGATGAATAAGAATACTTGACTAATTATATCTATTATTTAAAAATAACAACACCTAATTATACACTAATAAATATCCATAAACATTAATCTTGTCATTATAATCACTAATTAAACATAAAATAAGTTAATTAGCACTATACTAGTCTAATCATCGGAAAAAGTCTACATAACCCCCTCAACTATGAGGGGTGGACTACTTAACCCCCTGAACTACAAAACCGATTATTCTACCCCTAAACTATCAAAACCGACCAAATAACCCCCTCTAGGCGGTTTTGAGGGTGGTTTTGCCTTTTTCCTTTTTATTTATTTCGGTTGAATCTTTGAAAAATCATAATAAATCATAGAAAATCGTAAAATAGAAAATCTAATTTTGTTGGACTCCACATGAGTAGATCTACACATTGAACATATAATATGGTATGCTTAAGTACAAAGTTTTTGCTATAGATTTAGATCTATGTTTTTTATAATTAATTAGAAAAATTCATAACTACAATTTCCATGGTCTAATTGTTGTGAATTTTTTATGATAGGCTAATTATTGTATTCTTCAACCGTAGTAAAAATTTCATACTCATTGGATCACGTATAGTTTAGTTATAAGTTTATTTGAATTTAACTAAGGTATAAACATATATAAATCTATAATTAAGTTATACGTAATCCAATGAGTATGAAATTTTTACTACATTTGAAGCATACAATATTTAGCCTACCATAAAAATTTCACCACAACTTGACCACAAAAATTGCAGTTATGAATTTTTATAATTAATTATAGAAAAACATAGATCTAAATTTACAACAAAAACTTTTTACTAAAGCATATCATATTATATGTTCAATGCGTAGATCTACTAATGCGGAGTTCAACAAAATTTATTTTTCTATTTTACAATTTTTCTATGATTTATTATGATTTTTCAAAGATTTAACCAAAATAAATAAAAAAGAAAAAGAAAAAACCACCCTCAAAACCGCCTAGAGAGGGTTATTTGGCCAGTTTTGATAGTTCAGGGGGTAGAATAACCGATTTTGTAGTTCAGGGGGTTAAGTAGTGCACCCCTCATAGTTGAGGGGGTTATGTAGACTTTTTCCTCTAATCATCACATAAAACATGCGCTAATCAACATAATAACATTTATCAAAAACTCATATTGTCATTATAATTACTAATTAATAATATAATAAACTAATAATTCTTAATTTATTTGTTAATGACATATTAGAAAAACATGGATATCCTCATCCGCCAGATTTCTGAGGGTCACGATATCCAGCATCTATCGAAAATATTTCATATCCTGGATATCCATATTCAGTATGTCCATCCAACCAAACAAGCCTCATTCCTCGATATCTGAGATATCTAGGTGCTATCCATCGAACCAAACACACCCATAATTCACAAACTACAAATCCAAATTAAATTTCGATTACACCATTAAATTTGTTTCAATAAATCATTCAAAACAAGATCTCACATTGATATATTTAGATAACTTTTATGTATAAATATATGTGTCCTATTGTTAGTAGCTGATATAGAGTATAATGGATGCAGAAGAAATATATATAGAGAAACTATCTCATTGATGAGAACAAAATATTTCTTTTAGAGGATGAATATAGAGGAATAAAGCAAGCCTCGGCACCTCTATAGGAGCCGGACGACGAACGCCTTCTATAGTAAAAGATCATATGATGCATCGTCCGTTTTCCTGTCCGATTCGACCTCGGGCCGTGTCGCCTCGCCTCAGCTCGTCTTCACCCAAATTGATTCACATCCGTCCGGTCCAAAGCAACCGGCCAAAATGATCAACATCAATCTATTGCGCACGGGAAATCATAAACACGACAAAGAGACAACGACGGCAAGACGGCGGGCATCGTCCGGGAGTCTCAGAATTCTGATGGAGGGAAGGGAAAACTGTTGGTGCTGGAATTCTCTCCTAAGTACTGTCGACTAAATTGTACTTCTGCAGCACACTTTACAAAGGCAATGCGTCGGTGTATGTCTAGTGTAAATCTATTGATCATGGACATACTTGGCCATAAGTCATGAGGCGAGGCACGACGTCTGGCCCATGGCACGGCGTTTTGGCACAACCCAGGCTATGTCTGGTCCGTCACCTAGGCACGTGACATGGCATAGGCACGGCCCGAGCTAAGAGGCGGCGAGCGGTCTAGTAATTGTGATTACAACAACTAATACGATTAAAATGACTTGTTAAAATGATTTGTGATAACTAATACTCGCTCCATACTTATTAAAATGACTTGTTAAAATGATTTGTGATAAATAATACTCGCTCCATACTTAAAAAAATTTATCGTTTAGAATAAAATTTTAGTCAAACATTGGAAATATAAATCATGAATATCTTTTAAATTATTGAGTTTAAAAATGTCAAAATGGTATCTATAGATTTGTCTTGAAAAATACTTTCATAAAAGTATACATATATTATATTTCAATAAATATTTTTTAAAAAAATAAGTGGTCAAAGTTACACTTTGGAGGCCGTGTCATTTTTTAAAACGACAAACTTTTTGAGTATGGAGGGTGTGACATGTTAAAAAAGATAAACACTTGTGAAAAACTAAAAATGATGAACACTTATGAGAATTTTAAAGTGTTTCTCAAATGACGGGCCATGAACTCGCACGGTACGACAGGTAGGTCGGCACGGTAAAATGGTCCGCGGGTCGTGCCTTGGGTCGGCAGCCAGACACGAAGCACAGTTAGACACGGCCCGTCAGACACGACAACCTGAGGAGGTACGACACGATGACCATCTATAATCATGGCTCACCTATAAATATAGACGAGAAATGGGGCCAGGGGAAGGGCACACACCCCCTAATACTCGTTGCAACAGGGGACCACTTTACTTCTTGTGCTAATATAGACGAGAAATGGGGCCACGGGAAGGGCACACACAACCTAATACTCGTTGCAACAGGGGACCACTTTACTTGTTGTGCTAATTAAGTAATCGTAAATGTACTTGGCTAATTCTAGTTGGTAGTGGTAGGATTAAATCAAAATCACAGAGGTGATTTTTTTTTGCCATCAACGATATGGAATTTTGCATATATTTTTTTGACATCAAGGACATGGTATTTTTCATTCTATTGTATCGCAGGCTTAATGCTATATATGAAGTTATGAACCATCATAGTTGGTTGTCAACAATTTAAGCATCACGGTAGTCCGGTAGCATGCTGCGATGATGGGTGCCCGTGTCTCCTCTACTAGCCACAGCACCACAGGATTTGCTTGCCAACACTACTACTAGATAGGTACTTGTATTTACATGCGATAATTAAGAACATAATGTTCAGGTTGGCTATGCTGAAAACATAGGTAACCACATCTAGTCTTCTTGAATATAATAGTTAACTAGATCTACAATATGAATAATGCAGGTAATAAGCATACATAAAAACTGAGCACCAGTAGTATGATCCAAGGTGTAATTTTGAGAAAATATAGCGCATCGTGAGATGTTTCATTATCAGGTCTCTAAAATATAGATTAGTTTTTTCGTCATTGGAGCGGGTGAGGTTTAAATCGTCAATAATAACCCAGGGGCCATTAACGGAGTCAGAGATTTCAGAGATTTGGAGTAGTTCCTAAAGGAAGGAGGGGGTATGACGCTGGTCGGAGAGACCATAAACGTTCCAGAAGTGGAGGTTGTGAGGTTCCAAGCCGCCGTGCTCGGGGAGGAAGGAGAAACATCGAGCCATAGGAACCCAATGCTCCCTGCGTCGTTCTGCAGTACGCGGATAACACCCTAATCGTGCTCAAGGGGAGCTTGCGGCGGTTCAAGAACTCAAGGTCATTCTCGATAGCCGCAATCAGTGTTCTCTACATATGTGGACAAAACAGATAGATTCCTCTCATCTTGTCAGGCTTCGGTCTTAAACAATATGGGCAGGGTTGTGCTAATCAACTCAGTTCTGGACAGTCAACTTATCTACCTCATGTCTGCAATTCAACTCCCTTCGGAGGTCATAAAACAAATTGACAAGAGGCGTCGTTCCTTTCTCTGGTTTGGCAAGAAGGACGGTTGCTTGGCAAAATGTTTGCACCACTAAGGACCTAGGTGGTTTGGGTATCAAGGATCTCGATGTCCACAATGCTTGCCGCCTCTTAAATATTGTGCACCGTCTCCACTGCACGTCCTTCTCCGTCTGGGCGACTTGGGTTCACGGAAATGTGGACCTTGCGAGCTTGAGTGGCAGCCACCTTGATCACCACTGGGAGCTTCTCAGGACCCTGTTGCCCCTCTACCAGGTTCTGACAACCGTGCAGCTTGAGGACGGGCGGTCGACCTCGCTCTGGTCCGATGTCTGGATACGTGAGGACATGCTTGGAGATCGCTTTCCAAGACTGTCCAGCCACTGCGTGAAGAAAGAATGTTCGGTCCAGCAAACAATCAGCTCCGACCTCCAGGGCGCCTTTGTCAATCGGTTGTCGCTACCTGCAACGCTTGAGCTTCAGCAGGTGAGGTAGCTCGTTCGGCAGACATCCCTTTCTGACCAACGGGACAGGCGACTGTCTCAGTTCAGCAAAGCCACTGGCAAACTTGACACATCGGTCATCTATAGATTACTCAAAGCCAGGGGACAACAAAGTGATCCAGCATCCACTTTTGTCTAGAAGAACGCTGCTCCTCCACGAACTCAGTTCTTCATCTCGCTTCTGATCAGGGGAGAATTCAATGTCGCTTCAATCTCTTCTCCAAAAGGATCGTCCATTCACCAGGTTGTCTGGTTTGCGGAGCTGCTGAAGAAACCCCGGATCACATCATCTTTCACTGCCCTATTGCCACCCGTTTCTGGAACTCACTATGTGCTCAGGGAGTTCACACCATGCAAACCGTGCAACTCCACTGTTTTTAGAGGCTACCAGGGATCCCGACGACCAACACAGTGCTTTCGTCACCTTGTGTTGCTGGCAGCTCTGGAAGAGAAGAAATGTGGTGATGTGGTGGTCTTCCGAAATGAGCACCTCAACCTCAAGAACCTCCTGCTATCGTGCAAAGCGGAAGCTGCACAATGGGCACCTCGAATGCATAAGAAATCTAGAAAGGTCACTAAGAGCAACTCCGACAGTTTGGCAATTTTGGTTTGGCAAAACATGAAATTTGTTAACTCTGAAATAGATATGCCAAAGCAAAAAATATGCAATCTCCAACAGTTCCCCATAATGACTTGGCAAAAACGGAAAAAAAAGAAGGAAAAAAAAAACCCTTGCCGCCCAGTGTTCCACGGTGAAAAAAAGGAAGAAAAAAAAGAAGGGCGCCGCCAGTGTTCAGCCGTGAAAAAAAGAAGGAAAAAAAATTATCTCTCCCTTTTTACGGTCTCCAAATTGTCAAGTGCTGGCTCTTATTTGCAACTTTGACAAAAATGTCAAGCCTAAATGTCAAACTCTTAGCCACCAGTTTTTTAGTTTTTTTGACAAAATTAGATATGCCAAGTCTAGATGCTAAACTGTTGGAGTTGCTCTAAAACTTGGTCTCGTTACTAGACACCTCGGTGCAAAACCTCCCCCTACTATATAGCTCTCCTCTACTCTATTAGCCCCTCCCCTGTAAACCGCAATGTAATCAACTCTTAAACGCTTTGGTTCAATAAAATCAGGTGGGAAAAATCCCCCGTTGAAAGCTCAAAAAAAAAAAGACCGGATAACCAAGAACAAGCTAAAAACTTGCTAATCACCAAGACTTACTTCTAGTGCTAATTGGAGCTTTTCTGAACAAGTATGGAGACAGGCTCTCTACGGTCTGCTCTTTGTGGGAGAGGTAGAATTTGCAGTCTGCTCTTTGTGGGAGAGGTAAAATTTGCAGTTGAGGTGGCCGCCCAGACCCGGGATGTCCCCGTCGGCGTCAAACTCCTACCCTTCTGAGAGCGCCGTGCCGCGGTTCACCATCAGGCTCAGCATGTCCTCCCTTAGCACGGACCCTTGGGCCGTGGCGGCCACGGTGACCACGCCCTCCGCGCGTGGCCCAAGCAAGCTGTGCCTGATGGTTGAACCGCGGCACGGCGCTCCAGGCCAGGACCACGCCCCGGTAGACACGCGCAGCATGTGGTTGTCGCCGCCGCCGACGTGGATGACGGGCTCCGGCACGAGCAGTCCGTTCTCCGGGATCGTGTCGACGTCCACGGCCAGCTCGACTGCTGCTGATCCCGCGCGGCGTCGAGCCCCTCGACCTTGAGGAGCCGGACCAACAACCGAGGCTGTTGAAAACCGGCGGATAGACGCCCGGCTCCCTCTTCGCCTGCGGCATTGGCTGCGATGACACCGGTCGGTGGTACCGTAGAGGTCCGTGATGGCAGCTGTCCTCCGTGCATCTGCACACGCGCCCTACTTTGCCGCCGCGGGACAAATCTATCTTCTTTTTCTCTCTCTCTCTCTCTCTCTATATATATATATATATATATATATATATCCTGGACGATGGATATATGTCGTATACTTTACTTATCACCAAGATGCATGGTCCGTTTTGGCCTCAGCTCGTGTCCACCCAGATTGATTCACGTCCGTCCGATCCAAAGCCATCGGCCAAAATTGCTCTGGACGTACGTGGCGCCGTTCTCGCTTCACCCTGGACAAGCAGCTGAACGCCGCCACCGCACCAAGAACATCGAAATGTTGCAATTAGATCTCCTCCCGTTAGGCCCAATGGACTAACGGGTTCTAGGTCACGCACCCTGATCGGGGGTGCTCAACCATGTGGTTGGTGGGCCCTCGTCACACAGTGTTATATAAGGAAGGTGGGGGTCGGGGCGCTAGGCACGCAATCCAAGGTTCACCTGTGCGCCGCCACGCCCCACCGACATCCTAAACCCTAGACCGATCTAGAGGGTGCGCTGCCAGCGGCGAGAAGCTCCACCGACGAGCAGACGAACATGGATGACGACCGACACGACTACGGACGCGACTACGACGCCCATGATCGACGACGGGATGAACCCTAACGCCGTCGCCGCTACTGCGACTCCTCCGGTCGACTCATCCGGTCGGTATTCCACCTCTACCTCTCTCTCTGTGCACGCATATGAACTGCATCTACTACTACTACCCGAACTATCTATCCACTGGATTCGCTCCTAAACGATCCTAGAACCTATCAATGGTATCAGTGGCCTCCTACGGAGGGGATCCACTTGGATCCGAGCCCAAACGGCTCAACCGAATTGAAACCCTAGCCCTATTTTGCAAGAATAGAGGGGTTAGAGAACAAAATGAGAACAGAACGTCGGATCGGCAACAAGAACACACGAATCGAAACCCTAACTACACGGGAAATCCGATCCGACTCACGAACCGAACCCAAAATCGAAACCCTAATCTAAAAAGAACGGCGGCGGTGCTCTTACTGGAGCTCCAGTGCCGACGGGTTGGAAGAACCCGCGCACGTCCGCACGGCGAGGTCCCGCCACCGCGCGGTCTCTGTCTCTTGCGCGGCGTCGCGGTCACCGCGGCCAGCCTGCTCGACGGCGGCGCGTCCACCTCTCGGTGGGCGCGCGCACCGGCGAGAAGGCCGGCGGTGGCAGTGGCGCGCTCTCTCTCTCTCTCCTTTGGCCGGTGGCGCTCGACCGCCACCGCTCTCTCCCTCTCTGAGCAGAAGAGGCGTGGGGGAGGAGAAAGGGGACGAGGGAAATGAACTAGGGTTTCGGGGGGGGCTGCCGCGCCGCGGTTTTGTTCCTGCGAAACACGCGCGCAGCCGTCCGATCCCCGACGCCCTAGATCCGACGGTTCACGGGCGATCGAGCCTGCTGGGCCTCTTTGAGCCCAGGCGGGATGCGGCTTTCCCGGCCCAGGCCCACGTTGCGGCCTAGGGGGAGAGGACAGGCCCCGCGCGCGGCTGGTTGGGCCCGAATGGCCTCTGGGCCAATTCGTCTGGCCTAAATCCGAAAATGAACAGTGTGTTTTTTCCAATTTTATTTTCCAGAAATCAAAATGAATTGAATTTGAATGAATTTGAATTGAAATTTGACGAATTATTCTCTGTTCAAAATTTTATCCAACGATAATTTTTCCGCAGAGAATAATAATAACATGAATTATATTCTAGAAAATAATTTTGAACAATTTTATTTATTTTCCAGAAACATTAAATCGAATCACTTGATATTTGAATGAATTGTTTCTCTATACAAATTTTATCCAACGATAATTTTGTTTAAAGAACAATTTAAATTGAATTTTCTGGAAAATACGATTATGAACAATTTTATTGTTTCTGCTGCGAAGAAAATATTGAATTTTGACTCTTAATTAAATTTGAACCAACGGGATAATTTAATTTTGAGTGAATTATGAATTTTCGATAATTTTGTTGAGATTATAATACTATTATTTTCTGACCAACGTTGTTAATAACATTATTATAATGAATAGCTATGCATTCATTTTACTTCTGCCCAACGGTGATGTATAAATTTTTGCATAGAGGAATTGTATGTTTAATTTTGACCAACGTTAAGTCAAGGCATGTAATTTCATGATGAATGTTTCTCACTTTTCTTTGGATAAATTTCAGGAGTTAAAGGAATGGTGAACATAAACAACATTCCTCCGCTCAACGGTACAAACTACCGTGTGTGGCGGGAGAAGTACGAGCTAGAACTTGCACTGGCAGAGATTGATCTTGCCATTACTTCCCCGTGTCCTACTATTCCAGAGGAACCGGAGAAGAGAACCGATAAAACTGACGAAGCTTTTCACGCCCGAAAGCGTGATTTTGCAGAAGTCAGAATGAAATATGACATCGAACACAGGCGTTGGATTCAATCCAACAGAAAATGCCTGTTGGTGGCGAAAGCCACCATTGAAGACCAAATCCGAGGGTCAATCCCAGAATACATCACCGCCATTGACTACCTCGAAAGGGTAAAGAGTCAGTTTACTGGGTCTTCTAAAGCCACAACAAGCACAATGATACATAAACTTGTATCTGAGAAGTACAATGGTGGTGGTGTGCGTCAGCACATATTGAAAATGAACACCATGGTAGCGAAATTAAAGACTATGGATTTGGGAATCAATGACAAGTTCCTCATCCACTTGGTCTTTCTTTCACTGCCAAAAGAATTCGAAACTTTTGCTGTGAATTACAATATGATGCCTGAAAACTGGGACATTGAAAAGCTCATTGCAATGTGTATCTAGGAGGAAGAGAGAATCAAGTTCGCACAGGGTGAATCAGCTCACCTCGTGAAGGACAATAAAATAAAGAACTTTTACAAGAAACCACAGGGAAAACCCTAGTGAAATAAAGGCTCTCCCTCCAAGCCACAAGAAAACACACTTGCAAAGGGAAAATAAAAGGACTCTCAGGATGAGGACTATAGAAAATATGACAATGCTGAGAAAGACCAGTGCAAGGAATGCTTCAAGAGAGGGCATTACAAGAGAGATTGCCCTGTCTACCTAAAAAAGCTACTAAAGAAAGGTGATGATACTATCAGATTTGTAGATGAATCCCTGTTTTATGTTATTCGAATATCTCTTGGTGGATTGATTCAGGTGCAACAATTCACGTTTCGAATTCTTTACAGGGGTTAAGTGGGAGGAGAACCCTACAAAGAGGAGAAAGAACGATTAAATTGCGAATGAAGTACAAGCTGGAGTTGAAGCCATTGGAGATCTAGATTTAGAATTAAAAGATGGCTTTGTACTTAAGCTCAGAAATGTACTCTATGTTCCCTCTTTATGTAGGAATTTGATAAGTGTTTCCAAACTCGATGATGTTGGATTTGGCTGTCATTTTGGTAATGGCAGATGTGAACTATTTGATGATAATAATAAATGTGTTGGTCTTGCTTTCCGAGAAGACAAGCTTTATTTGTTATCTCTTGCTGATAATGTGAATCATGAATGTGATGTTGTGAATGTCTCCCAATCTACAAATGAGAATAAGAAGCGGAAGAGAAACGAAGACGACTCTTCGAAATTATGGCATTGTCGTTTGGGCCATATTTCGAGGGGAGAATAGAACGCTTAGTAAAACAATCAATTCTTTTGCACTTAGAATTCTCCGATTTAAAACAATGTGTTGATTGCGTCAAAGGAAAATATGTTAAGAAAATAAAGAAAGATGCTAAACGAAGCACGAATGTATTAGAAATAATCCACACGGACATTTGCGGTCCATTCCCAACGGAAAGCGTGGATGGTTATGATTCGCTCATAACATTCACGGATGATTATTCTCGTTATGGCTATATTTATCCAATTAAAGAAAGAACAGAAGCATTGGATAAATTTAAGATATTTAAAGCTGAAACTGAAAATCAACACAATAAGAAAATAAAGATAGTTCGATCAGACCGCGGTGGAGAGTATTACGGGTGACATACCCCATATGGCCAAATTCCAGGTCCTTTTGCAAGGTTCCTACAGGAAAATGGCATAGTCGCTCAATACTCCACACCGAGGAGCCTCAGCAGAATGGAGTGGCTGAAAGAAGAAACCATACCCTAATGGATATGGTGAGAAGCATGATGAGCTACTCTACACTACCGGTTGGTTTATGGATGGAGGCACTGAAAACCGTCATTCATATACTCAATCGAGTACCAAGCAAGTCGGTGCAGAAAACACCGTATGAATTATGGACAGAAAGAGAACCCTCACTTAAGCACTTATGTGTGTGGGGCTGTCCAGCTGAGGCAAAGGTATTTAACCCAAATATTGGAAAGTTAGACTCCAAGACTGTCAGCTGCCATTTCATTGGCTATCCAGAAAGATCGAAAGGATATCGATTTTATTGTCCTGATAGATACACGAAATTTGTTGAAATAAGACACGCTGTGTTCTTGGAGGATGACATGATCAGGGGGAGCAAGGTAACACGTGAAATAAGACTTGAGGAGAAGCGGGTACATGTACCCACTCCGATGGTTGAAGAACCATATTTTACGTTACCTGCTACCGATGTTGCACCAGCAGTACATGATACTGCCGTGACAACGCCTGTTGTAAATTCTCCCATAGCAACAACGAATGAACAAGAGGAACCTATCCATCAGGAGCCCATAGAATCAGATGTTGCTGATGAGGAAGAACAACAACAACCCATAGTGGACCAAGTGCCAGAGGCCCCTAGAAGGTCTCAAAGAACTAGAAGGTCAGCTATTCCAGATGATTATGAAATCTATGAAACTGAAGAATATCATATGGAAGATGACCCTATAACTTTTGAAGAAGCCATGAGAAGCGAACACTCATCGAAGTGGCTTCAGGCCATGGAAGATGAGATGAAATCTATGAATACCAACAAGGTTTGGGTTCTAGAAAATATTCATAAAGGAGCTAAGAAAGTAGGATTCAAATGGGTCTACAAGACGAAATATGACTCCCAAGGAAATATTGAAAGACACAAAGCGCGACTTGTGGCTAAGGGTTTTACCCAAAGAGAAGGGATTGATTACAATGAAACTTTTTCCCCAGTTTCTTGTAAAGATTCTTTCAGAATTATTATGACACTTGTGGCTCACTATGATCTAGAATTACATCAGATGGATGTAATGACCGCATTCCTAAATGGGGATTTGGATGAAAATGTCTAGATGGCACAACCGAAAGGTTTTGTCGTAAAAGGAAAAGAGAATATGGGATGTCGTCTGAAAAGATCCATTTATGGTTTGAAACAAGCTTCGAGACAGTGGTACTTGAAGTTTGATAAAACTATAAAGGGTTTTAGGTTTAAAGAAAATGTCGAGGACAATTGTGTCTATGTGAAATTTAAGAATAAGAAATACATATTTCTGATCCTATATGTAGATGATATCTTACTTCCTAGTAATGATGTCAATCTACTATTGGAGACGAAGAAATTCTTGTCCTCAAACTTTGATATGAAAGATCTCGGTGAAGCTTCGTTTGTTTTGGGAATTGAGATTCATCGAGATAGAAGAAAAAGGGTATTGGGATTATCGCATAAGGCATACATAGAAAAGGTTCTGAAAAGATTTAGTATGCATGTGTGTAGTCCATCTCCTGCTCCGATTGTCAAGGGCGATAAATATGGGGAACATCAGTGTCCCAAGAATCAATATGAAATTAATCAAATGAAAGCGGTACCGTATGCTTCGACAATTGGAAGTTTACAATATGGTCAAACGTGTACACGCCCTGACATAGCTTTTGTTACCGGGTTACTTGGCAGATATCAAAAGAATCCAGGAATTGAACATTAGAAATTAGTGAAGAAAGTCTTATGTTATTTGCAAGGTACGAAAGGTCTCATGTTGACATATGAAAGATCTGATTCTCTGCACATAGAGAGGTATTCAGATTCTGGCTATGCTGGAGATGAAAGAAAATCCACATCAGGATATATATTTACTCTTGCTAAAGGAGTGATATCGTGGAAAAGTTCGAAACAAACAGTGACTGCATCCTCGACAATGTACGCCGAGTTTGTAGCTTGTTATGAGGCCTCGGGGCAGGTAAATTGGTTAAAAAAATTTGTACCCGGACTGAGAATAATTAAAAATATAGAAAGACCGATGCAGTTGTATTGTGATAACAACCCAGCGGTAGAATATGCTCACAACAATAGGTCAAGTGGTGCTGCCAAACACATTGACATAAAGTACTATGTTGTGAAAGATAAACTTCGGGATCATATCATAAATCTTGAACATATACGAACAGAAAAGATGCTAGCAGATCTGCTCACAAAAGGCCTTCCACCCAGTGTGTTCAGAGGACACATAGCCGGCATGGGTTTAAGAGAGAGCCTATGATTCCCGAAGAATAAGAAGGGCCCAGAGTGATGAAAAGTTTATTTCCAAAATAGAAAGGTGTGTAGTAGCTGTGAGTCTAACGATAATAATTGTTGTGATGATGAAGCATGCTCTATATACTAATCTGTGATGGAATTGAAAAGAATTAGAATGTTGAACTCGAAATAGAATTTGAAGAATTAAAAGGATTGTATGAGATCTTGGGGGAGAATGTTGGAATTAGATCTCCTCCCGTTAGGCCCAACGGACTAACGGACCCTAGGTCACGCACCCTGATCGGGGGTGCCCAACCATGTGGTTGGTGGACCCCCGTCGCACAGTGCTATATAAGAAAGGTGGGGGCGGGGGCGCTAGGCACGCAATCCAAGGTTCACCTGTGCACCGCCACGCCCCACCGACATCCTAAACCCTAGACCGATCTAGAGGGTGCGCTGCCAGCGGCGGGAAGCTCCACCGACGAGCAGACGAGCACGGATGACGACCGACACGACTACGACGCCCATGATCGACGGTGGGATGAACCCTAACGCCGTCGCCGCTACTGCGACTCCTCCGGTCGACTCATCCGGTCGGTATTCCACCTCTACCTCTCTCTCTGTGCACGCATATGAACTGCATCTACTATCACTACCCGAACTATCTATCCACTGGATCCGCTCCTAGACGATCCTAGAACCTATCACGGAAAACTCAAGGTACTTAGCAAACAAATAAGCAAGAAGCGGCAGGCGGCCATGGAAGCCGAGCAGCAGAAGACCAAGTCCGTCCGCTCTCGACGCCAAGGCCAAGCTCATGGCCATCGGCAACATCCTGCACGAGTCCGTCCGTGCCCGTCGCCGCCGCCAACAACAACAACGTGCCCATGCGCGTGTTCGGAACGAGGAGGACGCAGCAAAACCTGATGAACCACGTGGAACTCTGCGCCGCGGTCGCCGGCGGGAAAGGCTGCTACCTCAAGTTTCGGCATAGTTTCTGCGACGGCGAGGCTACAAGTTTAAAAAGCCGCCGCACATGGGCAAGTGTGCGCAGCTCTCCCAGTATCAGTATGACGATGAGCTGTACAAGCTCGAGGGCGAAGGCAAGTTTCTGATCGAACGCCACGTCGTACCACCACCAGGGCCAGCGCAGCTCGGTCCGGTGTGTCGGCTCCTCCACCTGCTTTCGGAAAGAAGCGCGGCCGGCATCTTCAGGACGCACGAGTAGTCCCCGACGGCGACGCCTTGTGGGACATGATCAGGAACGCCGAGGACTTGTACGCGGAACTGGACATCGCCGGCCGAGTCGTGTCCTGCGCTCTTAACAACTCGGACGCGAAGAAGTACGACCTGGAAGCGTGGTTCCCAGCGTCGGGACTCGGGACGTTCCGGGAGCTCGTGTCGTGCTCCAACTGCACGGACTACCGAGGAGGCTCGGCATCACGTACGTACGTATGCCAGCCGGAGGAAGGACGGCGAGGGGTGCAGGTTCGTTCACATCTTCACACACTCACCTGCAGTCCTACACGCTCATTGTACGTGTGCTGGTGCTCTGACCGACCTTACGCGCGTGGAATCGATTTCATTCCGTTTAAAAGAATATTCTAGATCGCCATGGCGGACCTGCTTGCTCCAAACCAAAGAGGTGTACAAATGGAGTAGTGA
Source organism: Microstegium vimineum (assembly GCA_022036555.1). NCBI lineage: Eukaryota > Viridiplantae > Streptophyta > Magnoliopsida > Poales > Poaceae > Microstegium > Microstegium vimineum. The sequence continues at coordinate 1,596,534 of CM039125.1, read as the reverse complement.
GATGAGTTGGACGAGGCCGAGGGACGAGCCTAGCTTTTAGGGAGTGATATTTGTGTGGTGCGTTCTTGTCTTGGCTGTTTTCTTTCTCTCACAATATGTGTGTGTAGGTGCAGTGCAGAGATTAAGCTACTTGTACTCGATCTGCTAACACTTATATTCATCTGTCATATGAAAACGGTGTTGATTACTTTCCACGGCTCTTTTACACAGAGATTCGTCCTATGATCTTGCACATAAACTGAAAAACTGGAAGCAACAAAAGTGCAAACATTAACCTACAATACTCCTACTCCATATGTTGAGAGTTCAGACTTGCGAGCAGGGTGTGATGATTCGGCTGGGTTTCAGTTTAAATCTCGGGAGGAACAAGCAGTTCACAATTCATCTCTGATGAAACTTAATAATAATGTGAGCTGACACTGCAAACCTACTGAACTGAACTGATCTGAAACAGATAAATTGCCAACAAAATAGTCATCAGGCGACAGAGGCGCCTCAAATCCCCAATTTGCTCGGCATGTACAGTCCGTCCTGCAATTCCCAGCGACGGAGCAGACCAGCCTCTACTCTCTAGTGGGCGCGCGCGCCGGCAGCAGCAACCTCCTTGCGCTCACCGTCACCGTCGTCCTCCTCATCGTCGATCCAATCCCAGTAGTGGCGCTTGACGGTGATGGCACCAACGCCGGCGTCCCCATCGTCGTCCTCACCAGCCTCCTCAGTCTCGAACTCCCCATCCTCAGGCACGCCGTCCACGACCTCAGCATCCACCTTGTGGACCACGTACCGCGCGGGTAGACCCGGGTACGACGCGGACTCGCGCTCCTCCACTCGGGCGCCGTCCCCGTCACCGCCGAGGATCCGGACGCGGGCGCGGGCGCCGAGCTCCTCGACGACGGCGCGCGCCGCGGCGGCCTCGGGTGACTCCCCGGGCCGCATCTTCTCCGACAGCGGACGCGGGCCGCGCCGCCGGACCGTGCCGTCTGACAGCAGCTGCCTTGTCTCGACCAGCCGCGCGCCGCGCCGGTTCCGGATGCGGACCGTCGCCACGTGCACCGCGCGGACCACCCGCGGCGCCGGCGGTGGGGAGGCGTCGTGCAGCGTGCAGTCGCCCACGGCGAGCTCCAGGAACAGGTTCGTCAGGGTCTTGGTCCCCGGCACCGCGCCCCAGGACGCTAGCGCCCCCGGAGGGAGCCGCGGCCGGAGGAACGCCGCTAGCGAGTCCAGCGTCGGGAACGCCACTGGCAGGCGTGGCGGCGACGGCGGTCGCATCGGCGCCGGGTCCTCTGGGCGGTGGACGGGATCGGGCCGCGTCGCTGCCGCTGCCACTGCTGGTGGTGGGGAATTCTCCATGCGGGAAGTGGAGCTGGAATTTCCCTTTTCCTTTCCAGTTCGATGGGATTATTTTCTCATAAAAAAAAATCAGCGAAGGCCCAAACGTGACTGGGCCGACTCGCCTGGGCGGCGTAATACGGATGGAGGCCAAGCCCAACAAATCGAAAGACCCTTCAAAGTAAAAAAAAAGTTATAACTGATAATTAAAATTCGATTGCACCATCGTGTTCTTTACAATAAACTCTTCAAAACAAGACCCCCACATGGATACATTTCGATAAAAAAAATTACAGACATTTATCTCATATTGAATATGCATTTACAGATAATCATCGAACATCACATTAACACTGCATGAACATAAAAAAATAGCATGGAACATTATACTTATACTACGTGAACATCATATATATAATAAAATATACAGAATAAAAATAAATAGATAATAAAATTAGTGAAGTAATTAATTATACTTAAATAAAAAGAAGAAGAAAAATGATATTGAACATCACAAATATATCATGGAACATCATATTAAAACTGCACGAATATCGCAATATATTTCAAAGAATATCATATGTATATTAAGTGAAAATCATAAGTATAATAAAAATACAATAATAGAAATAATGAAGTAATTAACTATAGTAAAAAAATAAAATAGTACAACTCAAACACCCGACAAAAGAATATAAAGGAAAGAAAAGAGAATGAAAACCAGAAGAAGGAAAAAAGTACAAAAACTGGAATAAATAAGAATAATGATAAATATAAAAAATGGGAAAGAAAAATAAAAGCTGACATATAGTAAAAAAGAAAATATGAAAAGGAATGGATGAATGAAAGAAAAAAGAAATGAAAAAACCCGTTCAAAGGAAATAAAAGAAAAATAAAAAATAAAAAGGAGAAAAAAGTTACACATATATAAAAGAAAAGGAAAAGGAAATAAAGAAAAGGAAAGAAACAAGACGCGGGGCAGGTACGACACTTATTGCGCGCGGCAACAGCAGTACAAGTGTACAACAAGGCGCTCTGCGTGGGCCTCGGTTTAACATATTGTGCGTTTAACATACAAAATGAAAAAAAAATAAAAAAGTAAAATGATTAAATAAAAGTTAGATCAAACAAAAATAGAAAATAAAAAACAAAATAAAAAATCTAAATAAACAAAGAAGAAAGTAAATAGAAGAAAAGAAAGACAAATAAAAAAAACTAAAAATAAAATGGAATAAAGAAAAATGAGTTATAAAATAGTAAATTAAAATGAGGAATATAAATATACAGAAAACAACAAATATAAATAGAAAGTTAGAAAGAAAGACATATCAGTCTTTAAGTGCACAATGTGTTCTCGGTACATCCTAGAACAACCCTAAGAAAAACACTAGAAACATAAACACAAAGAAAAAATAACTAGAAAAGTAAGAATAAATAAATAAGTATAAAGATAAGCAACCTGAAAAAGAAAAGAAAAAATATATAAGCACACTCGCTGTAGCCGCTTTCTCCAACCAGGAAATGCTCCGCACATGGGCCGCGCTTGAGTGCTAGCTGGTTGCTCCGCATGCTGGCCATGGGCCCAATATCTAATAGCAGCAGCCCAATCAACTCACTGACAAAAGGGGGTGTCGGCAGCGCGGAAGTTTTCCGGGCGCACGCCGTCTCGCTTCAAAAACCCTAACCCGAGCATCCTGCCACACGCCGCCGACGCAGCCGTTGCCGCCGCCTTGACGCCTTCTGGCCTGCTGCCCTCGTTTGCCACCCTCTAGCCCTCCGCTTGCGCTGCTGAGGGGGTCGCTGAAGAGAATGGGTAAGGGGAAGAAATCGAAGGAGAAGGGGATGGAGATGGAGATGGAGAAGAAGCCGCTGGACATCCTCGCGGGGTCCGAGGAGGACTCCGGCGGCGGGGAGGACGTCTCCAAGATCGAGATCAACGAGGAGTACGCGCGCCGGTTCGAACACAACAAGCGGCGGGAGGCGCTGCAGCGCCTCGAGGAGCGCAGGAAGCAGGGCCTGGTCCCCGCCTCTGACGACGGCGAGTCGGAGTCCGAGTCAGAGGAGGACGAGGACGAGGAGGCAGCCGTTGCCTCGCGCCTCGTCGACCGCCGCGTGTTCGAGGTGATCCGCCGCATCCGCAGCGGCGACCCCCGTATCCTCGACAAGGACGCCAAAGTCTACTCCTCGGGGGAGGAGGAGGAGGAGGAGGGCGGTGAGGAAGCTGAGAAGGATGAAGAGTCCAATCAGGAGAAGAAAAAGTCCAAGAAGGTGAAGCCTCTGTACCTCAAGGACGTCAATGCCATCCACCTACTTGAGGAGGGGCCGGAGTTTGGAGCCCAGACCAGTCGGAGCAGCAGCAAGTTCGAGAGGATCGCCTATGACGAGCAGCAGAAGAAGGGATTGGAGGCTTTCCTTGAGGCACAGAAAGAAGCATTAGTCAATGGTGACGACGATGACGACGACGGCGATTTGTTCAAGGTGAAGCCCAAGGCTAGAACAGGTGCTGATGATGAAGCGGAGGAGGATGAGGAGGAGAAGCAGACCAAGGAGCTTGCTGGTGAGGTCTTTGGGAAGGATGAGGAGCTGGATGAGAACGAGAAGTTCTTGAGGGATTTTTTCATTAAGAGGCCGTACCTTGAGGCAGAGAAGAGGAAGTCCTATCTGGGTGATATCCAGGAATTGTCAGATGATGAAGAGGAGCTGGAGATTCAGGAAGAATATGAGCATGGTTATAATTACCGGCATGAGGAGGCCATGGCATCAGGGGCAGTGGTGGCAGACCGGGTATTGGGACATTCAAGGGTTGTTGAGGGGTCGGTGAGGAGGAAGGAGAGCAGCAGGAAGCAGCAGCGCAAGAGCAAAGAGGAGCGGATGGCCCGTGTTAAGAAAGAGCAGGCAGAGGAGCTAAAGCATCTCAAGAATTTGAAGAAGAAAGAGATTGCAGAAAAGCTTGATAGGATCCGAATGATTGCTGGGATTGAAGGCGATGCTGCTTGTAAGCTCGGTGCTGATGACTTGGAAAAGGATTTTGATCCAGATAATCATGACAAAAAAATGCTGGAGATGTTTGATGACAGTTACTATGAGGCTGATGATGTTGATCCTGAGTTTGGAAGTGGCGATGAGATGGATTTGGAGAAGCCGGATTTTGACAAAGAAGACGAATTGCTTGGGCTTCCTAAGGGCTGGGCTAGTGACCAGTCAAAAGAAGAGTCTGCTGCCACTGATGCGAAAGGTGCAAAAGGGAAGATCTCTCTCAAAGAAAAGGTGGAGCTTGAGAAAGAGATGGAAGAGTACTACAAGTTAGACTATGAGGACACTATTGGAGACATCAAGACTCGGTTCAAGTATAAAAAGGTTAAGCCCAACAGTTTTGGACTGAGTCCCTGTGATATATTGACATCAGATGACAAGGATTTGAACCAGTATGTTTCCATTAAGAAGCTAGCTCCTTACAGGGAGGATGAATGGAAGGTTACCCATCATAAGGCGCAGAGCAAGGATTTGATCCTTGGAGGCCAGAAGAAGGAAGGGAAGAAGGACAAATCTGGCAAGAAATCTAGGTCTGAGGAAGGCGGACCTAGTTCTTCAAAAACAGAGAAAGACAGGCTGACAAATGGGCAAGAGTCAACAGATGTCAAGAAAAAGACTACCAGAAGTGAACGAAGGAAGCGTCGTAAGGCTGACCTAAAGATGTCCGATGATCGATTAGGGGCATTTTTTGGAATGAAAAATTCGAAGCGTCACAAGAGCCATTGACCTTTTTGAGATTCATTAAAGTACATCTGTGGAATTTTGCTTTTCTTTTTATGCGTTATGGAGCGGTGAAAGTCTTAGGTTTAGCAGTCCTTGTTTCTGTTTTGGGAGATGCAAAACTAGTGTTGTTCTAGTAGAAACATCTGTTTCTCTGAGAGTTTTGCAGACATTGTGTTGTGCACCTCCTTTTGTGGACCATATCTTATGTAATTTCCCTGCAATTCGTTGTGTACTCTGTTTTTTATTACTTTGCTCTTCATTTTTCTTGTTTCTTTCATGGATGGTCAGTTTATCCTGGTGATGAATTGGAATATGAGCTCATGTCCTTGTTGGACTTGCCTCATAATATTTCCACTTCTATTGTGAATGAATATGCAGTTTAGTACATGCCTTTTTATTCTTTCTGATAACCTGATGTCTCTGATAGTCTTAACAGGCTCAGTGGTTTCACAGCTCCTTCATCATGAATTCTCCGCAATTAGTTTAAGAAATTGTTCCCACCATTTGTGAACTGCAACATGTATGCTTTGCAGTTGAGCTGGTGCTCACCATTAAATTATGTTTCTGAAATCTGAACACTTAATTCTCACACTTCATGTCCATGAAAAAAAGCTTAAATACATTGGTGATGCAGGCTTACGCTAAGGTTGTCAAGGTCCCATGCATCTTCATGGCACTCTTCGACATGGAGCTGCCTAGGCATAGTTCTTATGAAAGCAGCCAGTGGCAAGTGGTATGTCTTCCGTTTATTTTATACTAAACTATTAACTGTTAATAAATTGGCTACTGCTTGTCCAGAACATGAGCAGTTTTAACCTTGTATTGTACCAGGTTCCAGTAAGATATTTGACTCTAGATTCAGAATGACCCGGTGCTGGTGAACTTGCTCTTCTTTGGTAAAAAAAAAATAATTTAGTACCCATCTCTTCAAAATTGAATTTTATCAATTGATTTGAACAGAACAGATTAGTTGGAAACTACACTGTTATTACGTTTCCTTGTTCAAATTTAGTGACCCCTTTCTAAAAAAAAATTTGATCCCTCTGTCAACAAATATGAAGCAAACTTTGTCCATAAGATTTTTGGATAACTTGCCATTAAATATTATTAACTTGCCGCCAAATCTTAACCTGCTATTTAATCTTCTTATTACGTTACTCCCTCTGTCCCAAAAAGTTGATGTTGCAGGATGTTTTCTTACCATGTGGAAGTCTTGGTGATGTCCTTTTAAGTTTATAGTGATCGTGTTCTCACATATTTAGCTTACTTATAGTAATTTCCAACTTTCTGTTCATGTAGTATCTGGGATTAGTTAATGTACATGTCATATCAAGGTGCATTATTTAACTGAGTGTCTCAGACTCTAAATTTACACATGCCTCCGTGTTTCATTTGTACATCTGCTTCGGTGCTTTTGACAAGATGACTGAACATTGCCAGCTTTACATAGTTGACCTTAGTACAACTGTCTCCATGTATTATCAGAATTTAGAAACAGTTCGTTCCGCACAATTATAAAATTATGTTTTCAAATTCAATTTAAATCCCTACACCCTTTTATGGACCAACTCAAGATATGTAGACAAATGCTAAGCTATTACTTGCCATTGTTACATGTATGTCAGATGGATTTTGCAGTACCCTCTTACCTCCGTGTTACTTCCATAAATCTATGTGCTTGTATGAATGTGCCTCTTCTATCATTTTTAAGATAATGACGCTTCCTTTTCACTCACTGAAATCTTTTTTGCATAGTTATTTCTCCAGGTCTTTCTATTATATCAGTCAATTCAGACATTGGCAGAAAAACTTAATTTTATTTGGAAGAAAAACTTAATTTTATTTATCTCTCTCTAATTTCATATTCTCTCGTTTTTAAGATAATGATGCTTCCTTTTCACTCACTGAATTCTTTTTTGCTTATTTATTTTTTGTCTGAGTAACATTCTGTATTTAGCAATGAATTACAACTCAGAAATGGTATTTCTACTATATCGCTCAACTCAGACTAATATTGGATACCTCTCTCTAATTTAAATTTATTTACCTCTCTCTAATTTCATCTTCTACTCATGAATGGCTCACTCATGGATGATGCACACCAAGTGGTTGATAATTTTGCCTCTACAACAATTCTGGCTACCAACCAAGTAACCATGGTCAGCTTTCTGCAGGAAGAAGCCTGCCCATGGCCATATCTTATGTTTCCAGAGAAGCAAACGAGAGGCATGGAAGGTACCCTTGCCCTATAGGTAATTCGATTTTCCAAGTAATCATTTTTAAAAATGTGTATTTGGGATTGAGCTCACCATATGTGTTAGTGCCCGATTATAGACTACTGATGATTATAGACTATTGATGTAGCCATACTTCTCACCTAACATAGTGTACATTACCTGTCAGAATGAATACATAGCATCAACACTGGGTACATCAGCTTATCACTTTTTTGTGCATCAACTTGCAGTTATGCACACATCAAGAGTGAGACATTGGATTTTGTGCTCAAATCCTTCGTGTTCTAGGAAACTTCCAAGTTTGAAGGTTCATGTATAAACTTCCATTTCAAGCTACATAGTGTTCATCCAGCATTAGTTGCACCAGGTAGCTGTTCTTTTCTTTCCCTTTTAATGAAAAATGTGCACTTTGTTTGACTGATCTCTGCTAAGTGCCTCTCAATTTTGTTTGCCATAATGAATACATTCACCTATAGTCCATTGCTATGTGTTTATTCTTCCATGACTACCTGCATGTTATCCATTCTAAACAGCAACGCTAATTCCCCTTCTCTTTACACATCTAGAGCTCCATACAACCGTGTCTGATAGGACCAAAAGGTAATTCAAGATATCTGTCATGCTAATGCTCAGATTTATTACACCTGCCATTATTGCTGCCTTTCCAGTTGCCTATATAATTTTTTTAGATACCAAAGCAACATATCTTTTCTGGGTATATATTTAGCAGAGTTAGATATGATAAAATGAACATTTTGAAATTCTAAAGACTCATTATCCCAATGTCACAGAGAAAAAGGAAACCCATAGGCCTCAATGCATTTAAACTAATTTCAAGGTTAGCAGGCCTAAATCTTGTGGATTTATTTGACTTCAATTAGGTAGTACTTTGGAATGTTTTAACTGAAATGTCTGCCAGGTTTAAGTTCCCATAATTTTCTAAGGACATAGCCTGACGTTTGTTATATGCACTTGAATTCCTTTTTGTTACAGAAGTGAATGACAATAATTATAATGAATGCTAAAAAATCTTCGTTCTATGTGCCTACATGATTATAAGTTGATTCGGAAAGTTTTATATTTTCTTGTCAGTTAGGTTTCCTTACCATTGCCAAATTTTTCTAAGGGATAGTGCAATGTATGGCTGGAATTTATTCTGTACATAATGTGACCTTCCTGCTCCCTTTTGTTTGTCACATATCAAACTTAGTCTTCAGTCGTCATGATGATCATGATGATCGATGAACAACAAACTCATAACGGAATACCTAGAGACCTCAGATCTGCTATGTGTACAGATTAGACGTAAGATCAAAGTAATTATTCTCTAGATTTATCAGTTGTTAAGAATGACTACCTATGCACCAGAAATGTTCATCAGAATCAAATTAGATAGTGTGTTTTCATGCTTGAGATAGGTGTTTGCATCAATTGATATCAAAGAGCAGTAAGCCTCGCCTATAGCTGCAGTTTACATATGTTTTAGTGCTAACAAGCTTTGCAATTAGATATGACAGCACATCAGCTCCGACAAGCTTGTCCAGTAGCCATATTTAAATAAAAAAAATTATACATGGCAGTATTTCATATTGACATTTTTTGTTTTGAATTGAATTTTATTCTCACCTCACGAACGAAACATCCATGCCAAGGAAGCAATTTCTCTTTTAAAAATATGTTAGCCTTGCGAATGATATCTAATTCTTTTTATTATCAATCTGAAAAAGGAATCCATTTCTTAAAAGTGGAACAACAGCCTTAACATTGCTGTAGCGATTTTTTAAAACTTTTGCTTGAAGCATCTAATTTAACACGGGATATATAACATAAACAACAACGATGCACAACCATCGTTCAGACAGACAAGGTAGAAAACACACACAGAAGTATCATCGTCAGCCACTGTAACACCCTAAAATTTAAATTAGAAAATTAGGTTTGAATTTGTTTAATTTGTTTTATTTCAAATCATTTTGTGAAGCGTAGAATTAAATAAATAAAATTAAAACTAATACCATGCTAGGGTTAACTTGTTTGTGCATCTCATGCTGTTGCATTTTCTTTGTGTTGCTTGGTTTACAAAACTCAAGAAAATCATTTCAAAACCCTATTTGAAAATCATTTGGAAAATGTTTGTAAAAAAGAAAAGAAAAAGAAAAAGAAAAGGAAACTCTCCTCTCTCTCCCTTTCGGCCCAGTCACCATAGCCCGGCCTGCTCCCTCCCCCTCTTCTCTCTCCCGCAGTGGGCTGGCCCAGCTCGCCGCAAGCCCACGCCGCGCCTCCTCTCTCCCTCTCTCTCGCTGACACGGCGGTCCCGCGTGTCAGCCGCCCTCTTCTCCTTCCTCGTGTCCGGGTCGGACTCCCGCCGTGACGCCGCGCCGACGCCGCGTCCGCAACCGCCTCCCCGCGGTTTCCGCGCGTATCCGCGTGGGATTCTCCCTCCCTGACCCCGCCATAAATAGCACCGACCCCCGCGCCGTCTCTCCCATCGCCTCGCCTCGTCTCGCATCAGCAGTAGCAGCGCCGCCGCGTTCCGCCGCTCTGCTCTCGCCGCCGAACGCCGTTCTGCTCCGTCGGACGCCGCAAGCCCTTCCCCGAGCCGCGCATCATCTTCGCGTAAGTGCCGAACGTCTTTCCCCTCCCTTTTCTCCCTCTGTTGTGCTCTGTTGGACCTCGCTGTCGTGCGCAGAGCATCCACCGCCGCGGTTCACCGCCGTCGGCGCTTCCCGTCCGTCCCCGAGCCTCGCCGTTGCCCTAGACGAGCTCGCGGTTCTCCCCTCGCTCTCCCCGACCAAATTCCGGGCGAAACCGAGCACTCTAGCCCGGCATCGCCTCGCGCCGGCCGTCGGCCATGGCGCCCGCCGCGCGCCGCTCTGCTCCGGTGGGGAAACCGCCCACACCCCCCCTGTTCTAATCTGAACCACCCAATCTCGATCCAATGGATCTAATCCATCGATACCCCTTCGGGTGGTAGATTTGCTAAAGAGACCCTGAGTTTTCTGGCTCTAAACCCACAGTCCTATGGCGCCTTTGACCTTTACGCTTTCCCCTCGGGAAAACGTATTCCCTTTTTCAGATCTGTTTAATTCGAAAATAAAAGAAAAACCCTAATTATAGTTTTGCCACTGATTTTCAAATACTTATAATTTGCTCGTTTTAAATCCAAATCGATCCGTTCAAGTTGCGTTAGATCCGTAATTTTATGCTCTATCGAGTAGTATAGATTTCATCTATGTTAATTACTTTTGAAAATCAAAGTAAATTAATTTGTTAATGCTTTAATCTTGCCCTTTTCAAAATCTTGTTTAATCTCTAATTTATTCGTTTTAGATCCGATTAGCGTGATTCTCGTGTCTTTGTGATCGTAGTAAAGTATAGATCTGTTTTCTAATCTTTTCAAAATCTCTTGATTGTTTATGGTGTAATGTTCTGATCATATCTTTATTGCTTCGTGTATGATTGTTCGGATGATTTCGTGGTGATGTTGATCGAGTACAGCCGGTGAGATCTTCGATGAGCAAGAGTTCTTTGCAGCAGATCAGGATCACCAAGAGCTTTGTGATCAAGACAAGTTTAACATGGGATCATCCTTGTTACCTATTTCACCCTAATTCATCTAGTCATGATTGCATGTGTCTAATTTGATTCCTATTAGATTTATCATAGCTTTGTTATCCTTTTACCTTGTCACCATGGGTTACTATTGCATATGGGTAGCTCTGCTATGCTTTACATGATGAATACTGAATCGAATATTTATTAATGATATATGCAACCATGAGATAAAATTGGCTTTTGTAGCAACATGGAATAGGACCCCACTGTAGGGCAAAAGCTGGGATTTCAAATACAACCACAAGTGCTATGATGACTCTGACTTTAGTTAAGTATAAAGTTTGGACTAGCATGCTTGTGGTTCATGAAAGACACCTTTGCCGAGCTGGTTATGGGGTATAGCTTGTGTGGGGACCGCTGCGGGTGGTACCATCAGGGTGTCCCATATTCCCCTTTGCATTGGGTCCGTAGGGTCCGCTACATGCTAGAAAGGGCTTTTGAAAGACTTCATAGTGTTCCCTGCCCACTCACCTTGGAAGTGTTATGGGAGTTATAAACCCGGGCATATGGGTAACATGGCTTGTGGGTAAAGTGTATAACCTCTGCAGAGTGTAAATCTATCATGATAGCCGTGCTCACGGTTACGAGTGGCCTGGAAAACTCACGGTGTAGATGATCATGTTGTTTAATTGTTAATGATGTTTATTATACTTATATCATGTGGTTATCAACTGGGTAAGCATAATTAAAGCTAAGTGTTGGTAAAACTTGACCAAGCTAAAAGCAACCGCAGTTCAGACAGTGTCAGCTTTTGAGCTTCATAACCCTATGTTACTATTGCTGAGTACTTTAAGTGCTCACTCTTGCTTTCTCAACCCCTTCAAATGGCTATGAAGACTACCGTGAGAAGTACTAGGCTAGTGGTCAACCAGTCGACGTTCCCTGTGAAGTGGAGCTTCGTCGCGAGAGTTATCTTTATTTTCCGCTGTTTTGTTTAAGAATATTATTCGTTATGTAATAAGCACTCAGTGATGGTACTATTTAAAGATTTGTCGGGTTATGTGTGTGATTGATCTCTGGGCACACATGAGTTATTCATATTCAATTTTATCCTTAAAATTGGGTGTGACAGCCACCTTGGGACTTCCCTCCAAAAAGGTAGATTGTTTCCATTGTATGTGCAACATTCAGGCCTCCTTTTTATAATATGTTATTTTCCAATTCCAAGAAACACATCGAAACAAAGGTTTCTGCACGACCCATATTCTAACAAATCTTTATATATATGGTAATGCATGTCCACAACTGAAAAACCTAAACCGGCAAACCGCATGGTAAAAGCACTTGTGTGAACTGTGAAGCCGGCCATCCAAACCCTACCTTTCCTCAACCTTAGCTTTCCTAAAGTTTTCATTTTCTATCCCTCCATTTACCCTCAGATTTACTCTAGGGTTCCTATATTCATGCCTATTGCAACTTCAATTGTAGGTACAGCAAGATTTGGAGATATAGCTAAAGCCGCTAGCACAGCCTAGGCCATTTAAAAAAAGACCGTCAGTAAAATATTTGGGAACGGTGAGTTCAGCATGCAAGCATCATGCCAAATTGGTCTCTAGGAGAGCTACACATGGCGAGAAAAGCTTGCACTGAAGAATTTGCAAATAATTAGCATTGAATTGAAATTTTGATGTATTTGGCTCCACATGGCTGATATGTAACCATGTTCAGAATGAAAATAGATGCCTATTGTATGAAATGGACTTACAATGTCTTGTTTACTGGCTTGTTTGCAAGACTCATATCATGGTTAAAAAAAGGGTTCATGCTTCAATGTTTATGAATTCCATTTCTGGATGTAGTTCACACCATATAGGATGCATGTTTAAATAATATTTTAATTACATGAAGTGTCCTGTGATATTCAACAGTAACCTCTTCTGCCCTTTCATATAGATTCCAGTACCTATAGGGTGCTATTTAGTTCATTAACAATTTCTTCAACCTGAGTTCTATTTTGTTTCAGAGATACCTAAGGCCCACCTGTTGTGGTCATTACAATGAATACCAGCTCATCGGCTTCCCTCTTTGGAAAAAGGTTAGTTTTAACTGCCCCAAAAATGTATTGTCTTGATTTATTTCTATACTCATCTATCAGGATGATGCCTCCATACTGTTTTCTTAAAAAAAACATTGCCTTGGTTATCCTGTTGTTGGCCATAGCATTGTTAGCTGACATTTATCTACCTATGCAATTTTTAAGAAAAACCTGAGGTTATTTTAATGATTTTAGCACCTGCAATGGTCGATGGGGTTTATGCAGGCTGACAACTTTTTGATGTCCACTATGCTTTCTCGGACTGCATTTTGCTCATCAAGAAAAAAAAAACATTTGAAACCTATTGTCACTTCCTACTGATCAGGGCCATTCAAGGCCAATGTAGACCTAGACCATTCATGGCCAGTTACACATCGCCGCTGCTAGGTTTGATTTTTTCCAGCAAAGGGCTAGAGTTTATACCATCCTTACATGGCTGGACTCTTTTTATTATGTCAACAATTTTAGCTGTACCTTATCTGGTGCTAATTCAGGGTCATTTCTGTGTGTAGGTAATCTAAAAAGGTTTTTCTACTTCCTTTGCTTCCGTAAGTTCGGTCTGAAAGGTATAATTTTTAGTCTTCAGTACAATGAAAAGATTTCATGGTATATTTTCTCCTGTCAACAAATTTAGCTGGTGCTGATTTGGGATCATTTCTGTGTGTTGGAAAAGCCTTTTCGTCTTACTTTACCTCCATGAATTGTATCTGAATTGTATAATATTTTGTCTTTCATTGGAACGAAAGGATTTCATAATATATTTGATCTTTTCTTAATCAAGGAGCGTTCATCCATAGCTTAATATCCGTAATCATGTAGATCATGTACAGTAACTCCAATATTCAGTTTGGTTACTAACAGCTCCTTTTTATTTATTCTCTCGCTTTGTTCCTTGGCCTATGATATAGAATGTTGATAAGGTTCCATATGGATGTCTTTGCTTTTTCTGGCCGCCCACTCTATCTTTTGTACAGTTTCTTGCAAAATTCAGATAAAGGTACCAAAATTCAGTTTGGTTACACATTGCATTTATGTTTTTTTCCCCATTATTTATCAATAAACTTGCTCTCTTGCTAAATCGAAGGATCTGGTATGATTGCAGCAAATCATGTTTTCGAGATGTGGCGTGCTAGGGAGAAAGAACTTGAGATGAAAATTAAGATGAATTTGAGATCTATTGATCACCATGTGCAGATGAACAAGCAAAGGGAGGAAGGGACCACCAAACCAAGTTCAGACTTTGCTCACATAAGCACGCGAACAGAGGAGAAACTAAGACCGATGGGGTGATCACATTGTTCATGACTCCCAAGGTAGGGGAATAATCATAGTTCATGGCTGCTCTGCCCTCTGCTGATGTAGAAGCATGGCTGCCGTGCCGAGGTTGGAGAAGGATGGGTGCTTGATGGATAAAGAAATGTGTTTGTTTCCGATTAACTGAGACTCTGTTCCTCACTCGGCTGAACTTTATAATATTCCAATTCCAAAGACTCGGCAGCATACAACAGCAACAACAAAAAAAGTTCCGTTCAGTTTATTTATTGGTTATGTATATAGCTGTCGCATGCCACGCTCTTTTCAAGTTTTTGTCATGACTACTATCATTGCTGAAGAAGACGTTGAAACATGTACTACGTTTTTTAACTTCTGGTTCTTTCTGTACTCTTAACAGTTTTTCTCTTGTTTTGCTCACAACAGCAATGGTACTAGAACAGGGCATATATATGCAAAAGAAGGAAAAGAAAAACAATAACCAGGTGGCTGGTAATGGTACCCCAACAGTACATATAAGTCTGAACTGAACCCACCAAAGAAAAAAAATTGCTGGTGCCATGGCATGTACTCCTTCCTACGGCATGACCATCCACCAGATGAAACTGAAGCCTACCAATGACGAGGCACCAGTCAAGCTCAGGCGCCGCGCCGCCACGCTGCCTCCGTTGGCTGTTGGTTTGGGCACTGAACAGCAGCACAAAATTCAGGTAAGAATTGGAATGGAGTAGCCAAATTCAGGTACGATTGGACTAGTATCCTTTTTTTTTTAATAATCAGAAAGAGAAGTTTGGAGTAGGAGAAAAAAAGCTCATGTACCTGAAGAAGAAGAAGAAGAAAAAGAAGAAGCGGTGCCACTGCCAGTGGAAGCTGAAGATGATGCAGCAGTAGTAGTGACGCCGGCAGTGGATGTGGATGCGGTGCAGGCGGAGGCGTGGGTGGTGACGTTGCATCGCCTGGCGAGGAGGATGCCCTGCTCGGGCGCCACGCCGAACGCACGCAGCGCCGCCCTGTTGAGCAGCATGGCGCACATGCACGCCGTCTCGTTGGCCGCCGCGTCCCTGAGCGGGACGCAGCAGTCCGCCGCGGGCGTGGACGTGGACGTGGCGTTGAGGTACCCCGCGCACGGCACCAGCTTCGCCACGCACGACGGCACCGCCCCGGAGCCGGAGCTGGACGCCCCTTGCGCGTGCGCGGCGGACGGAGCTAGCAGCGCCAGGCACAGGCTGGCCATGGCCACGGAGGCGGCCAGGAGGCCGGCGGCGCTCTGCTGCATTGTGTGTGTGCGCGCGCTCTGCTGTCTGCTCTGTGCTTGCAGGTGAGTGATCGGAGATCGGTGCTGCGGGTGGGAGTTTATGGCGGTGCTGCCTCGGGTCCGCCGGGACGGTTGGTGGGCGTGCCAGCGGGGATGGGATGGGACGACGGCCGTCCGTGGCCGTGGCCCGGAATCTTGCGCTGTCTATGTCTGTGTCCGGGGCTGCGGCCTGGCTTGTCGATCTGCGGCTCGATCTCTTCGGGGCTGCATCTGCATGGGCACACATCTGAAAGCCTCATGCAAAGCTAATCTGAACTTTGAAATGGCGCCATATATAAATAAATATTTAAATTCATAGCGGGCTCCGATCCATCATTGTTACATTTGGGCTAGGACCGGACCGTCGGAGATAATAAGGAAAGGAAATCTCCCGTTCGGTTGGTGCGGACAGGGCCGAATGCGCGGGCGGGCCATATTTTCATAGGCCGACCGGGAACCATATTTCTTAGACACATAGGTTGCGGGAGAGAGATCTCGAAGCAATGAATTTATGGATGACGATGTGCATATCAATCGACACGGCCGGCCATCGTCGTCTCACTACGGGATCGTCGCGTATCCATGCATATCCACACACACACGTACATGCGACGCCTCACCACGCGGTTCACATGCATGATAATGATATTGTAGATTAAGATGAAAACATGCATGATATGTGATCCAAACAAGGTATAAGTGATTACTTATATAATAGCTATCTTAGCTTGATCGAGGAAGGTGGTATAGCTACCTCAGATCGGACAAGAAGCAGCATGCCGCGCGCGCTAGTGTTCGTCGAAGCATATGCAATGAATTGACCCATCATCATCGAGCCACACGCAACAATTGGTTTGGCAGCAGCAGTGGTGTATGCATTGCGTGCAGCGGGACGCGGACGCACTACATCATCATCTAAATGCATGCATGCACTGTTAGCATATATATATATATATATATATATATATATATATATATATATACATACACACACACACACCGCCGCCGGCTGCCGTCACGACCACGTGCATGCGTGTCTTCTTCAGCAAAATTAGTAGCGCGCCCGACCGACGCGAGACGTACACCCTTTGAGACCCAACCACGGATTTCAGTTGAACTGAAGGGCGCTGGCGGGCGGGGACGCACACTTCCCGTTTTCTGTTCTCGCTCATCAGCAATTCAGCAATCAGCATATATATATATATATATACAGTAGCAGCAGAGAGAGATGTCCTTCTGTCCTAGTAGTCCTAGCTAGGCAGTACGTACGTACCTCGTTGCAGGTTCGGTGCCGGAAACTGTGCGACTGCCTCTGCTGGGTGGAGTACACGTCGTTGACATGCATGCAGACATGATGGAGCCAAGACTAGCTAGCAGCTCACCGTGTTCCCGGCGTCAGCGTCAGCGTTCGTCATTCGTCAAAGATAAACAGAAGAAAGAGTGCGTGCGACGACTGTGACAAACGACGACAACGGTCCTTAGCCAGAGAGACATAATCAAATTAAGACAACTGTACCCGTAGTGCATTGTTGGGCAGGTACATTATTACATATACAGTCAAGAGCAGTCGCCAAAGCGTCCAGACCCGCGTACGTGAAGCATTTGACTAATGCGTAACAATTGGTATTCTAACCGGTTCGTTCGGTTCCGCCTGAATTGAGAAAGTGGATGGGAGTTCCATGCAGTTTCAGAATTGAGCAACGTACAGCGTTGAAAAAATTCGTTAGGTGTGTCATGTATGTGTGTGCGCCCGGCGGCCAAACCCACGATATGGTGGGTAGTAGATCGAGCACTACTACTAATTGCTAGGGTGTGTACGTGTGGGCCGAACATTATTAGGTCATTTCCAACCATGCATGTTCGGTACTGTACCAGCCATTCAGGCAATTGCTTGTATGAACGAGTACCAGCACTGCAATTTGCAAAAGATTGTTTTCAATAATGTTCCATAATGTTTCTTTCTCATATAATTAATACAGTGTCAATTACTTTCAACTAGTACTAGTCTGCATTTATATATGCCGCTTTTCCTAGGTCATAATAATGCTGACAAGCTTTTCGGTCTTGATGCTTATCATGGAAAAGCCAGCCAGCTAATCACTGCTACTCGACCGACTCGTATAAACCCTCGCCGATCCAACATTGCATTGCATTACAACTCTAGCTATAGATCATATACATTAGAAATCGTTGCTACGTACAGCATGAAAATATCAGTGAGAAGCGCAGTGAGCTAATGCTACATTGCTACCTGCGATGGTGATGAGCTTGAGGCAGGCAGGGCAGCAAAATGCCGTCAGCATTCATACAGAGCTCATCCATTGCCAGGACACATCTCTGCAGGTCCAGGTGGGCCGACAGTGAAAGGAAACAGTAGTCCCCTCCTGGCCCATCACGTGATCACACATCACACGTACATTCACACGCGCACACCTCTCTTCCTTTATTATTTTTCGACAAATGCAGTACTCCTTCCATCCAATAAAACATACAATTCGTAATATGTTGTAAACTTCATCAATTACAGATACATAAGTATGGGCAATTATAATATCAAATAAATATGATTAAATTGGTTATGAAAGATTTTTTTCATAATACATTTTTATTTGAAACCACCATAGATATAAAAACTATTCACTAGAAACTTGCATGTTTTTTTAAGGAGGAAGTACTTTTCCCCCACTCGGAATTTGTACCATTTTCACGACGGAATCGCCGCGGGGAGGCTTAGTGGTTGGCGTCGTATTTAATTCTCACCCAAGACGAGGACCATTCTATAAATGTCTCCACTCATGTGGAATCAAATCGCCAATGTCTTTGTCCATGCATGATGCACACAGTTCGTGTCCAAGGCCAAAAGCAAAAATCCAAAATCCAAAATCAAAGAAATATAATAAATACTAAAGTTTTTTTTCTAAAAATTCATTTATAAAAATTGCACAAATTTCCAAATCTCCCTATATAAGCAGACACAGCTAGGTGGGTGATCACAAAGACCATTCAATCCAATCACTCATCAATCCAAAAGCAGCACTGCACTGCACTGTGACTCCGTGAGCTGCCTGCCTGCACGCCAGCTCAGCTCAGCTCGGCAATCATGGCTCCTCGCCGGGCAGCAGTGCCTCTGCTCCCCTCCTGCTACTGCTCGCCGCCGCCGTTACAGCAGCGCTCCTAGCCGCAGCGGCCGCGTCGCCGACGGCGAGCGACTTCGTCCGCAAGTCATGCCTCGCGACGCAGTACCCGTCGATGTGCGAGCAGAGCCTGGCATCGTACGGGAGCGGCTCGGGCTCCCCGTCGTCACGGAGCCCGCGGGACCTGGCGCGCGCCGCGCTGTCGGTGAGCGCGGACCGCGCGCGCGCCGCGTCGGCGTACGTGGGCCGCCTGTGCGGCTCCAGCTCCGGTCACAGCAAGAAGGGAGGCGCGGCTCCGGCGAGGAAGCAGGGCGGCGCGCCGGGGCCCGTGCGCGACTGCCTGGAGAACCTGGCGGACAGCGTGGGACACCTCCGCGACGCGGCGGAGGAGATGGGCGGCGCCGGGATGTCCCGCTCCGGGACGCCCGCGTTCAAGTGGCACCTCAGCAACGTGCAGACCTGGTGCAGCGCCGCGCTCACCGACGAGAATACCTGCCTTGACGGCCTCTCCTCCCGCGCCATCGACGCCGGCACGCGCGCCGCTATCCGCGGCAAGGTCGTCGAGGTCGCGCAGGTCACCAGCAATGCGTTGGCACTCGTCAACAAGGTCGGGCCTGCTGGGAACTAGCCCAGGCCCAGGCCTAAGCCTAGATTGCCACCTCTACTAGCCCACATACACGTATTATACTTCGGTGCGTCGGTTAAGTACGTAATCAGTTTTCCACGTGTGGCTCCTGCAGTCCTGCTTATGCTTGCTCGTGTGTGTAAGATGTACTTAAGGGGAACTAAAAAAATAAGATGTAGTTAAGGGCGACAAGATAAAGCTTGTTTATGGTCACCAGTACACAAAGCACGTATTCCGGCCGATCATGTGATGACAAATAAGTGTCACTGTTAACATTCATATGATCTTCGAGAAACAGAAAATTCTTTTGCGTATTACCGTTCTTTGACAATGTGGGTGTGTCACTCATTTTTAACAGGTGGAGTGAATATTATTGTTCACTGAACAATGTTTTAGCTAATCCTGATGCCTCAAACGGTTTATTTGTAGATTTTTTTTCAATGGATACTATTTATTAATAAAGACGAATGGAAATAATACTCGTTTATTAAGGTTGGAAAAGGGGAAAAGGCATGCTGGCTTTTTTTTATTAGATAATAAAAGTAAAATCTCACTCCAATGAATGCTTACATTTTTGTTATTACCAATTTCTATTAAAAAATCATTTCATTGGTTATGTAACATATGGATGTTGGATGATGCTTCTCTCAGTGGAATATATTGAAACCTATCATGGCAAAAAAAAATGATTTGGAGTTAGGACCACACTTCTAACTGCCTATCATGATGTTAAGAGTTGAAGATGACGCTACTTGTTCATTTTTGGATTCAAACTTGTGTCATCCTAATGTGATCATTTTTCACTTTCTCATAGCAAAAAATAATTATGTAGCCCAGTTAAAGCGGTCTTCAAATTTTGGATCTCTTCTTCTCCAATATAGGGCATGTTTGATTCTTAACTAGAACATGTCATGCCATAGGTTAGCTATGTCATAGTTTTTCTGGCAGTTGTTTTGTTCGTCGACAGAACTACGACGTGCCACACTTTCTTAGCACCCCACTCCACATGTCATAGACTTATTTTCTTATCAAACTTTGCTAGAAGTGTGGCTTCAATTTTGCTCGTCAAACTTTCTATGGCATCCATAGTTTGCCGAATGATTCTTGGCGAATTCGGAGCGCTAGAGAGGTTGGTGAAGTCGACGAACCATGGATCAAGGTTTAAGAAGATTACAATATAGAAAACAAGGATTTGGGGACAATCATACGAATTCGAGGCCCCCATGCCCGGAGACAGAGAGGATGATCAAGGATTGGGGTCTAGGGAAGAGGGGTATGGTATAGAGATTGCTAACACCGTGTTCTGTGCAAGTGTCGCCTTTTTGTGGCGAATGTCCTCTACAAAAGGTCGAGAAGACGAGAGTAATTGAGTGAGGGAGATCTACGGAGGAGAGAGAGAGAGAGAGAGAGAGAGAGAGAGGTGGTGAAATAAGCTAGGGTTCGAGGATGCGACCATATGTCCCCCACCCCAATGGCTAGATCAATGATCGAAATGCAAGGGTAGCGGGTTCCATGGTTGAGGATTGTGCATGCGTTGTATCGATCTATTAATTATGTCGCGTCTGTGCTGGCCCTATGTGCCAAGTTATGTTTGCTCGAACTACTTTCAACTTGTTTCAGCTTATTCCTTTTTAGTCAGAATTAGCCGGCTTTTGTACGAGTCGAACAGAGCTAAGTGTGGCCTTAGACACAACCTGATTGTACTAGTCCTACGGACATCATGGCGGGCCGTCCCTAGGGCCATCTGTTAGGCTCAGCCGGCCCATTTGACTTTCGATGAGTAGATAGCTAGGAGCCTAGGACTTCATTGAAAAAATAGGCATACGATGATATATGCGTCCATTGATCTCCCATTAATGATAAAGAAAATATAAATGGCTAGCCTTGAGGGAGGTGGCCTACCGACCCCAAACTCGACAAGAAGGAAGAAGCATGCAATGAATTGATCCACGCACCAGCTGGCAGTAGTGTTTTTTTTTTTGAGAACACTGACAGTAGTGTAGTTAGGACGATGTATGCGCAGCGGGATGGACGCACTACTACAGTTGCTCCACTGCTAGTCTGCTAGCATTGACACCATCACGATCACGTGCGTGTCTATTCTTCAGCAGCAAAGTACAGTACATAACACGAGACCCCCGACCGTTCAGGCTGTTGAGACAGGCCAGCAGCCACAGCCACAGCAGATTTCATTTCAGTATAGGCAGCGTCAGGGTATCGACCGGAGGCTTGCAAGTTGCAATGCATTTCCATGGGTTGAAGTTGAACCGAACGGGGCATTTCCGTTTTTATCGTCTTCTCGATCGATCATCAGCATTGCTTCTGTGGGAGATCGAGCAGGCAGAGGCATGCAGCAGCAGGGGCTCACGTGATTTGCGCCGGCCCGTTTCTTTCATTTCAGATCCTTGCTGTGTTTAGATCTTGGAAATTGGGTGAAAAAAATCATGTAGCACTTGTCACGTTACACTGTGTCAATTTTGTTTATATTTAGTAATAATTGTCCAAATATTGATTAATTATGCTTAAAATGTACGTCTCGCGAAGTACAACAAAACTGTGCAATTAGTTTTTTATTTCATCTATATTTAGTACTTTATATATGTGTCGGTATTTTGATGTGACGAGAAATATGAATTCGATGTGATGGGGATATGATGGAAAGTTTGGGATCTAAACACAGCGCTGGTTGCTGTTCGTGCATACTGAAGATGACAGATGCTTTGCTTTTGCCGATATCCGTTTGTTGCTATGTACCGGTGGAAAAACCGGTACATTGAATAGTGTTCCGTAATAATATGATTGAATAGTGTTCTATAGAGCATCTTCAACAACTTAGAAAAAACACCTTAGTATTTTTATAAGTTTGGTAAATTACAAATTTTCTTCTCCAACAGTTCCTTAAACCAACTTTGTATTTATCCAAAGTTGTTATCCAGGGTGCCGCGCGCGGCTCAGGTTGCCATCGCCCGCTCGTATCCTGCGTGGTTTTTTTCCTCCGCTTTATCTGCATGTGTGAGTTGCGTGTGTTTTTTTCTTTTTTTTTTCTCTCGGCTCCTATCTTCATGGGATGCGTGGGTTTTTTTTTCCTTTTTCCTTTTTTCTTTTTTTTTCTCTCCCTCGTATCTGTATTTGTAGGGTTTTTTCCTTTTTTTTTTCTCTCCCTCATATCTGCATGTGTTTTTTTCCTTTTTTCTCTTTGGTTCGTATCTGCATGTGTGGCCGTGCTCGCGGCGGGCGGACCCAGACGATGACGGCATGCTGGACCGCGACGAGTTCCTCGGGCTGGTGAACCTTTTTTTTTCAAGTTTGGCAAGTTAGAATAGTAAATTGTTGGAGAGAGAACTTTTTTTCACTTGTCAAATAATTTTACAACTTGCTAAACCATAAGACTTAATAAGTCAATTTTTTCAAGTTGTTAGAGATGCTCTAAGAGATAATAAGCTGAAACAAGTAAAAACTAGTTTAAGAGAACAGGGTTAGGTTAGTGTTCGTCAACGATAGCAGATCGAAAAGAATCCTTAGTAATTCAGACAATAACTATAGTAGTACATAGCTTAAATTAGTACATTAATTGTTGGGTAGGTATTACAGACAAGAGAAGTCTATCAAAGTGTCCAGCTGATCCGCAGCATGAAGCATTTGACTACACTAATGCGTATCAAATGGTATTCTAACCGGTTCTGCCTGAAAGCAGATGGAATTCGATCGAGTTTCAGAAAGAGCAGCAAAGGAAGCGTGTTGAAATTCGTTAGGGGTCTGTCAGTGTGTGTGGCCGGCCGAACCCCACCACGATGGTGGTGAATTGCTAGGTCGTGTGTGGGTGTGGGTGTGGGTGTGTGTGTGTGGACCCAACATTATTAGGCCATATCCAACCATCTCCAGACTGCATCTATCCATTGTTGCCAAGATTGTACCAGCACTGCAATTACTTGCAAAGATTGTTCTTAATGTACAATTTGTTTCTTCTTCTTTTTTTTCTTAGCATAGTACTACTAAGTACCAAGGTACACCAGGCTAGCTGCATGCATTTGTGCCACTTTTCCTGGGTCATAAACTCATAATAATGCTGACAAGCTTTTCGGTCTTGACACTATATGCATATCATCAATCATGGAGAAGCCAGCTACCGAGCAAGTAACCACTACCACTCCTCACTGATCCAACAATGCATCACAGCAGCAATGGATCAGCTCAGTGCTAGTGAGCTAGTAATGATTTTACCTGAACAAATAAAATCATGATGATGAGCTTTCAGTTGGGAGGCAGGCAGCAAAACGCCGTCGGCATTCATACTGAGCTGATCCATTGCAAGGACACATCTCTGCAGGTCCAGGTGGGCCGACAGGGAAACAGCAGCCCCCTCCCTGGCCCATCACGCGATCACACATTCACACGCAGACGCAACTCTCTTCCTTTATAAGGAGACATTTTCACAAAATTCCAAATCCACCTATGTGTTTAGATCCGTGAAATGGGTAAAAAAAAAAATCCTGTAACACTTGTCACATTACATTGTAGTAGTTTTGTTTTTATTTAATAATAATTGTCCAAACATTGATTAATTAGGCTTAAAATGTTCGTCTCGCAAAGTACAATAAAACTGTGCAATTAGTTTTTTATTTCATCTATATTTAGTACTCCATATTTGTGCCGGTATTTTGATGTGATGGGGAATAGAAATTCGATGTGACGGAGAATCTTGTAAAGTGTTGGAATTTCGGATGAGTTTTCGCTCATCTAAACACTACAAACTAGGTGGGTGATTCATCAATCATTCAAGTGAACCAGCCAGTACTCTCCAGTGTGCCTCCGTGAGCTGCCTGCCTGCACTGCTCTTCGGCACTGCACACTCCCCGCACAGCCGCACCAGCTCAGCAATCATGGCTCGCCTACTCCTCCTCCTCCTCCTCACCGCCGCCGCGGCAGCGGCGTTCCTGGCCGCATCGTCGGCCGCGTCGCCGGTGGCCAGCGACTTCATCCGCAAGTCCTGCCGCGCGACGCAGTACCCGTCGGTGTGCGAGCAGAGCCTAGCGTCATACGGGGGCACCCCGCCGCCACGGAGCCCGCGGGCTCTGGCGCGCGCCGCGCTGTCCGTGAGCGCGGACCGCGCGCGCGCCGCGTCCGCGTACGTTGGCCGCCTCTCCGGCGCAGGCGCGAAGGGCGCGAAGAAGGGGTCGTCGTCGGCGGTGGCGGCGGGTCCCGTGCGTGACTGCCTGGAGAACCTGGCGGACAGCGTGGGCCACCTCCGTGACGCGGCGCAGGAGATGGGCGGCGCCGGGATGAGGAGCCGCGCCGGGACGCCCGCGTTCAAGTGGCACCTCAGCAACGTGCAGACCTGGTGCAGCGCCGCGCTCACCGACGAGAACACCTGCCTCGATGGCCTATCTTCTCACGGCGTCGACGCCGGCACGCGCGCCGCCATCCGGGGTAAGGTCGTCGAGGTCGCGCAGGTCACCAGTAACGCTCTCGCACTCGTCAACAAGGTCGGGCCTGCTGGGTACTAGCCCAACACCCAGGCCCAAGTCCAGCCCAGATACCACCCGCCGTTACTAGCTCAACTATGTTGGTGGTGGTGGTTCTTGTTCGTCGGTTATTAACTAGTAGTTCAGTTTTGCATGTGGTTTTCTACTGCTATTTCCTTCCTGCGTAGCGTATATATGTTTTGCTTGTGTTGTGCAAGAGATATAGTTAAGTGCTAAGCTTGTATTATTATGGGGTACTCCTATGTCCGATCCTGTCACGGCAAATAAGCTAAGTGTCATCGTTAACTAACATATTGGTATGATCTTGGATGAAAGTATAAATTTGTTTACTACTTTTGTCCAATGTTGTTTGAAGAATCTACTTCAGATAGATTGTTGGAGAAGTAGAGTATTTTGTACACTGAACAACGCTTTTGCTAATGCTTGATGCCTGCCTCAGATAGGTTATGTTGTTTGTAGAATCTTCTTCAGACGGATACTATTAAGATATAAAAAGGAGAACAGGGGTACTCTGCCCTTTTTTATTTTAATGTACATACAAAAGCAAAATGACACTCATCTAAGAACAAGTGGAGAACGGTTACATTTTTTTTTCAGGTTACGGCAACAAAGAACACTTCCTTTCCAATTTCTTCTGATAAAAATGCATCTTTGATTCGTTGTGTAAGATGACGCGTCTCTTAATAATGTGTTGAAAATTCGAATTTGGAATGACTTTGAGCTACCATGGTGATTTGGTGCGTGACCACATTCTACACCCACCCAACCAGTTGATTCGAGTTTTGAAAGAACTTATTCAGGTTTAAAAGGACTTGAGCCGCCTTATATATTCTCCTTGTCTGCTCTCCTCTATCGGTTGAACCCTTCTAGTAATCACCTTGGTTACGATCAATAAAAGTTTCAGTAGGGCCTCTGCAGCCCCTCCTGCTCGCTAAAAAAAAGAATGAAATAGTAGTCGTGACAGATTCCATGACCACGAAAAAGATAAAAGAGCATGAAATAGTAGTCTGGATTTAACCCCTAACTTCTTAGCCTCCCCTCCGCCCTTGATGTGTGTGCATGACCACACCAACAAGACGACCACAAGATGATAGAATTTGCTCTGCGGAATTCAAAATTCAAAATTTTATTATTACTAGCCCCACCCCCACCCACCCACCGTACCGTTCGGTCCCCTAGGTAGCTAGGAAGAGAAAATTGAGCTTTTGTGACTCTCTGCCTAGCTTAGGCTAGTCTCAATAGAGTATCATTTGAGTTTCATTCGCATTAAATATATTGTCACATAGACATTTTTGATGACATGACAGTGTATTTAAGAAGAGAGAGAAGAAATGAGAGTCATGGGGATGACAATCTCTTGGCACGGATATCAACTCTCTATGAGTCTTGAAATTAAATGCCTATGAAACTATAAAATGAAACTCTCCACTGAGAGTAAGTGTTTCATCCGAGTTTCATTTCATTTTGTATGACATGACAGTCTTGAAAACAATGTCATGAAACTCTCCATTAAGACTGGCCTTAGGAGCCGAGAAGATGACACTTGTTCATTTGTGGATTCAAAACTCGTGTTGCCCTAGCCACCGGATCGAAGGAAGCTGACTGTGATGGCTGAACAACGTTGGCAATCTAACTATCTAAGGTACAATACAAGAGGCGTGTGCAGCCACTTTAAACGTGGTGGTCGTCGCGGCGCCGTCCCAGCCGGCCGTCTACACATACGGCTGGTACGTTCTTTGCATCAATTCCATGAGGACCATGACAGCATTTAAGTCGATTAGTTAGGCTGGGCTACACACACATAATGTGTACTACAGTGGATCGGAGGAGTACTTAGTACTCCCTCCATTCTAAATTTTAAGTCATTTGAAGAATCTTAGAGAGTCAAAGCATCTTAAGTTTGACCAAAAATTATAGACAAAACTATAAAGATTTATAACATCAAATAAGTATACTATGAAAATATAATTGATAACGAATCTAATGATACTTATTTGACATCATAAATATTATTATATCGTTATATAAGTTTGGTCAAACTTGAGAAATTTTGACTCTCCAAGATTCTTGGAATGACTTACAATTTGGGATGGAGGGAGTACAATATATATGGCCTGATCTGATGATCCTGACTTGCTAAACAAATGCACGTTCGTAGTTATAGGCTTATAGCCTACTCGGTACGTACCACTGCCTTCATCCCAAATTTCCTAAAATTTTGGAGAGTTAAAACATCTCAAGTTTAATCAACAATTATAAAAAAATATATAAATATTTATGGAATCAAATAGGTATACTATGTAAATATAATTGATAAATAATTTAATGATACTTAATTGACATCATAATTGTTATTATATTATTATATAAATTTAGTTAAATTTAAGATACTTTGACTTTTTAAATTTTTTGTAATGTCTTATAATTAGGGACGAAGGAGTACTCCTACGATGAGTGTCTTGTTCTGCAGCTGATGCGTTTCAGACCGGCAGAGGCGTCGTGCACTTATTCATCAAGGGCCCCACCAGTTGCCAACACAACAGTCAATTTTGTGGTGACCTGTGGCCACATGTCACCCTGAGCATTCGGTTAACCGAAACCGATCGGTTCGGTTCTCCGATTCCTGAGGAAATTCGGTTACTTGATATTGAGGGACCGATCAGTTCCTTCAAAAACATGGAACCGACGAACTTCGGTTTCGGGTAATTCGGTTCGGTTTCGGTTCTAACCGAGAAAACCGAAAACACATAGCATCGTGGGAGAGGGAGCAGCGCGCCGCTGGAGGCCTTTGCGGGAGAGGGAGCGGGCGTTGGATGCTGTCGCGGCCTCGCGGGAGAGAAAGCGGGCGTCGTCGACGCCGTCATGGGAGAGAGAGCGGACGCCGTCGGTCGCTGTCGCGGGAGACGGAGCGAGCACCCAACGCCGAGAGGTGCGGGGTCGGGGAGGAGTGAGGAGAGAGGAAGGGTCGCCGGACTGCCGAAGGGGGAGGAGAGGTCGTCGTGAGCAGCCGGTGCCGCGGCTTCGAGGCGGGTAGCGGCGTGGTCGGGGACGGGACGGGGTCGGGTCGGGGACTCGGGGTCGTGACCTTGCGGGTCAGAGAGGCGGCGGCTGGGAGGCGGGATGGGGGGAGTGACCGAGTGAGGGATCTGAGGGGAGTGAATTAGGGTTTGGTATTGCCGTATTGGGCTGGGCTATATTCTTTGGGCCTCAGCTTTTACAAAATTCGGTTATTATAGGTCATTTCGGTTAACCGAGTGCTGGAACCGAACTAACCGGAGTAATTTCGGTTCCTGGGAACCTGGAACCAAACCTAGAACCGAAACCGATCGGTTCGGTTAGTTCGATTTCGGTTAGTTCGGTTCGATTTTGCAGTATGTTTCATACTTAATACTAGTGTACAGTACGTATAAAAAAAGTATTAACCGTGCTACATACGGAGTATGTTTCATTCGACCGACATGGGTGCCATTCCATTAACCCATCGCATTAATGGCTAGGATAAACAAAACTAGTTCGTTCCTACCTACTCGTTCAAATACTCGGACATTTGGTCTGGCCAGCTTTAAGATTTGTGCTCGACAAATCAGACGGTCAAAAACCTCTCTTCTTTGTGGGGGACTTCTTCGCTGAACCCTAGATACCTCTTGCCTCCGTTGTACGTGTTTCGCACTCTTGCACGACTTCCACTGACACGGTAGTCGATACATAATCAGGTTGAATTGTACGGGTCCACGAGACACATCCTGGACCCGGACAGCTAGTACATATCAGAGCAACTCCAGTGTTGGGTAGAAAGCAAACCATAGGGAAGGAAATCGAACTTTCAACACTGGAGTGATCGAATGCTTGCTGTCAGAAGCAGAAAGCGAACTCCAAACATGGTTCGGCGCGAGGGAGTAAAATATTCAGCCATCAATGCTCTGCCGATACAAGTTTCTTTCTCTTGGCTGTTTTGGAGACCGAACCCGGTGAGAAAGGAGCATATTACTCTATTTTATTTGGTTTCGAACTCGACAGTAGAGGCGTCGAACCATGATCCACGTTAGCGATTTTGCAGGCAAAAATCGATTTGACACTGGAGGTGCCCTCACATCACAAACGTGAGTGTCGTCTGGCGAGTGCGGTACGCAGGGTCGCGAATGTGCTCAGCTAGGTGGTAGGCGGCCGACGTCAACTCGTTGCTTCGCGGCTTGTGAACTAGCGCAGAAGGAAAAAAAGAAGTGGATAAGTCGTGTTGCATGCTCACCGATGTCGCCATCGTACATCTGGCATATCAGTATCACTTATGCTTGGGTAGTACTCCATAGGCATTTTGGGCTTGAGACCTCTACCCCTCCCGCCTCGCCTGAGGGCCGGGCCTGACTACAATGAACATCTCTAAGCACCAAGTTTATATTTGCGCTATGTTATGTCGTCGGTCTTTATAATTATCCTTTGTACCATACGCTGACCATCAATATTGAAGTCTTGCGGGTAAGGCAGTTGTGGCCATTAACTCAAATGTGATTACCGTTGCAGAACACACATTAATCATAACACTTGTGCTCGTCAATCACCAAAAGCCGAAATCATCAAACTGGAGCCTAGATGTGTCCAATCTTCCTCACTCTCAGTAATTGATGACAAAACGAGTCTAAATATTGAATTTTGAACTAATCACAAGCACGAAAATGATATGAGTGATTAACAAGCGTGCTTGTTCATTCCTTCAACGACTTATATCAAATAAGATTTAAGAGAAGACACCTATAACAAAGCCAGAGGGATAATAAGGCTTAAAGAACAAGACTTGTCACGCAAAAACAAATGGTTTAGCTCACGGAGCACGCAAAGAGAAGCACAAAAAGTTAAGCACAAAAGAAAAATGTAATGCAATGAGTATTGAGTAACCAAGAGCCCTTAGCTACTCATACTCTCATCACACGTCTCATACCCTATCTCCCCCTCTGTCACCAAACAACCAAAAATAGTAGACACTTAAATGTCAGAGGTCGGAGGTGGAGATGCAATTGTAGTGTCGTCTGTTCCGGTAGGAAATCATGTTTTGTTGAGTGGCAAATGGAGTCAGCTAGCCACGATTTGAGCCAACAAATTACCAGTTGAATACAGCCTGGCCGGTCGTGAGAAACAAGTCAGGTGCACGTCCACTGTCCACAAGCTGAACGCGCCTGATCTGGCACTGCATGCCGCCATCGCCAACCAATCAACGGCTCAACGCCAAGGCCGAATTGCCAGCCGCTTCACCGGCTGTTGGGCCTTTCCTATACTGGCCTTCCAGCCCACGCTGACTTCCGCCTAGGCCTACCGGGCCGCCGAGGCCGGGACGCAGATCTCCAGGGGGCCAGGGACCACCTGGGCGGGCGTTTTAACAACAGGAAACGGAAACGGACAGCGCAGCAGCGGCGGTTCGAATTTTGAAAGTCTCCCCGACCCCCCGAATCCGTCCATTTTCCCTCTCCTCTCTCCTCCGCTCCTCCGCTCCGCTGCTGCGGTCTCCGCCTCTCTCCTCCGTCCCACAAGGGCAACGAAATCCAGACACCGCTCCCCATCTCCCCTTCTTCCCTTCCCTACTCCACACTCCCTACCCTCCACTACTAGTACCACCACCACCCCCGACCGTGAAAACGAAAAACCGAACAAGGGGTAGGGCCACCGCCGCCGCCGCCGCCGTGCAGATCGCGGCCGGATCTACGGCGCCGGGGCACGGGGGTCCCCGGATCCACGCCTCCGCCGCCGCCGGTGAGCCTAGCTTCCTTCCTCGCCACTTTCTCTTTCTGTCTTCCCCGGCGCGCCGCCTTCACTTCTTGAAGGGTTCTTGCGGGGGTTTCTTTCCTCCTCCTCTTCTCGCTGCCTCCAAGAACCTCGGTGGTTAGGCACTTAGGCTAGGCTTTCTTTCTTGGAGGGGAGAGGACAACTCGTGGGACTTGGGACGGGGCCAAGAACCCCCTTGCGTTGCGCCGCCTTTGACTTGACCGCCCGCCCCAAGACTCGAGGACGAACCATTCTCATTCTTTCTGCGAATAAAGCTTCTTTTTGGTGCGACGATTGTCCTATCCTGCACGGGCTCCTGCCTGCGGTACGGCTCAGGTACCGTCTCTAGCCACCCAAAGAATCACCGACGCGTTAGAGGAGCGAGCCTTTTTTACGCGGATTATGTGGTCTGACCATGCTGCATTCTTGATCCGGATATTGTCATGTGTCGCAGCCTCATTGTTGCACCCGTTCGTTTCAATCAATTTCATAATGTGAATGCAGCATTCCGTAGATCCAGATATTCCCTTTTTACGATGTGAGAGAAACTGCTTCTGAAAAGAAAAGAAAAAAAAAAGAAAGAAATTTGGGGGGGGGGGGGGGGGTGCAGATTAGTCACACAAGAGGGAGCGTAAATGGCCCGGTCCAAGAATTTGGATTATTTCTATTTGAATTGTGGCGTTCTCTCATTCTTTTTGTTGTGTAGAATTCCAACATGAGCAAGTAGTATGCCCTGTATGTGTTGAACAAACCAGTTATGTGTTGGTTTTGTGATTAGTATGCCCTGTATTCCTCTTGAGTTACAGGTTTATGACATGAATAGTTTGACATTAAACCTGTTGAATATAAATATGATTTCAATTTCCATCAACTTGTTGATGAAGTTTTGTTAGAAACTTATACAACCTTGCTCTTCAGTTGTTGATTTTTCCACCAATTCACGTGATTCCTAAGCGCATATTGCTGTTTACTCGTTCAGCTCCCCAATACTATACTATCACTGCTCGTTCACATAGTCCTTTTATTTTACCCTATTCAGGTTCTGATGGCTGCCCGAAAAGAAAACCCCCTGTGCTTATTGCTTGTCAAGCACCCAATGGCCGAATCACGAGAGCTCAGACCGCTGCAAATCGTCGAAGCTTTGGAGCTTTCCCTTCCGGTCCAGTGCCTGCAAAAACTGAAGGAAAACAGACTGCACAAGGGAAGACGAAAAGGGGGTCTTCATATGACAACACCGGTGCAAGTGCTGCAATTTCAGGCCCCCAACCTAAGAGGCGCACAGTACTCAGGGATGTGACCAATATCAGCAATGCTAACTCTAACGTACTCAGGGATGTGACCAATATCAGCAATGCTAACTCTAAAAAAAGTTGTGCTGCTGCACCAAAGCTTCAGGTATCTAGATCTTATACACATAATTGCATTATCTTATAATGAATTCTCGAGCTTACTGTTTCCTAAACGTTGCTAATGTTCTAGAATGACTAGGTTAACTCCTTTTTTCTTTTGTTCAGACAAGGCCCTATCTAAGGGCTGAAAGAACTGTGGGCAAAAGCAAGCTGTGTGCAAAAAAGATCACTAAAAAACCACCACCAGCTGGTAATGGAAGCTCATTCGCTAATGATTCGAACATTGTTGGAGAAACACAAGAGGAGAGACTTTTGGCACAGAGAGAGGAACCCATTCTTTTGCTTGACAACAGGGGGCCACTGTCATTGCAGAATGTTGAAAGGAACAGGGACAGTGCTTGTCATGAGGCATTCTTTGTGGAAAGAAACCTCAGGGATAAATGTGAACCTTCTGTGTCAAAGAATGGTCAGTTACATTTTCTTTTTGAGCTTGAACATTTGCTAGCATCACAGACACACTGTGTGTCTGTATAATGTTCAAGGCTTTTCTTACCTTAGCATGTTACACAGTGTAGCTGGTACCCTTGCTTTTACATGAGTATTAGAAATCTGAAGAAACTAAAGCTTGCTGCTAATGTCCTACATTTTGTCGTTTCTGAGATACCTGTAGATAGTCTTAACACTTCTGATTAGTGGTCATCTGTTAAAGATTATGTATTTTCTTCCAGGGGGCTCTTCTGTGTTAGACATTGTAGATGTCGACAAAGATAATGGCAATCCTCAAATGTGTGCTTCCTACGTTGTGGAGATATACTCAAACCTAATGGCTTCAGAGGTATGCTATTGTCTTCCGATCAAAACAGAAGTGCTGCTTAGTTGTACTGTTTAGGCGTAATTCTATTTTTTAATAGATTTCAGATGGTATATTAAACATGTAAGAACTCTAGTTTAGATTTCTGCGTTATATTCTTGGTACATTGTGCTTATTTAATCGGTATGTGTCTATCTTTATGTTTGTGTCATTCCACAGCTTATGAGAAGACCCAGTCCAACTTACTTGGAGGGTTTGCAGCGAGACATCACAAAGGGCATGAGAGGAATACTCATTGATTGGCTTGTCGAGGTTGTTATATCCATAGTTATATTTGGATTTCTGCTGATTTTTATACATGATTTAACTTTGGCGTTTCATAGCATACTCTGCATGTAAGCCGATGCACATATCTACCAAATGTGAAGTATGACCCAGCAAATAAGAAAATTACTGTTATTTGATGCCAATAAACATGAGTTAATTATATTATATTTTTTAATTGGTTTTTCAATCATCCTTTTTTTTGTTCTTGCATCAGTGCCTGAGATATTAAAGTGGCAAAATAGTGTTTACTTTCTTTAGAGACTATTTACTTCTGGCTTTTCTTTTATCTTATGGTGAAAATACTGTATACCTTTTACTATGTACCTCTCATGACTCAGCTTAAGGTGTCTTATAAATTGTCTTTGTCACAGGTTTCTGAAGAATACAAGCTTGTTCCAGACACGCTGTACCTAACTGTATATCTTATTGACCGGTTTCTTTCTCGGAACTACATTGAAAGACAGAGACTACAACTTTTGGGAATAACAAGCATGCTTGTTGCCTCGTAAGTTTTATGCTCTAGCCATTTTATTTTAGAATTGGAAAACTTTAAAATACATAGGGAAATGTAATATAAAAAGTTTTTCGTAGAAGCTGGACTAGTTTCCTCTTTGGCTAATGTAATAAATAACTCGGTAAGTAAAGTAAATTTTTAATTCGTTTGCAGGAAATATGAAGAGATATGTGCTCCTCGAGTTGAAGAATTCTGTTATATAACCGACAATACATACTCAAAGGCAGAGGTATTTGTTTCATGTGAAGTTGGTGAAAACTAATTACATATATGGAAGGAGCCATTGAATTTGTATATCTGATAACCCCCTGATCCCAGTAGGTGCTGAAAATGGAGTGCCAAGTGCTGAATGACCTGGGATTTCATCTGTCTGTTCCAACAACAAAAACATTTCTCAGGTTACTGTTGCCAAATATGCCTAGTAATTCTTTTAAAATGGGAAACCACTGCAGCATTACTAACAACATGTCTTCCCTATTTTTTTCAATTTATTTATTTCTATCAGGAGATTCCTTAGAGCAGCACAAGCATCTCGTAAAGTAAGACTTGCATCAGATCTTACAGCATTAATTTTCTTTTTAGTTATGCATATGTTTTATCTCAGCACTAAGTTCTCAAGTTTATTTGCAGACTCCTTCTATAACTATGGGATTTCTCGCCAATTATCTTGCGGAGTTGACTTTGACCGATTATGAGTTCTTGAAATTTCTTCCATCATTGGTGGCAGCATCGGCTGTGTTTCTTGCTGGATGGACACTTGATCAATCCGACCTCCCATGGGTACGCATGAAAAGGACTTGATTCATACAGCAGCAAATAACTTTAAAAAAAACTTGGTTTTATTATCTCTAATACCTGGCTATTCAATTATGTGCAGAACCAAACTCTAGAGCACTACACCTCTTACAAATGCTCCGATATTCAATCATGTGTCTGTGCTCTACGAGAACTCCAGCATAACACCAGTAACTGCCCTCTTAATTCCATCCGCGAGAAGTACAGAGATCAAAAGGTATGTATGCAACCACATCTTTATGTTTGATTCCTACCACAATGCCAAAGTGAACTCTCCAGCTTTAGTTTGGTAGTGACAAGTAACACTGAAACTGTTCCACTTAGCTGCTAAAAGGAGGACTGCTGAACTTAACATCATCGATCTTCTAACACTATGCTGGTTATTCTGTTGCAGTTTGAGTGCGTAGCAAACCTAACTTCACCGGAGCTCCCTCGGTCGCTCTTCAGCTGACACGCCAATGACATCAATTACCCATTGATCAGCAACGTTAGCTGCAGTCGTAGCTCAAGACTGCGTTAACATTATTGTAGCATCCCCCCTTCCCCCTTTTCGTTTTCCCCATTGTCTGATTTGGTTGTGTGGTGTCATCGAGCTGGCTGTTGTGTCCCGGCCTTTTTCGAGTCGCAAGTAAGAACTAAGAAGAAAGACAGATAGATGGCTCGTTGGCTTTTGGTTTGACATAAGGTTTACCCGATTGTAAACAACACTGTGTGTGTAGGGCTTTGGCTTGGGCTGTTATTGACTGTAAGATAGTCCCGGCTTGTATAACAAACAACGGAATGCTGTTTGTTTTGACACAATTCGTTCTCTGTCTAGATGGAATGCTTGCTTGAATGCTTCTTGCAGTAAGAGCCTGTAGATTCAGCCATTTTTTATTCGGCTGGTATCTGTCAGTGGCCTTATCTTCCTGACCAGTGCCAAACCTGGCAACCTGTATGGCCTGTGGGGATCACACGTATGCACAATGATGCCTGGAACACCTGATCTTAGGGATTATACTTGTAGATTTTCTTTTTTCTTTTATATTTTTTGAGTAAGACGGGTTGTCCGTCTCATCTGTTGTGCTATAGGAGTATCTCTTTTTTTCTACAGTGCCTGAATTTTAAGATTATTTTCAAACAACATTCATGTACCAAAATGAATTTTAAGATTATTTTCAAACAAAATTCTTGTATAATCCCAACTAAATTTGGTCACCTGAATTTTAGCAAATCTTAAAAAAACTGTTGTGTGCTACCTAATTCCTGGGAGTTAACATAAATTTGACATTGTATTGTGGTTTGGCGGTTTCTAGTTTCCATTTGGTTAATTAAAACCCCGGTGACAACTCAAACAGATTCGCCCCATTGTAATTGTTTACACAGTAATGATAATAACTCCGGCGTACTTATTTGGCCATGTTTATATCCATTATTAGCTATTAATAGTTAGGCCATGTTTGGATCACCCCCTCTAAACTTTAGAGCTCTAAGCTTTAGAGCTAAAGTTCCAAACATGTGGTCTAAAAATTAGCTATAAACTTTAACCCACCTTATATTAAAGCATTAGACATTAAAAGTGAGTTAAAGTGCTCTAAAGTTTAAAGACCTCTAAAGTTTAGAGGTAGGGATACAAACAGGTCCTTAGCTAACTTGGTCCAACTATTGAGATAGTTGTTATCCACCTAACAATTAGCAAGAATACAAACTATTGTAACGAACTTGCATTTCCTGAAATTATGGATGTTCCCCGTGTGTGTCCCATCCTGCAGCGCAGTGCTCAACCTCAGCTGTACAGGAAGGGGCCGAGGAGCAACGGGAGGTATCAAAAAAAAGAAAAAAAAAGTCGGTAATGGGCTATGGTGGGGACAGGATAGAACAAAAGGGGCCGCCGGCCTTTTCGCTTCCGCCTTTGCAAGCCTGCAACGCAATTTGTGGTGGGCCAGGGCAGGGACGGCAGGTACACTGGGTGGTCGGTCACCTCGCCGGTGACATCAGGCATGAGATGAGATGAGATGAGCCCTTTTCGCGCCGCGGCTGCGGATGAGGGATGACCTCCTCCATACTCCATACACATAGACCCACGATCGCCGTCGCTGGCGGGCCCCTCCCGCCTTTCCCGATTGAATGAGCCAAACCATTGATGGCCGGCCGGCCGGCAACCGACGGGCGCCTACTTTTCGCTGCACCCGACCCCACCGGCTGCTGTGACTGTGAGACGTCTCGGCACCGTGGCTGGGCGTGTGGTGTGGACGAGATATACAACCATGAGGCTGGCATGGCTGACCGCCCTGGGAAGGACATCGACATGGATGGCCGGCACGCCGTCCATGTGCACAGTACTAGAGGATCCCCCGGGAAAGATCCTGTCGCAGCCACCCTTCCCCCAACCTTTGTGCGTTCCTGTCCACTCATCTGGGTACAATGGAATGAAACAGTATGGTCTGCTTTCGCGCGCGTGTCTCCCTCCCACCACTGCACACAACACGAATCTGCCGTGCCGTGCCAGGAAGAAGAAGAAGAAGAGTCTAGAAACTAACTCTGCCGTATTTGTTTTGTGTTATCTCAAATTTTCCATGGAATGGAATGATCCCACACGCTACAATAGAAGAACCAACGAAGCTCTGCAAGCAAAGAAATGTGACACAGAAAGGTTGTGCAGTCGGATCAGGAACTACGGAGGCAGATGTGTACAGCACAGCACAGCACAGCACGTGTAGCGAATCCAAGGACTGGAGCATGCAATCCACCGCACGATCCCAGACGATGAGCTTACGTGGCGGCCGGGAAGCAGCAGCAGCAGCCAGCAGCTACTCCGCGCGCGCCATCCGGGGGAGAACGTGCAGCGCCACCACCCGCTTCCCAGGCGGCGCCGCCACCTCCCACACTTGGGGTCGGGATGCGCCGTGATCACGCCGTGACGGCGTCGACCGTCCAGGCGCCACATCAACAACAAACACCTTCTCGCCGCCGTGTGCCGCAACGCACACTTTCCCTCCACCCACGGCCATCTCAGCAGCACCCATAAGCTTCTCCGACTCCAGCACCGTCAACCACCGATCCTTCGCCCAGTCATACTTGCACAACGCCCCACGCTCCTCATCCACAACAAACATCATCGCCTCCTCCTCCTCCTCCTCCTCGTCGCCGTCGTCTCCTCCTCCTCCACCCCCACCACCAGCAGCACCAGCGCCGGGGCCTTTCCAGCCGGCGAGCATGCCCGGCGGCATATCTTCCCACCGTGCGTCACGCAGATCAAACACGGCTCCTTCCTTCGCGCCACGTCCACGGACGCTCACCATACACACCTTCCCGTTACCGCACACGGCGTCCGCCGCGTCACGGCTGAACCTTGCGTCTCGCATGGGCGGGATCGCCTCCCAGTCCGCCGTGGACGACGACGCAGCAGGGTCCCACGTGGCGCCGGACCGGGCGTCGCTTGCGTCGTAGCCCGCGCCGACACCGCCAGCGACGAACACGCGCCCACGTGCCGTTCCCGCCGCGCACCACCGCCGTGGCGCGAACGGGAACCGTGGGCCCAGGCGCCACGAGCGGGTGCACGGGTCGAACGCCACGGGACGGGGAAGCGCTGGGGTTAGGGACGCCGTGGACCCGGCTACGAGCACGAGCTGTCCCCCGCTGCTACGGATTGGAGTGGGAGTCGGCGTGAGAGGAAGGATGGGTGCCAGAGACTCGGCGCCGACGACTGCGATGATGATGACGTCGGTGGAGATGGGACGTCGTCCCATCGGCCTGATATGGCGTCGTAGGCTGCGAACGAGACGGTTGTTGTCGAGGAGGTGGTGGTGGTGGTGGTGGAGTCGAGGACCGCGTAGAGCGAGAGGAACGGCGGGAAGGAGGGGGAGTAGAGGAGGTGGCGCCAGGAGCGGCAGACGGCGTGGAGGAGCTGAGGTGGGAGTGGGGATAGGCAGAGCTGGGCGAGGTGGTCCGGTAAGCCCGGGAGCAGGGGCTGGGGCTGGTCCTGGTCCTCCTGCTCTGCCTCCGGCGTCGGGTCCATGGGAGCCGGAGGTGCCGCGGCGGCCGTGCGGTGCCGCTTGTTGGGCTCAGCTGCGGCGGTTGGGGCCTGGCAGTAGGGGCGCTTGGCCGCGGCCATGGCGGGAGAGAGCGGTCGGTACTAGTAGTAGGCGGGAGGGGTGGAGCGTCGTCGTTGCTTGCGGTGGCACGGCGAGTGGTGTGGTAGTATAGTATTATATGGCGGCGGCGGCGTGCGACGGCGATGTGGTGGTGGTGCAGGTAATCTGGAAAGGTGGGTGCGCCCTCCGGCTCCGGATGGCAAGCAAGCAAGCACGGGGCGGACAGGGGAGGGAGCCAGGGAGGAGGAGGCCGACTAGTTGTAGGGGAGAAAGAGCGGAGGAAGCAAGTGGGCGGTTTTGTTTCGGACAGGCGGGCGGGCGCCGGCAGGTGTTGAGCAGCTGGCTGCCTCCTCCTCTGCTTCTCCGTCCGGATCCGGAACGGACGCAATTGGCAATTGGTTGCCATTTTTGGGCGGAGTTGGTCGACAGTCGGCAGGATGCACGTTGCAGAGGGCCATGCTGTCAGTCAGAGCCCAACTTCGGCAACACCAGTACACCACACGATTCTCCTTTTTGCCAAGCCACTTTTTTTTACTAGCAAGTACTATTGCGACCTAGATTTCGCTCTGTTTGTTAGCTAGTAGGAGAGTTTAAGCCGTACCAGATATGTTCATTTAACTTATACCAACAGAATTTATCAGTCTTGGTATCACACTAAAACAATGTACTCCCTCCATCCCAAATTATAAGTCATTCCAAGAATCTTAGAGAGTCAAAGTTTCGATCAAACTTATATAACAATATAATAATATTTATGATGTCAAATAAGTATCATTAGATTTGTTATCAATTATATTTTCATAGTATACCTATTTGATGTTATAAATCTTTATAGTTTTCTCTATAATTCTTGGTCAAACTTAAGATGTTTTGACTCTCCAAGATTCTTGGAATGACTTACAATTTGGAATGAAGAGAGTACAGTCGTAGAAATAAGAGTATTCGAGTAGATTTAATCATGTGGTTTGGAGTGGATCTTATTATTGGGTTTAAGATCTAGTAGGTGGGTCGTCACTCTAGCAAACCTTGGTTTTATAACTACTCGCCTCCAGTTTTCTGAAGCAACATGTCCTATATATATATATTTGTGTGTAGGATCATTTTTTTAGATAAATAAAAAATATGATGAAACGGTGGCGAGCCGTGTACTATGTGCTCATTATGCACTTACGGCCTATAGCACCACAGCTACATGGTTGATCATTATTTCAGCCAAACGAACAGACTCGTGTGTCAGGTCAAAGAATCGAAATTAATGATGAATGAAAAAGGTAAAAAGCCCAGTTTCGGTTAGTTAGCTTTGGATCACTATCGTCCCGTTTTGTGCCCAAGTTTGGTCGCGAGTCGTCACACCACGCACCGGGCGTACCGGCCGGCCGGCCGAATCCGGGCACGCACGCCACGCCAAACTGAATGAGCTAGCTAGCGCTGATGACAGCAATTGTATTGATTCACTTTGTGAATGCACGACATAAGTAACACACTGTTTCTTCCCCCCCTTTGCGCGCAACAACGGCCAAGGAGTCCAAGAATCCACAAGCAACCCATTTTAAATGTGTTAAAGTAGATTTAATTAGTAGTACTGAACTAAATTTCATTTTAATCTACTCGATATATATGAACCAAAAAGTAAGCAGACGGCGAGAGGCAACGTAGCAGGTGAGGTGTGAGGTGCAGCACTTGCTCCACTCCATCCGTCGTTGCCTGCCTGGATTTTCGGACAGCGCAGCAGGGAAGTGTGGTCTGTGGTGACTGGTGAGTCGTGGATACATGGCGCAACGCAAGTGACCGGCATGCATGATGCCCGGGCAAGTCCACGCGAGATGAAGGGCGCCTAGCTTTTTCCTGCCAACAGAAAAAAGGCTACTTTAGCTTTTTTTTACCATGGTAATTGCTCAGATTTCTGGTCAATATATATAGTGAAAGCATAGTACAATTGCAATAGTAGGGTGTGGACCTATATACTACCTCAATCGATATTATTTTTGGGACTAATTTTGAACGCTTGCTTAGGCCTTGTTTTATTTCAATAAGTTAGGTACCAGATGTCTTAAAACTAGTGACTCTATAAGTCATGTTTGTTTGATTTCCAATGACTTATAAGCTCATTAATCGTGTGCCTCGAACGAAAAATTTTAAGCAGGGGTGGAGTAACTTATGACTTATAAGTTTTTTTTTGAGAGTACACAGTACAACGCAGACACTCAACACGCACGCACACTCGACCCTTCGAACACACGCACGCAAACCCTACCCCTATGACTTATAAGTTATGGTGACTTTTTTTTTCTCTTTTGGACTTATAAGTAGGTGACTTATTATTTGTAACCAAACAGGAGCATCTCCAACAACTCCTTAAAATTGACTTGCTATATCTTGAGTTATACCAAGTTGTCATTTTATTTGGCAAGTGGAAAAAGGACGTGTCTCCAACAAGTTGGTATTCTCACTTGGTAAAATTGAAAAAATAGGCCCACCTTTCTCCAAACCGGGGCCTTCCACGCACGCGGCTTTTCACTTACCTGCGCGACGACGCTCCTCCTTCCTGCGCGACGAATCGAGTACCGATCTCGCGTGCGTGGCCGCCGCCGCTGTTCGAGGCCGCGACGCTACTCCGGCCGGCACTTCACCGAACGAGGCCTGCAGTTTCCCTTGTATTATTTGGTTCAATCTGTACTCCGTATGTCTCATATGATTGGAGTGGAGTGGAGATCGCGGACGGATCGGGGACGGCCGGCGCCGTGGCTTTTTTTTTATTCACGCGTCCGGGGCGATGTTTACCAAGTTACTATCGAGTGCGGAGATTTACCAAGTCCGGGGCGATATTTACCAAGTTGGTGAATATACCAAGTAGATTTAAGGAGTTGTTGGAGAGGTGTTTTCGTGTTTTTTTCAAAAAAAAAAAAGAGTACCAAGTGAATTTGAGGAGTTGTTGGAGATGCTGACTCAAATAATGGAAACAAGGAAATATATTAGGAGCTAGGAGTATCTAATTTTATGTGGGCAATTAATTGGCTGGGCATCTATCATCCACTTCCAGCTAAGAAAGCGATAAAGGCAACTTTTGGCTTCTAATGAGCTGCGACCGGCGACCTACACCGGAATCTTCGATTATTGACCTGTCTGTCTTCTTGCTCGCGTATTTATATTACAAGACAGATTTATATACCTTTGATTACGTATTTTAAAAAATTCATGTGCTACAACTGCCTATTGGATTATATATATAAAGATCTGACAGATTTATAGTAGTAAAAAATAATCCGTCGACAATCCTATTGCAGAATCATACTACATATATATAGTCTATATATGTATGCGGGCACCCGGCATGGAGCCAGCCATGGACGCCTCTCGACTTGCTTGCCGGCTTAATCAATGCCCCCGGCCGTCCTGTCATTTTCTCTACCAATCTATCAATCTCTCTCTCAAAAGTGTGTGTGTGCTGTGGATCGGATGTGCGAGTGCATGCATGTGTGATTGTCCAACATACACATGCCCGATGCATCAACACCCAAATTGATGCCTCAATAATGCATCAGCAGCAGCATCTCGCACTCCAGTCCAGACATCACGTTTTCGGCCCGGGAGCTAGCAGCTAGCAGGTGCACGTGACTAGTACGGCAACCAGTGGCCTGCAGAAGCCAGAGAAAATGATCGGCATGGGCAATTGGGCATCGGCACATGCGACGATGCAGCTCAGCCTCAATCAGCTAATTAACCTACTAGTATTAGCCACTCCCTCCATACTTGATAGTCGATACTCCCAGTCTCATGCCATGCTATTACAACACAAAGACAATTAACAAATCACAAGAGTACGTATAGAAAACCCTGGACAAATCACAAACAAAGAGTCTGTGTCTAGCTAGTATTCTTATCTCAGCGCATGCCGTGAGCTTGCAAGTAGGACATTTGTAGCTAAGCGAGTAATAACTTCTTGAGTTCTTTCCCAATGTCTAAAACTGTTGGAGATCGATTTCAGTCGTCCG
The DNA here is from genome assembly GCA_022036555.1 of Microstegium vimineum. Taxonomy (NCBI): domain Eukaryota; kingdom Viridiplantae; phylum Streptophyta; class Magnoliopsida; order Poales; family Poaceae; genus Microstegium; species Microstegium vimineum. Next base: position 1,554,142 of record CM039125.1, on the reverse strand, counting down.
AAGAGAATATATATAGGAAATGCGATTACACAAGTTCTATGCATTTATATATATTGCTAGATGAAAACTAATGAGCGCTATCAGATTCACATCACAAAAAACTTATCATAAGAATTGAATTGAACTGATTTTGTAGTACTAGTTGATGAAGACGACTTAATTTTACATCGATCGAGTAGTGACACTATTACAACTAGTCCGATACCCGGCCTCTCCAATTGATTTTATTTCGGTCAACAACAACACCGACGAACACAAAGACTTGGGGAAAGTCCACCTTGCCAGCTAGCTAGCTACTTGCATATATAGAGTATATTCATACTTGCTGATGATAAAAACCAGGCTAGCTGTTCTTATCTTCCAACAAGTTTGTACAGTACCGTGTATGTATATGTGGTTGCAAGTTTCAATGTTTAAATTAACGAGACAGATCGAGCTACAGATATAGGGCGCGTATGACAGACCGGATTCTAAATTTTCGTAGAAAACATTTGAATTATACTTCGTGGAACCATTTGACTAGCTCGTCAGATTCTTCAAAACTATGTAGAACTAGAATCATGATAAACCAAGTTTTGAGTGTTGCTTTGGATTAGTACACACAAAAACAAGAATCTGTTTTAATAGAGGATTCTCCTAAATATGTTTGTCTCGATCTTTATGGCGTTTGACATCGATTCTAGTGATTGTGCACTAAGAATCTGAAATGTTTCTCGCCACCAAATGAACCAAGTAGAAATTTGATGTTTTGTCCCTAAAAAAAGTTTACAACCATGCTTCTTGGGCGCGAACTCCAGATATTAGCCATTTATATCTACACCGTGAAGTACTCTTTTCATCCCAAATTATAAGTCCAACAATCTTAATTAGAGAGTCAAAATAACTCAAATTTGACCAAATTTATATGATCATAATATTATTTATGATGCCAACTAAGTATTATTAGATTCTTCATCAATTTTATTTTTATAATATACCCATTTGATGACATATTTTTTTATAATGTTTTTCATATAATCTTGATTAAAATTGAGATGTTTTGACTCTTCAAAATTTATAAAATAACTTAGAATTTAGGATAGACAGAGTATATAGCAGTAGCCATAGCCAGTAGCCACTAGTATCATGCATATCTATTATATCTCCTCACAAACAAATAATACTACAAACACATGAGACAATAAGCTAGGTATAGCCGTATAGTAGGCTCTCGCTGGCCATTCCCACACAGCAGAAGAATCCATGATGCTGATATTATATCATGATTTTGGGGACCATGCATATATATGATACATGAGCAGTGACCTCATATGGGGATGGGAGTAGTACATGCACGCCTGATTCAGAAAAAAACAGGCTAGCTGGGTCAGTTATTATTATTGTTGTTGTTGTTGTTGTTGTTATACATACATATCCAAATACATACTAGTATAAAATACAAGGGAAGTCGTACAAGTACAGCTGCTAAGCCTAATAATTAAACAGATCTCACCATCCCGGCCGGCCGGCGGCTGTTTGTGTTGTGTACCTCCACAGAACATGCCAAGAACTGCCTTTTCGATCGCCCACCACATGTCAACGTAGTACGAAATACCACTACTTTTCTTTTTTTCACATAAATAAACCTAGTTATAAAAAATATCTCTTTGGAAAACGAGATGTGGAGTATATATATATATATTTTTTTTTCCTGAGAGTAATAAGCAACCATATATAGAGAGAATTAAAAAATCAATAGTATATCATTTTCGGATATGGTCGACGTACGTCAGGGCTCCTGGACCGCACCCGGATCAATCATATCATTTTTTTTTTGAATAAATACTCCGAATGGTAACGTAGCAATGAATGGTCAAGCTCAAACTTTCCGGCTCATTGCACTGCACTGCATGCTGTCGACTTTTCATCCACTCGATCCATCGGTTGACGATCAACGTAGTACGACTCATTTTCTGGTTTCCCCGCACCTTCAGGGGCGGGTACAGATTCGACAGAGAATATCATCGAGATCAGCTTCACTAGATAAAGGAGATTTTCCAAAAAAAAAAAATCTTAACAACTTGTTAATCAATATTACCTTTGTTATGATCAACAAGGCAAGACAATTAATCAAGTGTGGGATGGTCAAGTCTTAAGACTGTCTTTTAGAAGAACTGTTTCTGAGTTGTTGATGAATATGTGGTTTGATTTAGTGAATATCATGGAGAATGTAATGCTCAATGAGGAGAAGGATCAGATCATTTGGAGTTTTCACTCCACGAGCAAGTTTTCTGTTCAATCTCTGTATGCTATCATTAATCATAGAGGGATTATCCCTGTTTATGAACATGTTGTTTGGAAACTCAAAATACCTCCTAGGATCCAAATTTTCCTTTGGCTTTTAGCCAAGAATAAAGTTTTAACTAGGGATAATTTGGCTAAAAGAAGAGTGGTCGAGGATAAGACCTGTTTGTTTTGTAGTGAGCTTGAATATGTGAATCACCTGTTTTTTGATTGCTGTTGGCTAAAAGGCTTTGGGTTGTTATAGATGAAACCCTTGATCTGAATAGGGTCTGGAACTTTGAGTCAGTAGCAACGATGTGGATTGCTAACAAAAAACACCTGTGCAATAATATTGTGTCATCGGCAGGCTTATGGCATTTGTGGAAATTCCGTAACAAACTTTGTTTTCAGGGCTCAACATGGACAGGGGAGAAAGAGGTGATACTGGGAGTTGCAAGATTGTTAAGGAACTGGGTACTTATGTACGATCAACAGCTGAAGTTGTCGGTGGAAGTGATAAGCAAGAAACTGGAATGCAGAGCTCTTCTACTGCCAAAAATCGGTTGGATTGGGGACATTGAGTCAAGGTTGGAAACATCGGCTTCTCAGCCTTTGGTGTTGGGCTCTCCCGCTGTGAATCCAGTTGACCTGCTTGCGCTGAGTTGTAATAATGAAGGTGGAACTTCTTAGACTTTCCTTTTCTGTCGCTGTTGGCGGGCGCGCCAGTACGCTGTGCTGAACTGTGCTTGATGTTGAAACGCTTTATGCGAATAAAGCGGGGGAAACCTTGTCTAAAAAAAATATTACCTTTGTTTTAGATTATAGATGCATATATTGTTTAGGCTTTTTTAAATACTTTTATTAAATTATATGTATTTTGGTGTGAAACAAAAGCTATCAACTTTAAAAACTAAAACAAACTATAATTTTAAGAAAACTGATGAATTCATTTATAAAATTTATCAGGATCGATTTTATATATAAAGTTGAGATATATCGACTGTGTGTAGACATATCGACGATTTGACACTTGAGGTCAACCAACGCCTGCCTAAGAGCTGAGCAAATATATATGCATCTGCAATAATCCCAGCACTAATTAGCAGTCACACGAAAACGATCACTGCCACTACCTATCTCTGTCTCAAAAAAGACATAATTTTGGGTTTCAGGTTGAACCGAACTATGGATAAATTTATATAAAGTACTATTATTTAATATCCATGACTATAAGTAGATATAACATACCTCCGCCATTTTTTTTGCCAATGATTAAATCTATTATTTGAGTAATCTAGTGATATTTACTTGATATCATCGATGCTGATTATTTCTATATAAAGTTAGGCAAACCTAAAAACACTTTTTGACTTCTTAAAAAAAGAGAATTGGAAATATTTTATCCACATATTTTATAACTTTCACATTTTGAGGAATCAAACAATTTTAGGTTTGACTAAATCTGTATGCAAATTATTGATTTCTATGGTGTCAAATAAGTTTTGTTGATTTATTATGAAATATATTTACATAATGAAATCATTAAGAGATAAATACTAATATTATTTTTTTATAAATTTAGTCAAACTTAGAAAAAATTGATACTTTAAATTTAGTTAAACTTAACTTAAAATCTAGAATTATATATGTCTATTAGGCTGATCCTTTCTACGGCTAATAAGTCAGCTCGTGATGTTTTTCGTTGTTTTGTTATGAGATAAAAATAATATATTATGGCTAATAAGTCAGGGTGATAAATCAAGGGAACCAGACGTTAAACTGGCTGATTTCGGCCGACTTAACAGTGGTATATGAAAGAACGTACAACTAATAAATTAAAAAAAAACACAGAGTCATTATCTTATTTATGAAACGGATCGAGTATATAGCTAGAGATCTCAAGATTGCTAGCTCTGAATAAATTAAATTCCAAAAGGATACACAGTCCCGCGCCTGTATTAATTTCTTATAAAGGCTACTGTAACCGCAATAAATATTCAAGTGCTACCTCCACCAGTACACCACCTGCCGGCCTGACCATTTCTTTATGGCTCCCTGCTCTGCTAGTCGGCCAATAAACTACTCTATTAGCAGAGCATGATGCATGATACATGCTCCTAATATACAATACGATGCCCCTTTCAAAGAGATATATAAGCACAATAAAAAGAATTATTAAGAAGAGAAGAGACAGATTGGTGGGTGGTACGCTCGCGAACAAAGTTAACCTTTTTGCTCCCCCTAACGTTGGCCGGCACCCGTCTATCATCATTACTTACATTGTCTATTATCAATTTATTTATCATGTCTCAGTGTTATGTGACCTACCATCTACTACCAAGTAGTATATCATAGTTTTTTCGTAAAAAAAATAAAATAAAGGTCTTACGCCTACAGTTAAACTATCTAAAGCTCTTTTTTCGTCCTATTCGTTAGCACTGCTTGAACAATATTTTTCAGCGAAAGAATAATGTTTTTTTCTCACAATAAATGAGCATAAGCTAGATTTCTGCAAAGTGACAATGTTATACAAACATTTATAATATGTTAAATAAACATCATAAGATTTGCAGGAAATATGTACTTTTTGTATTATACGTACCTATTATTAATTGTAATAAATATTGCTATTATTTTTTGTATTATTGTTATTATTAAAACCCCGGTACTCCACGCTCGGTCGAAAAGTAGGGACGTTTCTGCGGTCGAGTTATGAGGTGCATGGGCGTGCAGATCCGCACATGCTAGCCTTTAATTTGCCGTCAGCGGCAAAAAGGTGTCCTCCGTCGACAACCCTACCTTCCGGTAACGATTTCAATCGTCTCCTCTCACAGTCAAGCAAAACCGAGTGCACTCTCCGTAAGAAAAAATAGATATTTAAAAATCTAAATATTTTTACTTGTAATATCTAAATCCAAGCTGTGCGTGTCGAGAAGAGGAAGATGATACTAAAAAAATCTAAGTACTCAACTGGCATGTGCATCGCAAGTGGTTGTCAACTTTTCCGTCCAACGAAGCAAAGACGAAAAGTTAGCTTTTGGCCTTTACGAGCCCCCGGGAGCCGCGACGATTGCGATGTGGGCCATGTGGTTGTCCATCCATCACGTGCCAACGATTGCGATTAGATCGGGACCACCGACCAAACCTCCAACTTTTGTGTTGCGTGACAGTCCAGTCCAGTCCAGTCCAGGCATCATCATTTTTTTGGAAGTCTGGGCCGCTGGTCGTGTCATTTCTTGGCAGCCCGGCCCATAGAACAGTGGCAGCTAAGGCCCATGGAACTCCCTCTCTCCATGGGCCTTAGCTGCCACTGCCTGCTGGGCCACTTCTGTGTCTACTCTCGCGAGGGCCGCCGCCACGGCAGCTGCCATGAAACAAAAAAAACTCAAAAACTACAGCCATGTATTGTATCTACTCCACGCGTTTCCAACGGCTAGCCGGCCGGACAACGGGACAAGCAAGAAAAGGCTCAGCTCATCCATGATTGATTGATTGACGATGATGATGCTAATAGTACAGTACAGTACTGTAACCAACAATGGAGTTGTGTTCTAGTGAACGAGCTGGAGTACGTGCGCGCACTGGCTACATCTACTGCTGCCCCGGCGCCGTCGCCGGCGCCGGCGGCCGGAGGGAGGAGAGGACGACGTCCTGGAGGGCGCTGTCCTTCTGCATCGCCGCCTTGAACTCGTCGAAGCTCACCTTGCCGTCGCCGTTGGCGTCCATCTCGTCGAACACCTCGTCCAGCTTCCCGGGCTCCGTGATGTCGCCCGGCAGGCACTCCTCGGGCAGCGCCTGCAATGCAACACCAAGCTCATCAATCACAACATACATATCAATCATACAACAAGCCAGCAATGAAAGAAAGGACGGGCAGCTTCTTTCTTACTCGCAGCATCGACGCCAGCTCGTCCTTGCTGATGCACCCCGACCGGTCGGCGTCGTACATCTGACACGTCATTTTTCCCCCCAGTCAGTCATTCAGTAAGACGTCAGTCGAGACAGAACGCCATTCATACATGGCTGCTATGAATCAGAATAACAGTGATTGTTGCTTGGTATATATATGCAAAAAGAAGAAAGAAAGAACAGGGTCCACCAATTCCCATTCCCATTCCCATTCTCATGATCTCATCACCTGGAAGCAGAGCCGGAGCGCGTCGTCGCCGCGGGAGTTGCGGAGGCTGGACAGCCCGCACAGGATCTCCCTCATGTCCACCGTGCCGTCGCGGTTGTTGTCGAACAGGTCGAACACGCGCGGCGCCAGAGGCACCAGCGACTCCAGCTTCATCGCCTTCAGCACCTGCTCGAACTCCGACAGCGTCGCGTTCTCGCCGTCCGCACATCTGCATATGCACCACCCGATCCACCATCTCATTGTTATTCACTGCACTCAGGATATCATCAGGTGTCCTTTTTCCAGTGAAAAGGTTTCAGAACTAACTATACTATATGCAGGATTTCACCTTTTTTTTTTACCAGCAGCAACTGCTTGCTGCTGTTTACTGAAATTTCTCGGGCGAATGAAGGAAACAACAATGCAACACTATCATGCTACATCTTCTGAGTGAATGATCAAAAACACGGACACAAGACACTTTTGAACAGCTCATAGTCTTCACCTCAACCTCATCTTACAGCTAAATGAGAATGCTAGAATCATCAAAACTCAAGTACCAAACAAAGGCACTAAGTAAAGGGATCAAATTCCTTATAAACTCACATTCGTGCGAAATGAACCCGCAGAGTGTCGAGCTCCTCCGAGCTCAGGTCATGTCTTCCTAAAAGGTTCCTCAGCCTTTTTGTCCTCAACAACACCTTGCTGCTGAGGACGCTTGCGATCGCCGCTGCCCGCAGTTTCCTTCTAGCATTGAACCTCTGCAGCTTTGAGACGACTTCTGCGTCGATGAGGTCTTGCTTTGCGCAGTCCCCAATCACCCAAGGATGCTCCAGAAGCTGGTCCAAATGATGCAAGACAAGAAGGTCCACGACTTCAATAAGCAGAGTTATATGTAATTCAGATTGGCCGATATGGCAATATGGATGGAGGAGAAAAAGGAGCATCGACAGACATCGCTTGCTGTTGGCCTCTTGTAAGGTTCAACAGAAAGAAGCCTGGAAATCAATTCTTTGGCTGATGAAGATATTGTTTTCCATGTATGGTCCTGGAAACTGAATTCTCCCTGAAAGGAGAATGAAGACCACATATCATTAGAGCAAGACTTCCTGATTTAGGGGCAGCAATTTATGACAATTGACACCATCTTTGTTGAAGCATGTAAATGTAAGCAGGTAAGAGTTCACCCATCATGTAATTCAAAGACAATTCTAGATTTTTGAAACCTCTCACTTCTTCAAGAAAATGGTTCAATTCCCTTCTGAGAGATAGGGTTATCCTTATTCTGACATTATGTCCATATTAACTTACCTTTTTGTATTTCCCTGAGCAATAGGTTCGACATAGCAAGCCTTGTATCGAGACATTTTTTACACCCAAGCCAACAGGAAGGTCCGTTTAGGTGCTACTACTTTGACACCTCTAGGGGAATTGGCCTTTAAAAAAGAATGACTGATAGGACAAATCAAATATGACACAAGAAGCCAGTTCTTCAGCGTTGATTGAGAAGCCGCTTCCATGCTATGAAACAATTGCTCTAAAATCTCTTACCGAAGCCCACCTAGGTTCTCTTCTTTTAAATAGAATTTAGGCCAGAAAAACATATATCATCAAGAACAGAATTGATGGAAATCTGAACTGCACTACATTCGTGAATATGACATCTGACATGTGCTATCAAATGATTATAGTAATAAATAAAACGGAACTGTATTTTCATAGAATTTAATTTGGCTCACATTTCCACTACAAGTGAGCCAACGTGTTCCTTATTGTCAGATCAAGGTTGTAGGAGTGTTCAAACTGTGAACACATGAAACATGAAAATGCAGGATAATTCTGAACAACTATGAACTCGAATGGAACAACAATATGACCAGAGACTAGGCACAGCAAGACTTACTTGCAGTATCCTTTGCTGCTTTTCTCGATTAGTTGCTGCATGAAATGGTGTGCATCTGTAATTACACCAAGTGATATTCACCAGGATATAAAGGGGAAAACAAACCAGGAGACAATCACAAGGAAGGTTGATCAAACATACCCAGATAACAGAATATACAGAATTACCCCAACAGACCACATATCACTTGCAGCTGAAACATCTTGCCTCGAGAGAGCTTCCGGCGAAACATAATCTATCGACCCGAACAGAGTCACAATTGGGTCGCTGAAATCTTCAACAGAACTTAGACCAAAATCCATGATCTTCAACGTGGAATCTTCATTCTTGTCAGAGAAAAGGCAGTTCTCTGGCTTCAAGTCCCTGTGTATGATGTTTGCCTTATGAAGAGCCTCCAAACCCCTAGCAATCTGACGAATGACAGCTGCTGCATCGAACTCCGAGTACCGATCACGCCCCACTATCCTATCAAATAGTTCACCACCAGAGCACAGCTCCAGGATCAGGTGCACGCCATGCACATCCTCATACACGTCATGGAGGCCTATGACGTTGGGATGTGGTGCGACGTTCTCAACTATCCTCCTCATGATAAGAATCTCGTTGGTGAGCAAGGCATCAGAGATGGATACCTGCTTCCACATCGGAAGGCCACCCTTTGACCCTTGCTGCATCCCGTTCATGGCCGGGCCAAGCCTCCGCAAGGTCTTTATGGCGACCTGAGTCTTCCCCTCTGACTTGCTCACTCCCCTCCTCACTATCGAGAACCCGCCTCGGCCAAGAACATCCGCAACTTCAAAGTCATCGGACAGCTTTCTGCTCTCAGTCTTGGACATTGCCTGGCAAGTTTATGCAAGGAACTGAATACTAGTATCAGATCCTGATTGAGAAGCCACAAGAACTGGAAAGCTGGTAGTAAGGCAGCAAACAATCAGTGTGTTTGTGCAAGAAAAAACTAGAGCAGTAAGTGCAGGATGAACAGAAAAGAGAACATGTGTTTCGATTGAGCAACGAAGGAAGATTGGGAAACAACAGGGCAGAAACTGGGAGCAGTATAGTAGTTGGTAGTAGAAAGGGACGTACCATATATTGTATAAGTAGCTTGTTCTATGATCAATGTAGGAGCAAACTGAGAGAGTAGAGGGCTTATAAATAGAGTAATGTGGGGGTAGTGAACACGGCGACGGTAGAAGAAAGTGACATGTGCAACAACCAACACAATGGAATAAACCCATTAAGAATTTGTTTTGTGCTGATGGCAAGATGACAAGAATTTTAAAAATGGATGGTTTGAAGTGGGGGACAGGCTACAAAGGTTTTTGTTGACCTGGTAGCTGCTTTGAACTGGTCTTCACTCGGCGAGGCTAAATTTTGTCCGTTTCATGGCTTTGAGACAGAGATATAAGCATGAAACGCCATGTATATACCTTTTGTTTGAAGAAACAACGCATGTTTTTATACTTGCTTACACAATTGAAGCAGCACAAGCATACCTGACAAGGAATATCAGCAAGCACAAACTGGAGCAGGTCGCGTCAAGGTTGCTTCTGCCGCCCTGCAGGTGGGAGTGCTGGCGTAATGCAAAATTGGAAATAAGTGATGGATATTTGCAGGACCTCGAACGAACACGAGGGAGTCAAGGAGAATGAAGAGAATGGCAGAGGGATGCCTGCTGTACCTCGGATTGTGTTTCTTCTCTTCCCAGCTTTGTCTCAGGGATGGTTGCTTTGTTAATGGAAGAGTAGGTTGCTGACTCGCTGCATCAGTAGTTATATACGTACAGAGACACACAGGTCCCTCTCAATGTTTCAGAATTATTATTAATTTCAAAATCACAGAAACCTCGACGCGGTATATACACCATTAAAAATCATTCATTCCATTCAGCTGACATGCATACACAACTGTTTGTACATTGCTTCAGCCCCGTGTCATTACAACCCAGTTCAGGTTTTTTCCAAGTCACAATGGAACTGTGGCCACAAGTTACAAGCATACAGGAAACCCATGGCCACAGCAGGAACACTCGCCTCTAGTCGAGTGCTTCGCTTGAATGCCATAACATGGCTGCTGTGTAAGGTTTTTAGTCCGGCAAGCTAGTACATCCTTCCATGCTGTTCCTGATCTCGAGCTGCTGTGTAAGGTTTTAGTCCGGCAAGGCAGTACCTCTTTCCAGGTTGTTCTTGATCTCGAGAGTGTACTTGCCAAAGGCGCGCTCAATCTTCTTGTTGAAGTGCTCATTCCGGTCATTGATCGAGTCAATGTCCTTGTCTTCGTTGAATTTGCGCCTCCTGCTGAACGATTGCCGCTTCTCGTCCCGCTCCTTGAGTTCCTTGACCATCTTGTCAATGTTTTGTTCTGGTACATTGGACACCTGTGCAACACAAAACACAGAACAGTCAGTTGAGGACACGTTTCCATAAGGGCATTCAAGGGTTTGTTGGTGTGATGCGACGGCACGATGGCAGCAGTACCTTCCCATACTGCAGACTTGAAGCATCACGGTAGAATTCGGGATCAACTTCCTTTGCTTTATTGTAAGCATCCATGTCGACTTCTATATTCTTGGTCCTCTTTTTGTATGCATCATACAAGGTCTTTTGATTGAAAACTGAAAGCGTAAGCACAATTTTTCTCAGATGTGACTCAAAACACTCAAATAAATAAAGACACATTTTGACTTCAAGATGTATGACTTGCCGTGTAAATGGAAAAAATGGAACAGTGCTTAATCATAACATCTGACTAAAAAAGGCATAGAAGATATTCCTATGGCAACAATTGTATGATTTAACACTGTTGTTGCTACTATTGAGTACATATTATTATGTAGCAAGGCATGTTTGCAATCTATACATAGCAACATAAGAACAAGCATTTTTACAAATTGTATATAACAGAGATATCTCCCCCATACATTCACAACCTAGCTTACTATTCTGGTTCATACTAAACATATACAGGATGGACTGAGATAATTGTTCAATATGCTTTGCCAAGAAAGTACTATACTAATATACTAACCCCATAATAATAAAGTTATGTTCCACAGAATTGACTTATTTCTATTTGGATATGTTCTTATAACATGAATAACAAAAAGTACTATAACACTTAGTCTGATGTTGTCACAAACCAAACCATGAATCCAAATGCGAATGGAGCAGGAATTCATCAAAGACTAAGCAACACGCAACAGAGAAGCCATCCAGCAAACATCACCTATGTATGTATTTTCTGCTATCTCAACAAAACAATATTTTCTACCAATCCGATATCTGTTAAGAGGAGTGAGGTCCCTCACCATCCCACCCAAATGGAGCAGGTTCCTTCTCCCATTTCTTGTACTTGGCTTCTGCCGTCTCCTGCGTATCAAGCATGTACGCCTTGGACATATCAAGCCCATTCGAGTCCAGCAGCTTCCCGATCTTCTTCTTCCTGTCGTCTAGCCACTTCTGCTTAGAAACACCTCGGCTCTCGCCGCGAGGCTCCATCCTTTTCTTCTCAGCAACCATTGCCTGCTGATTCGCTTTCCGCGCTTCGTTCTGAAGTGGAACGTCAGACATCAACAAGACAAATGAGTGAATATACCAAACAGCGTGGTGGCAACAGCCCTGATGCAGAAAGTAAATGACACGTGAAATCAGCAATTCGGCATATGCTCATACCATCTTAAGCCGCAGATCGAACAGCTTCTTCTGCTTTTCCGTCATCTGCGGGTAGCCATCATCCGCGCCTGCGCCCTCCTGTTCGTCAGCATCGTTATCTTCAGCTCGCTGCTGCTCCACGGCATCGGACGTGCCAGCAGCGGTGGACACATCAGCTGGTGGCAGTCGCTCCCCACGTTCAAGCCCTAACGAGAACGTCAACCAAGCACACGATAAGCAGCCAGCAACGCTCAGATTTTTTTAATAAACAGTATATAAATTGTAGGGCTCCACGACGAATCAAATTAACAGGAAAGGAAACACCCGCACGCACCGGATTTGGCGTCGGCGATGCGCCTGAAGCAGTACTCGGAGCACTCGTGGTAAGGGTTGGAGGCGTTGATGCAGTCGGGGTGGAGGGTGCGTTGCTCGGGCGGGCGCTTCCCCGCGTCGGGGAGCTCGTCGTCGAGGCGCTGCCTGGCCTCGGCGATCTTGCGGAGGCAGTAGTCGGAGCACTCGTGGTACGGGTTGGACGAGTTGATGCACTCCGGCCGCGATTTACTCCCCTCCGCCGCCGGCCCCGCTACCACGCCTTCCCTCCCCATCGACGAGCCCGGATCCGGACGGAAACCCTAGGTTAGCCTTGGATGGATTCCGTCTGAGATATTGGCTCTCGCTCGGGCCGGGATTGGGGAAGGGGAGACGAAGACGACAGCCGACGGGGCGGCGGCGAGTCCGTCTTGGCATAGGATGAAAGCGGTGTGGGCCTTCTTGCTGCGAACTCGGCCCGCTCCGCCAAAACAGAGTTGGTGGGCTCAAGTGGCAGGTAGCATGTATGCAAGGCCCACTGTACACTAGCAGAGGCCCGCTTCTGTCCACGAGAACCTGCAGTGCTCGTGTGTGCGCCTAAAATCAAGGGCGACGCTGCGGCGCTCCGCTGCCTCCGGCCACAACCGGCGAGAGGCTCCGTCGACGGAGACGGACCTGCTCCTTGCTTCTTCTTCGCCACCTTGCCTCAACATCTCCGACGCCAAACCCTAATCTGGGCTGGGCTTGCGGGTCCAACACTCCGGCACCGTCGCCTACCCTAGGTACTCCCCGTCCAATCCCCATCCCCTTCTGTGAATCAAGTTCGCCGTGACAAATCAAGGAGTCCTGTTACTTACGTTTCACTGACAAGGTCATTAATGCATTCAGCAGCGTTTTATTATTTCTTCATGTCTAGCAAGTTCACTGAGAAGATCATTAGTGCATTCCTAACCTTATATTAACATTGAGATTAGGGGTGTTTGGAATAATTTTGTTCTCCTAGCACAAAACGGACAGAGGAGCATAAACTTATATAGAAGATCTACAGTCCTTCAGAAATAATTTTGCAATCCTTCAGTTGGTGTATCTGCTTAAACATTTTCTATCTGGTTTGTTTATTTCTGTACTTGAACCACTGCAGGGAGTTTAGGACTTTTGTGTCTAGATAGATTCTTAAGGCCTTGTTCGGTTAGCTAGGAATCTACTCGGGAATTGTTCCAGCTCATTAAAAGTTATATAAATTGGCCAAGCATTCCTTGTAGGAATTGTTCCAAGGCATGGCTCTTGAAGAACCGAACGATGCCTAAATCTGAATAAACAAGTTGAATATGTTCACTGCAATGCAAACATATAGGTGATTAGCTGCCACCTATCTCCATGCACCGTCTGGATCAACAAATTGCTGTGCAACCTGCCCTTCTCGTGATATCTGATTACTGCTTTGCTAGTGCTAGTTACCGATGTTGTTTGGAGGTTAGTAGTGTGCCATTTGGTCCTCTTAATGGGTTTGATTTATTTATTTGTTTGCGTTAGATAGATATATGCTCATACAGTTTAAGGATCCACTTTGAGCAGCTTACACATTCGTCAGTCTTCATGCTTCCTTTTCCCTTTTTTAGTGTTCATCTATTAATAGGTTTGGAGACTGCATAGTTTTTTGTTAGGATAATCTTAGTGCTGGACCAGAGCATGTTATCTCTGGATATGAATGCCTTATAAAGGGATATCCAATAAACAAATTTTGAACACCTTAATTTCTTATTTCGAGATATGAGTGCCGTAAAGTTTTTAGAGCTCTAAAGTTTAGAGGAGGGGATCCAAACAGGCCCATGCTTGCCATACTACCATTGTTTCTTTAGCTGAATATTTTGCACATATTCAATGGATGTGCACTACCCATGGTGTTGAATATCCCACATTAATATTGAACTGAGCGTGGTGACTGATGACAACTACTAGTCATTGTTTCTTGATTTGGCAACAGCTTGGCCTCTGTCAGGCATTCCCACTTTGCCCCTAGCCTTGATGTGTAGTGTCATTCTCTCATGCACCTTCTAGATGATTGACTTTTTATATTACTGTCTTCCCTAGTCCCCACCCCCACCCCAAATTCTTTTTTTATTTTGGAAAATGGGACCAAGACAATAAGATGCTGCTTCGGTTACTTACATTTCTTCAAAGTATTGACTTCATCTGGATGCAGGAGCTCTGCAGTAAAGGAATTGTGTAGTCATCATGGTTCATTTCAAGAATAGGTACATGGTGGTGGAGGTCTTTATAGATGCAGGTAGAAGTGAACAGGATCCTGTAATCCTCACCCAATTTAATATAACAAAAGTTATAAGAGACAGCATTCAGCTCAACTTTGGGGTGTGTGGCCTAGCTGGATCTATTGGATCATTGCAAGGTACTACTAGCAATGACTTCTGAAACCTTTTCAATTTTATTCAGTGTTTGCTTTACTGTGTTTACTACTGGCTTCTAAATAATATAGAAGTACTTATAAGCTCCGCAAATTTTCAGTCAAGTATGTTAATCCTGTAACAAAGCTCTGCATTGTCCGTGTGTCACGCGAAGACCACCAGAAAGTTTGGGCTGCTATGACAATGGTGAGGTGCATTGGGAAGATCCCTGTTTCATTCAACTTGCTCGACATGAGTGGTAAGTGGCTCAGACTCTGGATGATGATACAAGACAATATAGTTGCATTGCCATTTTACTTAGTTGTTTTCCAACAAACTAGCACTTGATTTGGTGCACCCTGAACCTTCCAAAAATATCTTATTGGTTTTGTCTTCTCACTAAAGTAGTAATTTGACAGATAGGATTTGATTTAGAAAGGATTCAATATGCCCAACTCACATCACTGTCAAGGTTAACAAGCGTGAATAATCTTCATGTGGCCTGTTGTGCTGTTTCATCTGAGTAATTTACTAAACTTTCTGTGCAACATTTTTGCCATCTATGATGACGGTATATAGGAGGTACATCTATAGAAAGTTATAGATTTGTCACTCAAGTTCATTCTGTTTTCTTCATATATTTTTTACCTTTTCGGTACTACATTTCTCCTTCAGAACTCAAAATATAGTTCTGTCAGTTATTTTCCTGCTTAAAGTATGGTTACATGTAAATTTTGATGGCCAGCTTCACATTATATAATGTAGCACTTTTACCATATTGTAGCTCTAATAATTTGTAGTCCTTAAGAAAAGGGTCACTCTTTTTTTTGGCCGAACTGCCAATAGTTGATCTCATCAATCATCATCGCATTCACTTTTTTTTTCCTAGGAAGCATCAGGGCTTGCAAGAAAGCTGCACTGGAGTGTGATGAAGCGAAATATGAACAATACAAGGTGTCTGCTGGTGATCGTATCACGGCAGAGATCATCCAGTCCGTAGAGAGCTGCTTTGATAAGATTAGAGGACTAGAGAGCTAGCAAAAAAAATCTGTCTCTTCTCCTGCTTTTGTTTCGTTAGTTATTGTCTGTCCCTGGATGAAACGGCACTATTCAGCCATCTTGCATTGAGCGCGTACCTTGTATGGTCTGAGGAGGGAGGAACTTGTATATATGTGAATGGCTGATAATTGATATTCATTTGGTCCCCCCAAATGAAGGGAAAGGAGTTGTTTCGTTCTTTTGTGTCCCATTTTATTTCCAGTATATACGACAGGTGTTTCATTTTTTTAGTAGTTTAGCTTAGTCATGGACGGCTATATAAAAGAGAATCGACGACCATGCGTCCCATGTCTCAGAACATAACAATGTGAGGGTCACTATCGTCGATCATCACAACAGGACATCTGTCACATCCACAATCAAATTTCAAAACTTTACAAGATTATTCATCACATCGAATGGAGTATTAAATATAGATAAAAAATATAACTAATAACTAATTATACAGTTTATCTGTAATTCTGAGACGAATCTTTCAAACCTAGTTAATTTATGATTGGACCATATTTATCGAATACAAACAAAACGCTACATCACTTTATATTCCTGAAAATTTTGGATCTAAACAGGGGGCGGCAAGCTCCGCCGTCCTGGTATGCCACTTGCAAGACGTCGATCGATTTGTTCGTGCACCATAACCACATGCGTGAATAAAAACATGATTTATGGTTACATAAATATAAAAATAATAACTCCATCCTAAAATAAATACACATCTAGTTTCCCACTAGTGATATAGAAAAAATAATAACAATATTTATATATTTAAATAAATTCATCATAAAAGTAACATGCTCTACATCATAAATATTAGTATACTTTTATATAAATTTATTCATTTTTTTATAAAAAAAGACTCATCGAAAAACAAAATGTGTGTTTATTTTGAGATGGCGAGTATTAGAAATTTATACATAACATTAAAGAACAAAAAAGAAAACTCTTGGCATCGCTCTCTTTTTGTCTCATTTGTATGTCATCTCTCTTTCATTTTTGGGTCCATCCTCTCTCACTTTCACCCTTTTTACTTTGAGTTTGAAGTTTCAAATCCTTCATTCACATCGCGATGTAGCAGGCGTGTAGCTTGCCTTCAACTTTTTCTTAAAGTCGAGTCAAACTCTCATGTTAATTTTCTACATGGATTCATCATTCATCGCACTAATTAGCATTTATTATGGGTCTTCAAATTTATTTGATATAAGGTCCAGCCATGCCCAATTAAATCCAACAAAAATAGCTAGTTCATTGTCATTAGCACGAGGCAATAACTTAATATTGAAATCAAAACACTCGTTATAGGAATTAATAAATGAAAAGAATTCGGCGTTAGTTCCTGAGAAATTTTATGGATAAAAGAAGAACAAATATATTGTACTACATATGTGTTGTCCTATTCGTCTTATCCCCCGGATAGGGTACGCTTAAAGGACAAAAATAGAATAAAGAGTTCATGATAGCAATCTCCTTAGGGCATGAACCCATAGACGGTGGTATGTCTCTAAGTACCTCGAATCTAGCATATAGGCAGATGTAAAGATAGATCATACAATCCACAGACGAGGGTGAGTCTCTAAGCTATTTAATGCTTTGTATTTAGATAGGATTATCTATAAATAAATTTTTGTATATCTGTGTGTGGTTATTTGATAGAAAGACATACCATATCCAATTCACTTTGGTAAATAAATAACGACAAATTGAAGGAAATATATTACGGTGATTAGCTCATATAGTCTTCAATTGGATCAATCTTCTCACTTGCCGGCATAGCTCCCGAGCAGTTCACCAGCAGCTCGTCGCGAAGCTCACGGCTGCAGGGGCGGAGTCTGCTCACCGGCCGTGCGCATCTCGCGCTCCGTCGCCGGCGCTCGCAGCGACTGGAAGCCTGCTCGCGCTCATCCTGCGGCAGCCAGGTAGAGCTCGATCCGGAAGGAACTAGAAATTGCTCTGCTCTCTACTAGCAGTAGTAGTACTAGTACGGTAGTGAGATTGGAGCCCCTAAAGTGGACCACAACACACACGCTCACACACAGGAAATCCCCCTCTCCCTCTCTGCTTCATCCCTCGCCTCCTCAGCTCCTCTGTTCTTCGTGCTGCAGCAACCTCCGCTGCCTAAATCAGCTACTAGGGATGGAGAATCTCGCCACTAAAAATCTCCATTCTATTCTCCCTGCTGCACGGGTACTATTGCTGACTCTTCCCCCTCCGATTTGGCCTCCTGGTACTGTCTATTTGGGAGCCTAGATTTGGTGCCCCCATGGCTCAAGGTTGCTCGTGCACTAGATGAGGTATATGGGGCTGTGCGCCTGTGCCGCCGAGCGTGAGCAGCACCCAGGTCTGCGGGCATGGCCGGGTGGTGGCTCAGGCTGGTGCCGACTCTGTTCGAGTGGACACCGTGACCTCCTGTACACCCTTCCTGCCTATCTCTCTTTCTCCCCTCTAAGACTCTACTTCTACTAGTTATGCTGTAATGGTGGCTGAGAAATGACACTAGGGATTCGTGACATGCGTTTGCAATGTGCACAGGGGTGTTCTTCGTTGATGTGTGCTTAAAGGAAATCAACCAGTGTGGGGGATTTACCTTTGTTTTTGCCATGAGTTTGGCTAGGGCGACGAGCCCACCAACACGGTTGTTGCCGTCCTCGCATGAACTCTCGTCCATGCCTGGTCAGCTCGCTCCTCCATTTCCAGCACACCACAACTTCTCCTTTCAACGGCTACTACTCTGATTTAGCTCCTCCCCTCCTTCGGTGGATTTTTGCTATGACAAGTGTTTACTTCCTTTGGTTCCTCCCCTTCCGGTGTTTATGGGAATGGTGAGACCGTGAGGCTTCCTTCAGGCTCCTCTTCTATTTGTTCCCCTTCCTCCTACAGTCCTACTACTACTACTATCTCCTGGTGGTAGTCGACTACTAGCACTCCCTCATGGTATGGCTCAAGGACACATTCAATTTTATATATTGGGTATGGCTGCCCATGCCGGCATTGGAAGATTACTAGAAACCTGTCGCGGCTTTGCCGCGCCCGTCTTGAAGCGCACAAGTCTATTATTATGCGTATCTTATCCTTCTATTAGCACATGATTTAAGCCTTCTTCCAATGCATATGTATTTATTTCAAATCATATATGTTAGAGGAAATTAAAATGAACTTGATTTAAATCGACTCCAATTAACTAAAACACATATGGGTTCAGATAAATACATGTACATCCAAACAAGATCTTAAACATTAAAATTTGTCTATTGAATTAATAGTATTAGTGTATTTACAATTGAATTAATAGTATTAGTGTATTTAGAGGAAAATATTTATTGCAATTAGTGCCTTAGAGTTAGTCCTTATATGAAAGTTGAACTAAGAAGATATCATGTACTACTTTATATATATATATATATATGAGGATTTTGAACTTTGTTACGATTAATATTCATAGAAAAACCATATTCTCATGAGTTCGAACACATTTTTTTTTTTCCAAATATCATTCTAAGGGTATTGAAGTATTTGAGTACTCAAGGACACGATTGCAACGTGTGTGCATAGGAGGAGAAAAGCAGCAACAAACACACTATGTAACATAAGGTTTTAGTTGTCTATTAAAATATTTAACAAAGAAATTTATTGTGTGAATACGAAAATACTCTGATAATATATTTTCTAATTAAGAAGATTGTAATGTATCAAGATATACAGTGATGCTTATATTGTATCTTTCTAGCCATTTATATAGACATACGAGAGCCCCACCCAAAAAACGTCTCTAAAGGGTCCAATGGCAAGTTGAATCGTTTAAGAGAATAGGTTAGGTGCCAAACGGAGTTGTGGAACCTAATATCTGCTCCTCGTGAACCCACTGACCACTTGACCAGGCCTATATTAGGTCTTTCTAATATAATTTTTTTACTGGTAGCCTCAAGAGCCGTGTATGTTCAGATAAAAAAAATATATGCTCTGTGCTTTTTATAGTGGCTTGCAGAAACTACATATGCTGAGAAAGAAAGTGATTCATATAGAAAAAATAAGAGAATAAAATAAAGCTATGACATGGTAAAAAAACAATTTTAGAAATTATAAATAATAATAATTTATATCATGTAAATAATAGTCTCAATATTTACATAGATCACTTTAATAGTACCAAAACCGTAGTGACCTTATATATACACACCCGACCCAAAAGCAAGTCATGGAAGCTACGCGATACCGATCAAGGCTGGTATACATGTATTTCTAATGCATTACTGATTAAAATTTCCTATAGTAAAACAGCCATATTAATTGCGTAGACATGCCAGGTAACGTAATCAGGGTAATAAGTACTCGGTCTCCGCCGTGTATGGCTACGCGCTCGCGCGTGCGGGTGCGTACATACGAGTATGTGCGCGTGCGCCGGGAAGTGGCGCTGGCGCAGGGGCGCCTCGATAGTACTTGGGTCCAGTACTGGTCGCCGGTGCTGCCGGGTAGCGGCACAAACGGCCACGCGATTGGGGAGATGAGCTCAGTGTCTCACCACGGCCTGCACGGGGTCCGTGGCTGACGCCATATTAACCGGCGAAGGGGGCAGCGCACGCCAATGGAGTAGTTGTGCGCGTGCGTTTGCTGCGGGGCCAGCACGGCCTGGCCTCGTGCGACGCGCTTGCGGAGACGCGGCGGGCTCCCCGACACAGCTCTAGGCGGGCAGCGCGGCGAGCTCCTCGGCACATCTCCAGGCGTGCGGTGTGCAGGGGCGGATACAGGCCCCATGCTGCCCAGGGCTACAGCCCGGGGCGACACTCCTAAACAGTAGGAAATTGCTTCATAAAAATGGCATAAAAAAGTTTATCAGTTTATTAGCCCACCCTAAGAAGGAGAAAGCCCAGCAAGTTATCTCGCTACAGCCTAGGGCGGACCCTATTTCTGGATCCGCCACTAGCGGTGTGACAGGCTACGTCGAGGTTCGAGACGAGCGGCAACACGGTGCCACGGTGGCCCAGACCCCAGTCATGGTAGCGGCGGTTCCCGGACGCAATCGGAGAGGACAACAACTTGGCCGGTGGAGAGCCATGGCCAGTTGTTCATGTGGTGGCTGCCCTGCCCGACGAGGGCCGTGCTGCTCGCGGCTCTGCGAGGAGACGACGCAGCTGAGTGAGCGAGTGACCTACTGTTGCTTGTGCTTTCTGCGTGCTTGGCTTGAAGACTCAAAGAGCCTGCTGTTTAGATGCGTGTTTGACTGGAAGAGACGAAGAGTCAGGTTGCAGAGCCGAATCTTCTGGAGCCCGCGACAGACGACCGGAAAACACATAGGATAGCAGTCATTTTATTTTAACCATACGATGTAACCTGACGTATGATCGGATGGTAGAAATTTTCTATATGACGTGGCAAGACGAGATGCCCGAGCTTGGACTTGAGTTTCGAAAGGGAAAGATTTGGCGCATTAACTACCTCCCGCGCGTCGCACGCACATGGAATCCGCAAATCGTCGAGGCGAGCGGTACAACGGTGCTGGAGCCGGTCTTTACGCCTGGGAGCACGGGCCTTTCCCGTCTCTTCACGAGACGACGGCCTTCGTCTCCAAGTATGACAGGGTGTTTTTTTTATAAAAAATGACAACATAGAGACGGGTCTAAAAGACCCGTTGTACATGCCCTTAGCAAGTGAATAGGAACAAACTGGTAGGCCAGAATGTAAAGAAACTAAGAAAGTAATGTTTAATCATTTCCATCAATTTTAAATCTTTATTATCATTTCTTTTATGAAGAAAAAGGTACAATGATTTAGAATCTATCGTTAGTAATAATCATATATACTAGGTGGTTACCCCACGCCTTGCTGTAGATATTCCAGAGTTATGGCGGGCCATGGGCCAACCACGGTGGTTGGAGGAGTGACCGATCTTCGGTGGAGCCTATTTAGAGGGTCCTCATAAACCTTAGTATTTTTGAAGCCTTTCACCCCGAGGTTTCACTCAAACGAACCCTCTTCCCATAATATACCTGAGGGATATCTCTCCTCCTAAGAGTTTTGGTATTTTTGTGTATGGTTCCTTGAGGCGTTTTGGAAGACCTCACAAAATCCATGTGATATGCAGTTTTACCACATTTTTGCTTAGAAACACGGGTTTCGCCCATGGAGGCGCACGAGAGAGTTATCAAAATATATCTTATCGAAATATATTTATGTGGGGTCTTATTTTGAAGAGTTTCTTACGAAGAACACCATGGTGCAATTGGATTTTAATTATGATACTTGGTTTAGGTGCTATGGCTTTTTTTTATTTCAAAATGAAATAGCTAGTGGGGAGATAAATGAGGGTTAGTAGGCTGATGACATCACGTGATGTAAGATGACATCACTTTTAGCAAATCCTCAAATCTGATTGGAGTGGACCCTCTAAGTGGGTCTTAGTAATATAGAAGTAGTAGATACACTTTAGTGTTCCAAATCATAGTGCAAGCAAGTTGTTATTTCTTCTTTGTCGTCATGCCATGGAGAGTTAGTTACTAGTGTTCGGCACCACTTCTCTATTTTTTAAAGAAAAAAAATAGCTTCTCTCACCAAAATGTCTGGTTGGGCTTCTCTAAAAAAGAGGAGTGAAGTCCTACTAAACACATCCTTGGTCTTAAGATCCGCCACACAACTTTAAACTATCAATTAGGAGTACCTTTTTCCAAACACGTGCAAAGCTTTTAGAATAGAATAGTCAATAGTGTACGGCTACACGGAGACGAAATTAAAAAAAAAAGAATGGCCGTTGCAGTTGTACTTGTACGACGACTACCAACAAGGTTGAGAGCGGTCCGGTGCGGGAGGCGCAGGTCGCAGGAGCAGGAGAGCGAGCGAGCAGCTGAGCACGACTCGTCCCTTTCCTTTGGTCCTGACGCCCCCCGCCCCGCGTAGTACAGTACGGAGTACTAGGTGTGAACCGTGAATACAAAAGCGACGCAACCGTATGGCCGTCCGATCGGCCGTCGGTGCCGTGCGCAAGTGCAAGTGCAAGCGCAACCACAACCACCACCACCCGTGCTGCTGTGGACCTCCTCCCTCCTACGTAGCCTAGCCCTGTTCACCCTGCACACCGCATGAGATCATTCATCACGTCGTCACGCACACGCTGCCGTCTGACTCGTGCATCCACACTGGCATGAGGCATGGCACCTTATTTAAATGCAAATTTTTTTGGAATTTTATTAGCACTCTTGTTTCTATTTATCAACTATTACTCAATCATGAAGTAACTAGTTTAAAAAAATCTAGTCTCACAAATTACAAATAAATTATACAATTAATTATTTTTTACTTATATTTAATGCTTCACATATATAGATCTAAAGTTAAGAATCAGGTAAAGTTTCATAAGTGGTAGGCGACGTTCCCGTTGACAGCGAGGCGCCTGTGGTGACTTCGTGAACTTCAAGATTTGCCGGTTCAGTCCTTCGAAGGTGCTCATAGGGGTAGGGTTTGCGTACGTTCGTAAAGGCGAGTGTGCGTGCGTATTGAGTCGTCTGCGTTGTATCGTGTGCTCTAAAAAAAAAACTTTGTACTGTGTACTCTCATCGGTCGCAGGAGCAGGAAAAGAACAGAAGGCCGGCCGCTGGAAAAAAAACCTGAAATGGACAGCTCCAAGTCCTCTTCTCACCTGTGGATTCACAGTTCCAAACCTCCATGACCATGCGACTGACTTGTCTGCTAACTGACATGCGCGCACCTCCTGACACCTGTACTGCGCGCAATGCCACGTACTACTCAGGTTCTAGAAGCACCAGGTTCCAACTTCCAACCGGAAAGAGCAGCCACAGCCCTTGTCATCACAGCAGCACCAAGGCCATTCTCTCATCTTCGTCTTCATGATGATGTCCATCGGTGACCGACTGTCACTGACACACAGCGACGTGAGGCGAAAATAATCGATGGCCGTGTTTAGTTCACGCCCCGATTCGGCGGTTCTGGAGTGCCCAGAACCCTGTAGTGTTTTGTTTTTATTTGTAAAATATTGTCCAAAAATTCTCAAATTAGGCTCAAAAGATTCATCTCGCAATGTACAACAAAATTATGCAATTAATTTTTGATTTCATCTACATTTAATACTCCATGTATGTGCCGACATTTTGATGTGACGGAAAATCTTCTTTTTGCATAGTGTAATTTAGAAGGAATTTGGGAACTAAACAAGGCCAATGGCCGCAAACGCTTGGTTTGCAAGCGTGACTCGCTAACAAACACCGACCCTGGCCAGCGATTAATGGACGAGCACACCTCCCTTTTCTTCCTCCTCTTCTTCTTGGCACCTCCTTCTGTTTTTCCTCCAACAATCAATACAAGACATCGATGGAAAACCAAATCCCGCTTCTTAATTTTGGCCAGGCTTCTTATCTTACTCTTACACAAGTGAATGAAGAAAAGGAGAAAAAAAAAGACATCAAATACTCCAGGATGCTTCTATTTGTACAGCCTTCGTCATCAAAGAAATAACATTACACAACAAGGGAACTACTATATGTATATATATCTGCATGCCAGCCACTAGTATATGCTGGAAATGGCGGGAAAAAAATAGATAAATATGGAACCACACAGGGGAAGAAGAGCACAATGCAAGCGCTGCATCACTCTACAAAACGGAGCCGGCAGAGACAAACAGCCTCTGCTGCAGCTGAAAGCATTTTTCATCATCGTCGTCCATCCGAAGAAACGTTGTCTCGCCGGCCTGTTCATCACAAAAGGAGGTACACTGTCAACTCCGGTCCCAAGCAAACAAGGGAACCTCAGTTGCGTCTGTAATCCAGACACATAAACAAAGGAAGGAAGAAAGACATGTGATGCATGCTACTAGTATTCAATATCTTATATTCTTTTCAACTACCGAAATGGTCAGGTTTTCTTAACCCGTTATTCAACTACGCCCAAGTTTCCTTTTTCGTTTCTTTTTTTTTTTGAAAAAAAAAAAGACCAAGCAGCCAGCAACACGTTGGGTGGATGAACCGATCATTGAAAAGTACATACAAACTAGAGAGATGGAACCATGATTTGCATGTGAAAACTCCAAACGAATCAACGGTCAGAATAATTTTTTTTATTTATTCCGTAGAAAGATGTTTCTTGTTAGATAAAACAAATCTACCAATTGGAACCCTTTGTACAACCATTGACCGGCAACCCTAAATAACATGTTTTTCAGAGAACAAGTTTTTAAGAAATCTAGAAACTTAACAATAAAAAAGGGTATTCTATGTTTCAATCATGAAGATGATTATACTCATCTTTTAGCAACCCATATATTAACATGATTGTTAAGTTGCTTAACAAGCTCTAGAACAATGCGCATAAAGAAATAGAGAACTATGAGCAGCAATTACCTTCCTCGTCTACCTATCACCCTTTCTCTTGCAGTTGTCACCACACTTGTGGTAGGGGTTGGATGCGTTGACACAATCAGGGTTGATTTCCCCTCTTTGCTCATCTGTAGAAATATCCTTGCCTCTTCTCTTGTCTGGAATTAAACAGATAAATCGTAAAGCATAAATATCCGTAGCTGCCAGAGGGAATCTACTGACCCTTGCAAGCACCACAGTTGGCACGTTGCGTATCCATGTGTAGTACAGCACATGCAGTTTTCAGGGAGAATTAAAAACAGAAAAGAAAAACACAGACACACACCTGCCTTGGCAGCACTTGGCTGCGCTGTTCCACTCAGATGATCAAAGCAATACTGGGCGCACATATGGAATGGATTGGACGCATTAGGGCACCTTGGATCAACCTTCCAATTTGGAATCACTGTAGCATTCTTTCCCCCTGCAATGACAACCAATATATAGTTCAAGCAACACCTCTTCAAAAGTAACAAAAAAAACATGTGCTAAATAAACTCTTTACACGATGCCTGCAGATACAGACAGACATAATTTTCCCCTGCAATGTACGTACAACAACACGTAAAATCTCTAATAGTCTGTGAATTTGTTGGACGATCGATAGCCAGCGTAATTGAGGATCCACATCACAATTCACCACACCATTGCAATGTCATGAACTAGTTTGCATGAATTGCTCATCAACAGGTTAAGTCCATGTACCTTTTGTGCGCGGGGATTTGATATTGACCCCCTTGTGCTGCTCTGCCTGCTGCTGCATCTTGGCAGCACAATGCTCACCACATTCATGGAACGCATTGCCAGCATTCGGACACTTTAGATCCACCTTCCTACTTCCGGCAGACTTCGCGCTACCCTCTGATGATTTGCAACCAACAACCAAAGGACATAAAAAATTATGAGTTACAGCAATGGACCAGTAAGCTGCTGCTGCTGCTGCTGCTGGAGAAAAAAGACAGGTCAACATTACGGGTGGGGTGATGAAGTTAACAACCAACCTTCGGAAGACGAGGAGGAACGGCGGGAGTGGCGAGAGAAGAGGGAGATGGGAGACTTGGGGCCGCCCTCCGACGAGCGGCCGCCGGCGTCGGCTATCTTGGCGAGGCACTGGTCGGTGCAGACGTGGAACGGGTTGGGCGCGTTAGGGCAGCGGGGATCCACCTTCTTGCCGTCGCCATCGGAACCTTCGCGCACTGCGAGACAGACGCACGCACGCACAGACAAGGGATTTTTATTTTTTCAGTTTTCTTCAGTGAGCGAGCAGCGCGCAAAGATCGAAACTTGCTCACGGAAGAGTTTCTGCGGCGAAATCCGGGAGCTTACGAAAGGCGTAGAGGGGGAGGCCACCGGAGCCGCCGCCCTTGCCGCGGCGTCGTGGCCTGGGATGCAGCGCGGCGCCAGGGTCGCTGTGCGTGCTCCCCTCGTATCCACGTGGCGGAGGCGGCGGCGCCGCCTTGGGAACGGGGACGGGGCAGTACTGGGCGCAGCGGTGGAAAGGGTTAGCGGCGTTGGGGCAGTCCGGGTTCACCACCTGCCGCTGCTTCTTTCCGCCGTCCTTGGCCGGCGGCAACCGGGCGGCGCTCCTCGTCGTCGTCCTGCCGCCGCCTCTGACCTCCTCCTCCTCCTCCTCGTCGTCGACCCGTCTGTAGTCCTCCACGCTCTCGCTCTGCTCCTCCGAGTCATCCACGACGGTAATCTCGCACTCCTCGTCGTCGTCGCGGCGCAGAGCGGTCCCGTTCTGCGCCGCGTAGCCTAGCCCCGGCGCTGGCTCCGGCTCCTGACGAGGCGGCGGAGACGTCTTGTTGGCTAGGTAGCCCGGGTTGACCGCCCGCGACTCCTCCTCCCTCTCGCCTCCGTCGTCCTCCGCGTCGAAGTCAGCGGCGGGAACGACACGCGCAGCAGCGCCATCTCCGTGCTTGGCTGCTGTCCCGTTCGTCTGCGCCACCGTCGTCGTCGTCCTCGGGCGAGGCGCAGACGGCTTGCTGCGCGCGGCGGCGGCGGCGGAAGCTTTGGTGGTGGCCGGGGCGGGAACGGAGCAGTACTCGGCGCAGCGGTGGAAGGGGTTGGCGGCGTTGGGGCAGTCCTGGTTCACCCCTGTGACCGCACCCCTCCTCCTCCTCCGGCGTCCATCATCTCCGGCAGACAGGCAGAGGCAGGCAGCAAACTCACCCGGTCACCCCAGAGAGGAGGCTCCGGAGGGAGAAGAGTCTAGTTTGACCTGCAGCTCGCAACGGATTTGCAGAGATTGGTGGGTGGTGGAGGAAGGAACCGGAGCCGGGAGGAGGAGAAGGAGGCCTGATTTGACAATTGAGTGTGGTGGTGGGCACGGGAACGAAAGTGGCCACGCACGGCACGGCACGGCACGAGGAAGGGTCCAACTGTCTGTCCAAGTTCCAAGTCGTAGTAGGCGAGCGAGCGAGCGAGCGGCGGGCGGGCGACGAGTGTGAGTGGTGGTAGCCGGACGGGGGACGAGGACGAAGAAGGGCGGGGCGGCAGGCAGGCAGGCCGGTCCAGTCTCATGGATGGATGCGCTCCTCGTCCCGGTCCCCGTTTGCCTTTTCGACTTTTGTTGGTTTGTGTACTGCGCATTTGAGCGGCATATGTGTGTATTAAACTAAGATTTTCTTTTTATTCTACTTCTTCATCATCAGCCAAGTGTGTAAAAAAGAATGGTTGTTGAGCTGTTGATCCAGAAGCATGGACTTGCCGAATTTGGACCTCAGCATCCAGCTCGAAGACTGACTTCTTTTCAGAAACAGGGTTCGGAAAACTTCTAATACGGTAATACTTACGAGGTTCAAATGTTTTAAAACCCAAGCCAAAGGAACACACAAAGCTCCAGTGATTCAGCTAAACAGATTTGGAAAAAGAGCACGGTGGCACTTTCGTTTGTATATGGTAATTATTGTCCAGTCATAGAGTAACTAGACTCAAAAG
>CM039125.1:1440354-1526050 GCA_022036555.1 Microstegium vimineum | reverse complement strand
CTACTTCACTCCAATGTGTAAAAATTGGCCTTTCATGCCAAATTTGGAAATTCAAATTCTTATTCACACATTTAGGGGGAGCTCCTACACCCATGACTTGCATTGTCTCAGATTATTATTCACTTTTGTAAGTTCTAAGTGTGTTGTCATCAATCACCAAAAAGGGGAGATTGAAAGTGCAATCAAGCCCTAAAGTGGGTTTTGGTGACATGACAACATATTTAGGAAACTAATGAAACTTTGTGAGTATGACAAACAAGTTAAACTTAAGGAGGTTGATGAACAGGTTGGCGGACCCCTCCAATTACAAAAGTGCATGGCAACAAGCTCAAAGGGTTTAAATTCTTTTATACTTTGAATTTGAGTTAGGTATGTCGTACTATTAAGAGGGATTCAACACGTATGCCAACAAATGAACCAAATGCATCTATCCTTTTACATCACACCTCCACATATAAAGAGGGCAAATTAGCCAGCTTATTGAAGATCAAATCCTTGTTGTTCTACCCAGGCCGGCAGTGCTGGCCTCCAGGCCGGCAGTGTCGGGCTACAGGTCGGCACTGCCGCGACTTGTTCAGCTAGTGGGCAGTAAGGAGGTATTTCATACCCCCTCACTCACCCCCAACGGCTAGTTTTGCTATTCACTCATTCTTACTTTGAAAGAACAAAAAGAGAAGCTTCTATCTTGCTCTTCCTTCTCCCTTGGTGCTCATCCACTCTCCTTCATTGATTTCCAATCATTCTTTGAGAGATTGAGCCTTCAAGCTTTGAGAAGAAGCATATCCCTTAGATCTTCACTCCTACAAGCATTTGGTTTGCGTGGTGGCCGGCGGTTTGAGTTCTTTACTCTTGGAGCTTTGCTCCTAGCCGGCTAGAGGTTTCCCTTGAGCTTGCCTCCTTCGTGTGGCAGCCTAGGGAAGTTTGTATCACCCTTCATTTACTAATACACTTCTCTCATCTCAAGGGTTCATTCTCTTGACTTGAGACCGAGGAAAGAGCTAGCCTTTGTGGTGAGCTTGAGCCTTGTGTGGCGCACCTCAACAACGTGGACGTAGGCAAGCCTTGGTGGCGAGCTGAACCACGGGTCAAATCTTGTGTCACCGTGTGCTTGTTACTTTACTTTCATATATCTTGTGTGCTAGGTGATTTCTAGGGTTTGGACCCGATCTACTCGGTGGGTGTGTTGCCACCACTTTCAAGTGGTTCTAGAGGTTTCATACACCTTTAAAAAGGTTTCTATTCAAGCACAATTTGCATTCTTAGTTTATATTTTGAATTGTGCATTTATCTGATCTGGTGACCAGCACTGCTGCCCTAAGTCCAGCAGTGCCGGCCACCCCGGCAGTGCCAGCCTCAAGCCTGGCAGTGCCGGCCTCTCTGCTAACAAAAACTTGTCAAGTTGTTTTAAACAGGCCTATTCACCCCCCTCTAGGCTAATCAGGTCCTTACATACTCGTACAGCCTTACCCTTGATCTTTGCCTATTTTCCCTATCATCTTTATGTAGGGTAATGTATGAATAGATTTGATCTCCCAGACAATTTTGTTGAGAATCCCGAAGCATTATTCAGAAGAACAAAAGCCAAGCTCAAGAAAGTAACAAAATCATCATCATCTCAGCTTGAAGCTTCATCCAGTCAAGAAGATCATCGAAACATCGTTCGAGACTTAACACCAGAGTTCGAAGCCATGGCAGACAAGTCAATCCGTGAGTTCTCAACCCCTACCACGGACAACATCCGCACTGGACCTGCTGCGAACATTGATCGTTCATTTGAGCTCAAGCCTGCGCTCATCAACATGGTGCAAGCAAGCCAGTTCTGTGGGAAAGCACACGAAAATGCTAGTGCTCATCTCCAACACTTCCTGGAGATTTGCAGCACATTCACTGTCAAGGATATCCCCAGAGACGCAATACTACTTCGCTTTTTCCCTTTCTCACTCTTGGGAAGAGCGAAGCAGTGGTTCTATGCAACCAAGGAGAAGAATACTACGTGGGCACTATGTTCCACCAATTTCCTAGCAAAGTTCTTTCCCATGGGGAAGACCAATGCTCTCCGTGGGAAGATTTCAAGTTTTCAGCAACAACATGACGAGTCCGTTCCAGAAGCATGGGAGCACTTCCAAGATTACATCCTAGAATGTCCCCATCATGGAATGGAGAATTGGTTACTTATGCATACCTTCTATCATGGGCTCAACAACAACACTCGTGAGACTATGGATGCTGCTGCCGGAGGAGCATTCCTATCACTTACAATACCACAAGCCACATCTCTTGTGGAGAAGATGGCATCCAACCAAGGTTGGAGTGAAGAAAGAACTCAACCTCGCAAGAAAAGTGAAGGTATGCACCAGCTCAAAGAGGTAGACATGCTATCAGCAAAGCTAGACTTGCTCATGAAGAGACTCGATGATAAAGCTGGAGATAAGAAAGAAGTTATGAATATCTACGACTCTCACATGACCTGTGAGGAGTGTGGAGACACTGGACACTCAGGAAATCATTGTCCAGAATTGCAAGAGGACGTGAACTACATCATCATCATCAACAACAACAACTATAACCGTCCTCAGCAAAATCAAGGATGGAATCAACAACAACAACAACAAAGGCCTAACTACTCAGGTAATTATCAAGGTAATAATTCTTTCAATAATCATAGTTTTCCACCTTTGAGAGAGTTAGCGTCTAATCAAGGAAAGTTAATGGATAACATGTCTAAGAAATTAGCATCTAATGATAAAATACTAGAAACTATAAATAATAGGATGAATAATTTTTCTATTGCCATCAAGAATCAAATCAGCTTTAATAAAATGATTGAATCTCAGTTAACCCAAATAGTTGTTGTTGTTCCTATC
Organism: Microstegium vimineum; assembly: GCA_022036555.1. Lineage (NCBI taxonomy): Eukaryota > Viridiplantae > Streptophyta > Magnoliopsida > Poales > Poaceae > Microstegium > Microstegium vimineum. The sequence continues at coordinate 1,523,186 of CM039125.1, read as the reverse complement.
ACTAACCCCGGTATTCCATCACAACCGGAAGGATTAGAAGTTGCAAATCTTGTAGACATATTCGATGCAAGTGCTTATTGGAACAACCCCACAGAAGAGTGGTGTGGCGACTCTATGTCAACCAAGAAAGGAGATCCAGAACGACCAGTCATCCCAATCTCCATTGGCGTTACAGAGTTTCCTGAAGCACTTTGCGACTTTGGCGCAAGCGTCAATGTCATGCTCAGGGTAATCTATGAGAAATACTTTAATTATCCTTTATCAGAGACAACCCTGTGTTTGCAGCTTGCAGATCGGACACTATGCTACCCTAAAAGAATATTAAAAGATATTCGTGTCCAAATTGGTACCTCATATGTTCCAACAGACTTCATGGTGATAGAAACTGGACTTGATGAGAAGTCACCCATCATCCTTGGGAGGCCAATCTTGAACACCGCCGGAGCTATCATCTATGCTAGCACCGCCAAGATCAGTTTCATCATCAAAGGGAAAAAGGAGACATTTACTTTCAAGAACAAAACCATACAAGCTCCTGAACAACCTCAAGATGAGCCAAAGAAGAAGACCAATGGGAGAAACAAGCAGAACAAGCAGAAGAAGAACAAGAAGCTAAGTACGGACAGAGTCAACGAAGATGGTCACGACACTTCACAATAATCAAGATCACCAAATCAGATGCCCTCATTTGATCAAGAAGGACGACCCAGGTGTCCCAACCATAGAATGCACAATCAACAGATACTCATTCCAGAAAACAATATGTGATATCGGATCGGGCGTCAACTTTATGGCCAAGCTGACCTACGAGTTTCTGTACGACATAATGCCTCTACATCCAACATACACCCAACTCCAGATGTCAGATCAGATGTGCCGCGTCGTTGAATGCATAGCAAAAGATGTCCCCATCCAGATTGATGATCACTTCATCCCTACAGACTTTCTAGTAGTTGACATGGGAGAAGATGATTATGATCCACCTATCATCCTTGGAAGGCCATTCCTAAGCACCACCAAAGCTATCATCTATATCGGGACAGGAGAAGTGCACCTACACTTCCCCTCTGAGAAGGTACGACGTTATTTTAATGCTAACTGTATAGTTAAGAATGACTTAGAAAATATCTTTGTAGTTCATCCTAATTCCATGCTAATGACTTGATAGAATATCTGTTGAGGTGTTTATCATTATCTTATGTGGCTACATGTTGATCAGTATTTATCTTTTGTCACTATTCATTCATTATCTATATATATCTTATGTGACACTTATCTTGTACTGAGTGAAATAGATGAAAACTCTCCATTACACATGCAGTGATACTTATTAATCATCTTTATTCATTTCTCATTTATTCTCTTAGTATCCCTTCCCAGTGGTAAAAATATAAATAACGATACCTAGAATACTCCTGATTAAAATGCTACATCGGTATAATTTGTGCGCTTGCAGAAACACATTTATATTTCATTAGAGCAATTGCATATTTCAATACCACACCTCTTTGGCATGCTGGGGATGACAACCTAGCTTAAGTGTCATAAGAGATGTCAACACCCTCCCTCATCCCGGCCCCAGTACCCCAACGTGTTGAGTCGGCTTCCACGGGATCAGAGTCTCGGTGCGGCCAAACCCTAGGGACCAAACCCGGGCGCTGGTGCACGCCAAGCTCCCAGCGCAAGCACATCTAGGTGCTATCGTCCCTCTCTTGCCTGCGCCTCCCCGTTGGCGTCGTCGTCAGATCGTCATCACTTACGTCACCCGCCATCGCAACATGGTAAAGGATGATGCCGCTATCTCTATTTTTTGGCTTGCTTTTTTAGCCACGTTCTTCATCCTTCATTGCTCACCTTTACGGATGCAGGCAGGAGCTTATGCTGCCTCGGCGTAATCAGTGCATCATGTTTTTTTCTTTGCAGATCTGGGCGTTGGTGAAGCTTCTCCCCTCGGTCTTCCTTCTATCAACATCCGATTACTTAAAATGAATTTGTTATCCACCCGATGACAAGTCAGTTTGTCGTTCTATAATTCTTAGATTTTTTTAGTTGAATAAAAAATATGTCCACATGGCAATGTATAGTGTTACAACCGGCCGCGGCAACGCGCGGGGTTCCTGCTAGTATCTCATATGCGCTTCTCTACCCCCCTACATGTGCTTACACCCTACCTCCTATAGACCAGCGTGGACCAGCGTGGAGAGCAGTACATGTAGATCTAAAAATTTTAGGATATAAAATATTGTAACGTTTTGTTTGTATTTGGTAGTTATTATCTAATTATAAAGTAACTAGGGTTGAAAGATTGACACTGTTTGTCTACACGGTCGTGTAGCCCGTGTACACACTGTGTAAATGCTACACGGTGGTACACCGTGTTCGTTTAATCAACCGTTTTGACCGTTTAAAACGTCGTTTTGCCCGTTTAAACACCTGTTTTTTTCGAATAATGGGCTAAACAGAAGGTGACCGACTGTTTACCGTTTAACATTTAGGATTTATCTCACAAATTATAGATAACATATGTAATTAGTTATATATTTTTTATTTATATTTAAGATTAGATGTGACAGAAAATCTAGTAAAGTTTTAGAATTTTGAAGAAAACTAAACACCCTTTGAATGTTGATTCTTGATCGCTCACAGTCACATCATCACAATCATCATCGTCAGATGATGTGGAGAGCGTCCATCCTGTCTTGGATGGTTACGTAGCTCATGGCCGGGTATAGCTGGGTGGCGTCCACATCCTCCTCCCCATTCTTCTTCTTCATGCACCGGCCGGCGCCGGCGGCGACGAAAGTCGCGTGCACGATCGCCAGCTGCAAGTTGAGTGGGAAAGGAGACTCTGCAACAAGGCACAAGGATGGCCGGAGATATATATATAGAGCAATAAATAAGCTCGGCATCAAGATATATACATGACAGAAACAAAGGATCAGTCTGAACAACACTTTATAAAAAAAAGTCATTCTGAGATATATATAGATTAAACTTTTTTAACTTTAATTAGATTAAAAGAATAAATGTCTAGTACCTATCTAGCTAATGATACTAATTATATATTATAAATATTTATATTTTTTATATATAATTGATCAAAGTTTTTAAAAAAAATCGAATTCTCTTGAAACAAGAATGACTTAGAGAGAGGAGTATATGCATGGCGGTACTGTACCATGCACTTTCCTGAGTAGCTCTTCTTCGGCAACATAGTGCCTGTGGAGGGGCTTGCCGATTTTGTTCTCCCAAAGAGAGACGAGCTGGTCGAGTGAGCATAGATTCCCTGGAGGTCGCAAGTGCAAGATCTTGTTGAGTGCGCGGGGGTCTTCCACGGCTCTGATAGCCACCTTGCTCAGATCCTCCTCATGGACCAAGAATACTGCTGTATCGTCATGGTCGGAGACTCGGAGCTTGAGCAAATATATATATTTACATGTAGATAATAAATGTACTCCTTCCATCTCAAATTATAAAACATCACAAGAATCTTGGAGAGTCAAAATATCTAAAATTTAACCAAATTTACAATATAATAATAATTATGATGTCGACTAAGTATTATTAGAGCATCTCCAAGAGTCTTTCTAAATTTAACTCTCTAAATTATCATTTGGAGAGTCATTTGCATAAAAATCGTTTTGTATATTTTTTTTCATTTTCCAACAACTTTTCTAAATCTCATGCATACTCTAGAGAGTCATTCTCGTCTTCTATATTTAGCTAGCGAAAAATCCGGAATAGAGGATGGTTATATTTAGAAGATCATTTAGACAAGCTATTGAAAGGTAGTTTTTCATCAAAATCTCTATTCCTAACATATATGAAGGATATGAATAATCTCTTGAAGATGCTCTTAGATTCTTTATCAATTATATTTTCATAGTATATCTATTTGATATTATAAATCTTTATAACTTTCTCAATAAATATTAGTCAAATTTAAGATACTTTGATATTGATATTATACCTTGTACTTTTCCATCACCGAAGATTGTGACGGCGGTGTCCGGAGGACCGTTTGCTTGAGGCATCACTGACGTATCCTGCGCGACCTCCTCCACATCGCAGCCATATTCAGAAGGCAAGAAGCGCTGCAGTCGATGATGATCGATATTATATATATACTGTATATTGTAAAAGAAGTTATTTTAGATAAGGTTTTAATTTGGTCAAACATTGAGAATATAAATCATAAATAATTTCTAAGTTGTTGAGTTTAAATATGTAAAACCCATAAGAATAAATTTACTTTAAAATATATTTTCAACAAAATATACACATATCATTTTTAAATAAATATTTTTTATAGAAATATAGGTCAAAGTCATGTTTTTTATACCATGTCGTTATCCAAAATGTCTTCTTTTATAATATGGTGGGAGTATATCACTTCTGTATCAATCGATGGTCGGACAACGCGATCCAAGCAGAGCACAAATGAAATGAATTCTGCTGGCCCGGGCTCAATCACGCACCTTAACATTGCCGGCTTCTTTCATGGCGGCCACAATCTTGAGTTGGCTCTCCACCTCCTCCGGCGAGGTGTATCCGACGGCGGAGATGACCACGTCGCCGTCCTGCTTGATCGCCGCCACCAACACGTCGCCGTTGTTGATGTCCCCCTGCATGCCACATGCATGTTACACATTTGATCGAATTAAGTGATGGTGATTAAACAAACTAGCTACACACGGAGTAGGATGGTCTGCATGCACGCATGTACCCAGACAAGTCTTGCCCCTCTGGCCTTGAACGCCTCGAGGAGGCTGGCCTTGGTGGGGTCGGCGGCGACGGTGGCGGGCCGGACGAGCACGGCCGTCGGGTGGCCGGCGTTGAGGCTCGCCGTCACGAGGTGCCGGCCGATCTTCCCCGTGCCGCCGATGACTAGGATCCTCGTCATGCCGTCTATCTTTTGGTAAACTACCTCAGCTACAGCTAAAGGTTCTGTTCTCAGGTTTATATGCATGTGTTCCATACAGTTCTGTTCTCAGGTTTATATACACATGTGTTCCATACATATAGCTTAGCTAGTACGAGGACGCTGGCCGCCATCCAGATCCAGCATCGTGGGGCCATCTAGCAGGACACGTTGCTAGAGAATCAGCCATACGTTGCAAATCATTAGACCAGTGGAAATTTCATCCGAATTTCATTCACGTTAAATGTATTGCCACATAGGTATTCTTGATAACATGTCAGTATATTAAGAAGGTAGAGAAAAATGAGTTTCATTTCTTCGCACGAATACCAACGATTTATGAGTCATGAAATTAAATATCTATAAAACTATAGAATGAAATTCTCCATTAAAATGGATGTTTCATCCAAGTTTCATTTCATTTTATATGACATGACAGTCTTGAAAATAACACCACATACTACTACACAAACGATTAAACGCGACAACCCTCCGACGGGGCGTCCATTTTTGCCCGCCGTGCCACGGTTAATCCCACGATTTACTGCGGCAAACATTTTTTTATTTACCGTGACATACTCTTTTATCCGTCATGGTAAATCGATTTACCATAACGGGCGTTTTAAAATGCCCGCCATGAAAAATACCCTATTAACTATGGCAGTCATTTTAAGAAGTCCACCGTGGTAAATCAATTTGACATGATGGGCATATTATAAATTATGCTTTTAAAAATAAGGCCCAAACACTAAAGCACATCGCATCTTTTCTACTAGGCTAGTATATAAGTGGCACTTCACTTGTGAACCCTAGCCTCACTCCACATCCCCAGCCGCCTCACTCTGCTTCGAGGTCGGGAACACCAGATGGTCACCCCTGCGCTCGTCCCCGCCAGGACGACCGACTGACAAGGCGTTGAGGACGACAACCGTTCGCCGCTCCCCTCAGTCGTGGCGACGTCGACGAGCACTACCATGGCCGCCGCCTCTGCCGCTCCTACTCCACGTCCGACCCGCTCCACACGTGGCTCCGGTACGGTCCACCGCCCGCCGCTCTCTCTCCCTCCCTCTCATCTCCCTGTTGTTTCGTCTCTGTGTTTTGCGAACCGAGGACAGAACAACTGATGACGCCCTCTCTCTGGCCGTTGCTTTGCTTTCTGGGGGATGCGGATGATGGAGTGGGTGCTCCCGCTGGTGACGCTGCAGGAGAAGTTGCCCCAGGTCCCTGTAAAAGTGCGCACGGGAGTTCCAGGGTGCCGCGCTGCGCTGTGCGTGCTCGGTCGTGCTTGCGCAATTTGGTCGTAGTGGCACAAGGAGGTGGTGGATCGACTGGATCCGTTGGTGGATCGTGCGGCGGGGCAACTGCGGCACTGCAGCCCTGGATGGGCTTGACAGGCCTGCCTCAGGGTATGTCCAAGGTTTTTCCTTTTTTCCAAAATAATTTACCGTGACGGGTATTTTTAGGTGCCAGTCATGGTAATGAATTAACCGCGACGAGCAAAGATATCCGCCGCACCAAATTAAATCCCGATTTACCGTGACCTTTCTATGGTGGCGGTGTCCGTGGCTAGAAATCTAGAATGGAAAAAAACCCACCGGCAACAAATATCTTTGTAGTAGTAGCAGCGACGAAACTCAAATGTCCGTTCCACGTGTGTCGTACGACTCATCCCTCTGCATTTGACTAAAAGATTCGTCTGCCACCGCAGCACGTTTGACATACTCCGACTGCATGGCACAGCCGCAACGCGCTCTCCTGGCGCGGCGTCGTGGTCCGTGGGCGCAACGCAACACAACGGGTGGAAGTGGAAGACCCCATCTTATCATCCCGGTCCAACGATGGATAGACCCATCCAGCAAAGGGAAGCACGGAGGAAGGAATTGTCCTGGCCCAATGATCTAGCGCAACCGCAGCCCGCGGCGCGTGGGCCCCAACAACCACAACCACAACGTTCATAAAGTGTCACTGCCTTGGGCGACCAGACCAACCCCCGGGGTGAAAGGTTTTAGATGGCTATAGCGGGTGAGTAGCCTAATAAAAATTCTACAAATCCCTAGAGCAAATGATTAGATAATACTTAAGTGAAGCCTTTTGCTCTAGCTCTACTTGGGGTGTAAAGCCACCTATCCAATGCAATTATAGTCAACTAAGTGCTTGTCAATCGATAGCAAGAACCTAAAGCACTTAGCACAAGCTAACAAGAACAACTACTCAAGAAGCTAACTAGACAAGATATGAAATAGTAAATACAAAAGAGGTGGTGATTGTTATACCGATGCCTTGTGATGTATGGATGTCAATAGGATGAACCAATTAAAATGAATACCAAAGAGTAGCCGAGAGACAAGAATACAATCGATTTTTTTCCCGAGGTTCACTTGGTTGCCACCAAGCTAGTCCCCGTTGTGTCGACTACTCAAATGGTATTTCGGTGGCTAATTGGCAATTCACAAGCCAAACCCACTAACTCGGGCGCCACAAGAAACCACTCAAATGAGAGTAACTCAATGACACGAATCATCCACTAGAGTTATCCTTTAGCACTCCGCCGAGGTGGGTACAAGCCCTCTCACAATCACCGAAGTCGGCCGCAAACAATCACCAATTGCGCCGAAGCTTCTCCATAATCGCCAAGCCGTCTAGGTGTTGGCAAACATCAAGAATAACAAGAAACCACGTGGCGATGGCGATGACCAAGTGCCACTAAGATGCAATGCAATGATCAAAGCACTTGGATCACTCAAACTCTCACAAGTATGCAACAAGAGTGAAGAGAGTGAGTTGGGGGCTATCTCAAGCAAGCACAAGTATGTAAAATGAATGAGAGGTGCAAGAGAGAGCCATATGAGCCGGTCACAACACTTATATAGCAACCCAAAACCAACTAGCCGTTTTGCTCCTCTTCCACGCTTTTCTGCAGGCATCCGGACGCTGTTTTCATGGGGGTCCGGACCATCGCATGTGCGTCCGGACCCTCCTCCGTTTGAAATCGCTCGTTGGCGCCTCTTTCCTGAGCCGACGCGTCACCTCCGGACGCTGTGATCAGTGGCGTCCGGTGCTTCTATTTCTTGCGTCCGGACCCAATCAAGAGAGGGTCCAGAGGGCACCCTGAGTCCGGACGAGCGTCCGGTTCCCTGAGTCCGGACAATGCCTAACGTCTGGTTCCAACGCAAAGAGCATCCAGAGAGCCCCAAACATTCGGACGCGAGTCCGGAGTCTGTGTCCGGACCATCATCCGCGTCCGGACCACCTGTCCAGAGAGGCCGAGCCTTAGGTTTTGCCTCCGGTCGCATTTTCCTCTGTCCGGACCGAGCTTCCCTTGTGTCCGGACCTTGCGTCCGGATCACTTTGCTTTGTCCAAATGACTCGCTTCTTCTTCTCCAAGCTTTCAAGTGCTAACACCAAGTGATCCAACCACTTAAGCCCTGTGTTAGCCTTTTACAATATAGTTCATGGATTTTAGTTCATGTTTGTGTCACTTAGGTTTGTTTTATATGGATATGCAATGCAAACCTAGTGGCACATGATAGCCGCAATCGACACGAGTTTTCCCTTCTTGATAGTACAACTATCTATCCTAAATGTGATCACACTCTCTATAGTGCCTTGATCACTAAACCAAAAATGACCCTATGGATATACCTTTGCCTTGGGTCCATTTTGTTTTTCTCTTTCTTCTTTTCCTTAGTCATGGAGCACTTGATCCATCATAATCTTTCATCTAGCTCCATGTCTCAAGGTGAACCACCTATCTTGATCATACACTTAGTTCAAGGGTTAGTCCATAGGTTTCATCAATTACTCAAAACCAAACATGGGATTTCAGGGGGGTCTTCAACGTCTTCACCACCACGCGATGCGCCGAGAGTGTGACGACAAGGAAAAGAACGGACGGAGATGGACGCCGCCTCCCCTCGCTCTCGAACCACACATCCGCGCCGCACTTTCACCCTAGCTCACTCACTCCCTCCCCGTGCACGGGACTTGTGTTTAGCTCCTCTTTTAATCACCTAAATTTAGACTGGTTTAACCAAACATTGTGATGAATGTATGGGTGTCCCGATCTTTCGGTGGAGATAGATAACTACGATTTGACTGGAGAGACGTTCACGATCCGACTACAACCATCCAAGGACGCTGCGCCTTAGCGATCGATACACCAATTCCAGCGGTTGCTCACGATCTTGCGGATCACAACCAACCAAACCATTAGGGTTATTCCTGCAAGCAATCGAAGAACAAGCAAGAACAAGTAGAACAAGCACTCAATTGAAAATAAGAGATGAAGGATCAGATGTGATACACATGAAGGTGGGGTTCCGAATCAAGTAGAACGGATGGTCTAGTCGACACACGCGTCTACAAGGAAGTAGCAGCAGCTAAACTTTCATCTAAACAAAACCCAATCTGTTTGTGGCGGCTCTAGGGGGATATAAGGAGGAGGGAGGACGACCACAAGGGTCCTAGTGTCGTCCTACAACCCTAGGATGAGTCCCTAATGGACTCAACTTGATACACGGGCCATCGGCCCAAAATAGGGTGACGCAGCACCGTTGGCAGAAAAGATCTCGATATTAAATTATCTACTGTGCACGCATCTGATAGGATATAGGTATGAGTCCGGACCCATTGGAAAGTAGACTTGATAAGCTTTCCAAAAAGTCCTATAACGTCCCAATCGGAGTCCGTATGAAGTCGTGGCAACCGTCGCAAGTTTGGACTCTTCTGCAGTCCGAATTGAACTTTCCAAAACGTGTTGGACTTGGACTCTTTGTTTCCTTGGATCCAATATGACGTGGTGGCCTGGTGGAGAACGTTAGGAACACTTGGATTTGGTCCCCAATCAACTTCATTGACCATCCATGCTTTCCATATGCAATCTAACCTTTCTTTGATCCATGTAAGCAATTCTGAAAATAAAAACATACACACTTCATAGTGCAGCACCCATTCATCAAATGTAACAATGATAAACCTCATATAGAATGGTGTCAACTTTGGTATAGAAGTGGTTGGCATGGTCATATCTAAGCCGGTGATGTCCTCATGACATTGCACGAGACTTGTGTTTAGCTCCTCTTTTAGTCACCTAAATTTAGACTGGTTTAACCAAACACTATGCAGACTGAGCTTCTCTATAACACAGAGCTAAACACAAGTAATCACGGCCCATTATATCACAAGCTATGCTGCCAAACGTAGTACGACCCTTCATCAAACGGAATGAAAGTCTATTTTTTCTCTCTAAACTTTTAAGATAGTATGTTTTTTCTAAACTTTAAAACCGGACAAAACCTTCCTCAACTTTTAAAACAATGTGTTTTACCTCCCTGGGTCGATTATAAGTGGGTTTAAGGTGGTTTTATCCTATTTTTGTTTCTTTATTTCGACCGAATCTTTGAAAACCATATTAAATTATAGAAAAATCATAAAATGGGAAATTCAATTTGTTTAACTCCATATGAGTAGTTCTACACAATAAACATATAATATGGTATGTTTTAGTACAAAACTTTTGTTGTAGATTTAGATATATTTTTTAATATAATTAATTGGAATAATTCATAACTGTAGTTTATATGGTCCAATTGTGGTGATATTTTTATGGTGTATTTTATGTTTGAACTACAGTAAAAATTTAATACTCATTGGATCGTATATAAGTTATTTATAGATTTTATATAGGGTTTATGCTTGTTAAATATAAGTAAATCTATAACTAATTTATAGATGATTCAATGAGGATGAAATTTTTATTATATAAGCATACATTATTCAAACCACCATAAATTTTTCACCATAATTGGTCAATAAAACACAATTATGAATTATTTTAATTAATTACATAAATAATAGATCTAAACCTAAGCACAACATGTTATATATTCACTGTGTTGATCTACTCATGTGCAGTCCAATAAAGTTGAATTTTCTATTTATGATTTCTTCATTTACTATGATTTTTTTCAACGATTCAGCCGAATTAATAAAAAAAGAAAAAAAGACAAAAGGTCTTCAAAACCGCTATACCCGACCTATGGAGGTAAACACACAGTTTCAAAAGTTGAGAGAGATGTTTTGCCTAGTTTTGGAGTTCAGAAAGAGAAACAGACTTTCATAAAAATTGAGAAGGGAAAAGTAGTTTTTTTTTCAAAAGGAAGCAAAATGTAGCCGAACAAGGGAACGAAACTACAAAGGAAGGGTGATGGACTTAGTGGCCCATAGTGCTTCTAGGCTGGTCTCTCTATTTTTTTGGGGATCATTTAGCATTTTGTTGGCCCACTTCTATTCTTTAAAACTGTTTTCCTTTTATTTGTTTGGACTAGGTTCCCGTTTTTCTTTTCTTCATTCAAGTTCTTTGCTCCATCTTTTCAGCTCCCTTTTCCCATGTTTTTTAATTTTTTTTATTGTAGTTGCTCTGTGTTCTCGTGGTCTACACGCTGCTGGTCTGAGCCACTATGTTCCCAACTTTTCAGTTGGTCACTGTGTAAGCAATGAATTAATGAATGAATCAAGGAAAGGGGCTGTTTGAAACCAAGATTTGAGAAACGTAAGAAATGAAGGAAATATATAGAAATAAGCAAGGTGGAGTACAAGAGGGGGATTGAAAAAAAGGAATTTTATAAGGAGGCGTGTCTGGAACACGGGGATGATGGAAAAATAAATGTTGAATTGGAAATGGTCTTTTAGTATTTATTTTAAAATAAACCTTGAAATGACACGGATTATAAATACTACCTGTATGGTCCATGAGTTATTGGCGAAAAAAAAAATTAAAGCATCCTACAAGAATCTCACGGCTCATGGACCAAATGTTGCGTGTGTCTCACGCTTTCGCAAATAATTTGAGTCGGAGTAGATTTTCGAGTTTCATTGTTTTGTGAAAGACACACACAGCCTTTACTCCGGAACGGTAAGCTTTATTCCTTTGATTCAAACAACACAAACCAACGGAATCGCTTTCCTATGAAAATTCTACGAGGAATCTTGATGGATGTTATGAAAGAACAGTTATCGATGGAGTAAGAGACGAAAGCGTCGATGTGGTTTTCGGATGTGATGGGATTCTGGGACTAGCGAAACATGTGTAGCATAATTAAAATAATGGACAGGTTGAGAGCAACGGTTAAGATATGGGGTTGTTTGGTTCATGGCCACAACCTGCCACGCCTAAACTTAAGTAGCAGCCACAAATATGGCAAGTTACAAACTGTGGCAAAAATAAGGTGTTTGGTTAGTGACTAAAGTTTAGCAAAATGAGTGTGGTTGTTGTTTGGTTTGCAGCCACAAAATCATGGTAAAATGTTGTGGCATGTGTTTGGTTTGTAGCCACATATGAATGAAATGTGTGGCTATTGTTTGTATGATTGCCAAAAAATTTTTTGTCAAAATTGCCACAAATTTGTATGTTTTTTTCTAATAAAAATCATGTTAAAATAAAAAATCACAATTTTGTATGTTTTTTCAAATAAACCAAGAATAATAAACATGAAAATTAAGCCTAATATAGATGATTAGTGGTATTTAATACCTTCTACTTTTCTACTTTTTTCCTTTTCTTAATTCTTTTTACTTATTTTTTTTTCTATTCTCTCTACCCCACTCAATGCACGCACAGAAGCACATCATATCTCATCCACTGCACTCGAGGATAAGTGCTGAGAAAGTACAGAAAAGAAATCACACTTTGGAACCATCAATTGAGAAAAAAAACAAATTAAAAATGAAAAACCACCGTCCGCAGGAGTGCTCTCGTCCACACAATCAAATACCCACCCACCAAGGAACCGAGCCCTCTCAACTCCACACCACTACGGCGAGCACAAGCCTCCTCTATCTTCTTCCTTCTCAAGGCTTCCCTTTGCTTCCCTTCGCACAACCCATGCTATACAGTAGTAGATCCATGGCCCTCCGCCATCGACGGCCTGCGCAACACTCAAACCACGAGTCCAACTCCACCGACGACCACCACGCTCGTCAGCCCCGTGCTCGGCCACCACCACTCCACCAGGCCCCTCATCTTCGACTCTGCCGACCATGGATGGGCGCGGTAGCATGGCGGCGCCGGCGCTAGGGCCCTCGCAGTGGCCACCGCGAGCGGGCTCGTAGCGAGAGGGGCGCCGGGCGGGCGGGGATGGCACAGCAGCCGCAGGAAGAGGGCAGCCGAAAAGTGTGGCGGAGGCGGATGAAAGGGTCGCCACACATTACTTGGCAACCAAACACAGGCCAAATCAAGCATGACTGAGAGGAGCAGGTCGACGATGAAATAATATCTGTCAATAACTAATATATACTCGAGCCGTTTTAAATCATATATGCTTCTTTACGTTTTCCAAATAAAAAAATATGCAATTCTATCATTTTGAGTTGTCAAACAATCTGAGGTTTGAATGTTTTTTTTTAAAAAAATAGTAATATTTATGATTCAGAATATGTATTATTAGATATTTATAGAAATTATTTTCATATAAACCTATTTGAAAATAGACATAAATACTAATATTATTATCCAACTGTGTAATCATGGTCAAGCTTAATCCAGTTTGATTGGCGTATACCCTGGCATGGTTGCATTCATTTTTCTTTTGGACGAAAGAAGTACATTTTGCTAACTAACGTACCAAATAATTGAGTTATGCACATGCAACTTGTATGTGTTTGAGGGGTTTTGCCGATAAAAAACATGGTCGAGCAATTGTTTTTTTCTCCTTCATCATCGTGCCATTCAATCCACCTTTTCCGGCCACTTTGACACCGACCGTGTAACAGCGATGCAGCAGCGAGTGAAGATGTTCAAACTAATAAAATATCCCCGCCGGCCCTCTTCTCCTTAAAATAAACCCGGCCTCTTCTCCTTCCTCCTTAAATTCCTTTGCTTGCTCACCCGGCGCAACGGGCCAACGGCACATGCACGCACGCACGCATCGGTCGTCTTAGCGCCATATACACGGCATGTTTGAATCCTAGGGCTAGAGTTAATTTGAGTTAGTTTGCACCTAACTAGTTCAAAAATATTCAAACAAGGGGCAACTAGTCTACCCAAAAAACTAGTTCTCCAAAGAAGTGATTATTTGAGTTAGTTTGAGTTGAATGTGGTGGAACATGAGACCCACCTCATATACAACTACAAAAAATATTATAACTAACAAACCAAATATCCAAATAAAATTTTGATTACATCTTTAATACAAACATGGCCATAGTACACGGTCCCACGCCCTTGCGCGGGGAGGCCACCAGCATGCAGCAGCAAGGGCGTCGCAGTCGCAGAACGTGGTGACGATCGAGCACTTTTGTCGAGGATGCGCAGGCGAGAGGGTGACAAAGGCTGGGTGGGTGAGAATAGGCACGCACGTGTTCCTCATGGAGGAAAAGCGGGAGCGACGGCCCGACGCATGCATATGTGTCGGTGCAGTGGTGGTCGTCCGAGTCAGCTGCGGACGGCGCGCACCAACTATGTCTCCATCTCGACCAGAAGTAGCCCCTGCTGCTACAACTACAAAGTACTAACCACAGGTCAAGGGGTTTATAGCGCAATGACAAAGACTATTGGTTGGGGCTCCTATTAAGGGTTCAAATCCTAGGTGCGATATTTTATTTTGGATTTATTTTAGAATTTTCTGGCGCTACACGCATTAAGTGGTAGGCGTCTGTGGTGACTTCGTGAACTTCGAGATTTATCGGCTCAGTCCTTCAAAGGTGCTCATAGAGGTAGGGTAGGTAGGGTTTGCGTCTGTGTTGATTGTCTACGTAGGTAGCATGCATGCATGACGACGACGCCGGTGACGGTGATAGGTCAGGTGTGGTGTGGTGTGGCGTGCTGTGCTGTGCTGTGCTAGGCCGGCCAGCCTGGTGCTAGAGGACGTGGAGCTCAAGTACACAAATGTACGTTATGGGGCACGTCTCGTCATCCACGAGCTAAGCTCCTAATTGAAATTGTGTGTTTTCCGTTTAAAAATAAACTAATTCCTATAAAATTCTTTAGTTCGTAATCTATGTAGTAAATTGGTGGTTAGCAGTCCCAAGCCCTAATGCGCTTTCCAGTGTTAACCAGTTAATACTCTTTCTACCCTAATGCGTTTTGCCCCTGTACACGACCCATGGATGGTGTCACGCACGTGCGTCGAGCTGCCAGGGATGATGATGCTTGCCGATCGAGCATGCCGTGCCAAAGCGATCATCCCCACATCGGAGGATCACACGAGAGCAAATATCAGCTTGCAATTTCTACAATCATGGGGACGTCTATTCTATATCTTACGGCTATGTTTTCTTCAAGATTTGTGCAGATGAATTCACTAACACCCATTTCAAAAATAGCATTGGGATACAAATTTTTTTTATCAAAAACGCACTGGCGTACGAATCTTAAAGTAAAATGGACTTCCAGATATATGAGCGCACAACCTATTGTGGTTTCTATTTTCTCAACATGAGACCACCGCATCAGAGGTGAGTGCCACGAGAGGAAACATGAGCATCTGAAGTCAGCAGCACGAGAGGAAACATGAGACTTTTACATGTCTTTCGGACTTGAGGGCATTTTGGACTTTTCTCAATGCAATTTGATGCCGTTACAGGCAAAAGCGTGCGGAATGACGTGAAAGACAAAAGAGTTCCGATCAGTGTCAACTAGGTACGTTTGAACATTTTAGTGGCTCGTAGGTAACAACCATCTTTTTTAACGACACACATGTACGTAAAAATCCTCTATGTGTTTATAGGGAAAGCTATAGTTTATAGTGTAGCACTAAACTGTGATCATAAGACAACGACGTCTGAGTCTTCGGTTGTGGGAGTGCATCAGCAATATTCCACCATCAGCAGTTGTGATAATTGGATAAACAAAATTTCTTATGAAGGCAGTAAGCGCCTCAATTGCAACTGACAGAACCCGCATTTCTGATGCCCAATCCTGTATATGACGAAGGTAAGATTCAGGATTTCCAGTAAAAGGACCAGCCCATAGCAAAAGAACATCAAACACCTGGTCTTCCAGCTCCTCTTTTGGCATGGATACTAGAAGAGAAGCTAATAGTAACCAACCGGCTTCACGCTCTGCAATAGCAGCCACTGGATTTCGACTGAAACCATTCAGCATTTTTTTGGATAAGTCAAGTACAGACTTCGGCAGCCTCGCAGGATAACCAAGAAGCAACTTTGGCGATATTGCAACAAGAGCAGCTAACATAGAGGACTGTCCATGTAGTGAGTCGAGCTCAAGGTTCAAACTTTTGCCCTTATCAATTGATACAGTCTCTCTAAGAGCTTGCAATGTTGTAAGACCATATGAAACTAAACCACCTACACAAGTAGGATCAACCTCTGCTAAAGCACGCAATGTTAAAGCTGCCTCCACACGGACATGAGCAGAAGAATGAGATAATGCTGCAACAACTGTGTTATCAAGTACATCCTTGAATTCAACTGGAACCTCACCAATGCTTCTCAACAGGTAAGACAAAATTCGTAGTGTTGCCACTCTCATTGAAGCTGTGTAATTCAAAGACTCCAGCTTTCTTCCCAGAAATACCAAAAATTCACGTTGCGTCGGCTCAGTCATCTGATCCGCGACACCAACTCGAAGAACATACAGAACACATGCCAGTGCATGTGGATCAGGGGAATCATTCCTTTGGAGAATTTCCATTGCTTGTATGGCATAGTTTTGAAGTTCACTATCTGGGGTGCCATACTTCATATGAATCATATGCAGAAAGAACACCCATGATAAAGCCAAACCAATCCGGAGTTCCTTTGCATTAGCTCCATTTGCTTTGACAAATGGCACAATCAAATGCTTCTGTACACCATCTTCAATTTTGTTTGCAGAAGCAGCTTGTTTTTTCCCGCCTTTCTTCACCTGGGCATCTGGGTTCACTGAAAGAGCAAGTATGGCACCAAGTGCTTCGGCAAATGAATTTCTAACTGAAGATACACCATCTTCCAAACCCTTCACGCAATAGGACATGGAAGAATCGAATTCAGCCATCCCCAACGCAGGCCCACCAATATGAGCAAATGCCTTCAAGCACCGTGCTGCCGCTACTCTGCCTTCAAGCAAATGCCTAGCCCGCAGCGTCACCGCGCCACACCCACACGCCGCCGCAGCCGCCGCTCTGCCCGGCCCCAACCCTCCCGCTGCAGCTCCTGCTCTGCCTCGGCATGGCCCGGCCCACGAAGACTCGCCGCCGCCTCCGCCGCCGGCGGCTGCCGACGCGGAGACGAACCACACTACATGCACTCCGATACGTAGAATCGTTGCATCTATAAAATAATAGAAAAAAAATAGAAATACTACACACTCTTTATCGCTTGCTTCGATTGATACAGATCATGATATATGCATTAAGATCATGTATAAAACAAAGGATAAAAAATAATTAAGATAAAATAAATTCAAAATAAATAAAATTGGAACTACAAATAAAAGAAAAATATTAAATAAAAAAGAATAATAAATGAAACTAAACATAAAAATTAAAATTAAAAATATCAAATCGATGAACAGTGCGGCCAGTGATTTATGCACGGTTGAAAGAGTACCAGAGATGTTCACTTCAAAACAATCTAGCTAATGCACCTAAGCAGGAAGATACATCAGTACATCAGTGTCACCATTACAACTTACAAGGAGCTAGAATAACATAATGATCTTTGTTTTTTTGGGAGGGATAATGTTCTTTGGTTTTTTTTTTTTACAATAATAATGTTCTTTGGTTGATGGAGCGCAAAAACAGGCCACGCCATCTTTACAGGCTGGCGAGTACCTTTTTCCGTCCAACCGTACTACTTATTGCAGCCACTGCCTTGCCCTTGTCCAGTGCTCAGCGGCATCACACTGCGGCAGGCCAGCTGTAGTACAAGAACCTGAAGCTGCAGCTACCACACCAGGAACGCAGCCATGGCAAGCAGTACCGTCGTCGTCCCAACCTCTCCAAGAAAGTAAGAGCGCTAGCTTGTTCATTGTGTCTGGTCTGCCGTGATGATTCCTTCAATTTATGCGCCCAGGTTGAGGTTGGAGGGAAAAGTGGCGGTGATCACTGGCGGGGCGAGCGGGATCGGCGAGCGCACGGCACGTCTGTTCGTGGAGCACGGCGCCCGCGTCGTGGTGGCGGACATCCAGGACGAGGCCGGCGCGCGCGTCTGCGCCGATCTCGGCGCGGGCGCCGCCAGCTACGTCCACTGCGACGTAACCAGCGAGGACGACGTGGCGTCCGCGGTGGACCACGCTGTGGCGACGTTCGGTGCACTGGACATCATGTTCAACAACGCAGGTGTCAGCGGGGCGCCGGCGTGCAGCGTCCGGGAGAGTGGCAAGGCTGACTTCGAGCGCGTCCTGGCCGTGAACCTGGTGGGCCCGTTCCTCGGCACCAAGCATGCGGCGAGGGTGATGGTGCCCGCACGCCGCGGCGGCTGCATCATAGGCACGTCGAGCGCGGCAGCGGCGTTGACCGGCGTGGCCTCGTACGCGTACACGTGCGCAAAAAGCGCGCTCGTGACGCTGACGGAAAACGCGGCGGCGGAGCTCGGCCGGCACGGCATCCGCGTCAACTGCGTCTCCCCGGCGGGGGTCGCCACGCCGATCACCATGACGTACATGGGCCTCGAAGCGGAGGCGTTTGAGCACGCAATGGAGGCCATCGCCAACCTCAAGGGCGTGGGGCCATTGCGGACGGACGACGTCGCCAGAGCCGTGCTCTTCCTCGCCAGCGACGACGCGCGGTACATCAGCGGTCAAAACCTCTTCGTCGACGGCGGCATCTCCGTCGCGAACCCGTCCTTTGCTACCACTTAATGCATAGCGTCGGAAATCATAAAATAAATCCAGAATTAAGTGTCGCACTCAGAATTTAAACCCTGAGTGAGTCCCAAACCAATGGCCTTTGCCATTGCGCCGTCGACTCGACAGATCGATGGCTAGCTAGTCGTCATTCTTGACTTCTTGTGGGGCCGTCAATCCACGATTGCTCGACAGCTTTGTAAGGTCCGCCCGATTACCTTTCAGTTTCCTAAACTAAAAATAATAAATGTACCTCTCCCATCCACTTTGTAAGGTTTATGTTCAACAAAATAAAGATACGACCGCTCTACCGGTTCTTACTAAACCTTTATTGCTAAACCATGGTTGGCAGTGTGGCGAAGCCGGCTAAAAAGTCCGGCACAGCTGCCACAAACTTGCTACAATCATTAAGTCCTATAAGACAAACTGTAGAAGCAAGTGACAAGGAAAAATGCAAGTGGCTGCCAATGCTTAAATGGGAACCATACTACATGTACTTTGTTGAGTATGTTCATTATTGTATGAAACAAAAGTTTATAAAGTAATTAAGTTAAAATAAAGTAAAAAAATGAAATAAAAGTGGAACTAAAAATAAATAAAAAAAATAAACAACAAAAGAGAAAAAGAAATGTCACATCATTGAACAGACAGCCATCCATGGAGGACACCGCGCGCCATCCATATCCAGCCTCAGCCTCGTGGGGCCAACTAGCAGGACACGTTGCAAAATTATGAATCACACGTGCTCCGCCAGTGCGCCGTACAGTCCGTGCTCCCGGCTGGAGCGCAATGCGCATGGCACTAGTATTAGTGGGTCTCACAGCGCGCCAGTGCGCTCCTCTCCTCGCACGTCGTGGGCCGTGAGCGCAACGCAACGGGTAGAAGGCCCCACAACCATAACCACAACGGTCAAAAGCGCAGGCATCCGATGCCTGCCTGTCTGGCTGGCCCACTGGCGACCGGACCAACCGGGGGTCTTCAACGTCTTCACCGCCACGCGACGCGCCGAGAGCGTGACGACAAGGAAATGAACGGAACGGACGCCGCCTCCGCTCCCCTCGCTCTCGCACCACACCCACACACACATCCGCGCTTTCACCCTACCCTAGCTAGCTCACTCACTCCCTGTTCGTCCCCACCTTACCTTCCCCGCTCTTCCGGCCTCGCTCCACACGACCGGCGCCGCCCGCACGCGGCCCGACGGCCTATATGGCATACTACTCGGGTGGCGTCGGCGGCGGCGGCGGCAAGCTGTCGGCGGTGGACGCCATCCTAGCGGAGGCAGCGGACCTGGTGGCGCTCGAGCAGATCGCCAAGCTCAACACGGCCCACCTCGCCGCCGACGACTCCGCGCTCCCGTCCACCCTCGAGGCCCGCTTCCGCAAGCTCAAGTCCCTTCCTTCGGCCGCCGCAGGCGCAGCGCCACCGCCACCCGTCAGGACCCTCGCTCGCAGTCGCAGTGTCACCGCGCCACACCACACCGCCGCTCTGCCCGGCCCCAACGATCCTCCCGCCCCTGAGCTTCACCCGCCCCCCGCGGCCCTCGAAGACCCTCCGCCGCCGGCCGACGCGGAGGCGAACGGCGGCTGGTCCTCGCCGCGGCAGGCTCGTGCCCCGGCCGCCCCAGCACCCGCGGTCCAAGACGACGCCGAAGACGACCTGGATCGACTGTTCGGGTCACGACCGCGGGGGCGGCCGACGCTGCGGGAGCGGAACACGAGGAGGGACTCCTCCTCCTCGTCCTCAGCCTCGCCGTCCCCGACGCGTCAGGCGTGCTGCTTCGGCTTCTCCCCGAAGAAGAAGCCTCTGCAGAGGGCGGCGGCGTCGGGCAAGGCCGCCAAGAAGAAGGTCCACCAGGGGTCTTCTGGCGACGTCCTCGGCGTCGACGCCGGTGAGTGGGGCGACGAGAACAGGAGGATGGCTACCGAGCTTAGGGAGCAGCAGCGCCGGCTCAGGAAGGCGCTGGAGGATCAGGTGCAGGTTAGCAGAGAGACCGCCAAGATGGCGCGCTGGGTCAAGCAGGCCTCTGTGCGCATGACGTATGCCGAGGCCATTGATGACCTGCTCAGTGATTGCGAGGATGAGGAGGAGGAGCTCAAATGAGCTCACGCTCGCCGCTGCATTGTCGATGAGCACAAATCTGTCAAAAACTCAAAATGATCTATACTAGTCCTGTCCTATATAGAAGGTGCAGAGTTATGAAAAAAAGATGCTGTTTTTTATGTCACGTACCAATTCCATGAGTGTTGATATATATAGGAAAGGAGAACGTACTAATACAATTTCATCATGTGTTTCTTTTTCCATTCTGCATAGATTATGCACGACGAAGCCCATAATAACAAAAATAAATCTTGTGCAAGAGTTAATTCAGTAACCATGACAGAACCAAGTATTTATACTTGGCTATTCTTTCTAATTTTAGTAGTGCATCAAGTATTTACAATCTGTCAGTATTGAATCATAATTGCTTGATCCTGCATTGAATATACATCCTTTTAGCACAAAAAATAGAATTTAAGCAGCATAATGTGATATGATGCATATTAAAAACACAATTGTCGGTATTGAATCATAATTGCTTTATCCTACGTTGAATATTGAAGCAGTTTTCTACACTCTACCACTTGATAGATGGCCGATTGAATAAGCTACAACATACAGTTGGGTCCAGTTACACAAAAGTCAATAACCAGAACAACTAATAATCTAGCAATTCCTTGTCAGGCCAAGTTCCTGATAGATGACTCAGAACGAAAGCAACGTGAGGAAATTCCACAATGTCGATGCACTTCATTTTCAGAGATGTCTATACCATCTCACTGTCCACCATGATTCAAAATTTCATATATTTATCCCTGATAGAAAGTCATGCCTTAACCATAACCCTGACTAGGCACAAAGGCGAAAAGAATACCTGTTTATCCTGTGCTGCAACAGTAAGTAACGCTTCATTGTTTGCTTAAGTGCAAACCGGCATTGGTAAACTCCATACCTTTTTCCCACTTTTGTCCAACATATATAAACATTCAAGAGCCTTGGAAATACAGAGTTATTGGGTTGTTGATGTGACCATCCCAAACTTTGCAGGCAATGCAGTTGATGAACAGATGCAAGAAACTGAGCCTATTCCCTCTGAGAAAGTTAGAATATATGTCAAGCTACTTTACAAGCAGAACTTCCAGTTGGATCAACATTTTTCATGCCTCAGTAAAAGAAACCAGTGGTGATGAACTGATGATTGTCCCCAAAGATTCAGGAAAGAATGGTACTTTACTGGCACCCTTCCAAGCTCTGCCAAACCTGTCCCAAATGAATCCAAAAATAGTACTGTACACAGCAAGAGATTCTTCTCAGGTGTCTGGAATGGGGTGGACAAGAGTTTTAAATTTCGTTATTAAAAAATTTCACCCCCAAAATTATCAAAATTCGGCTGAAATTTTGCCGAATTTTTTACACTTGCACACAAAGTGTGCCTTTTCTAAAAAAAAAGTTAGATGTAAACAAATATTAGCATGGTTTATGACTACACATCTGTTGAGTGGAAGAATATGTAACTTTTTTTGCAGCCAAAAACAGCCATTGTAATGTGCTAGCAGAGGGACATTACAGCTGCTCCGGCTGCAAATAAGCTGCAAATCTGCAATACTAGCAGCCGAACCGAGAGAAGCTGCAACAATATTCTGCGGCTGGGCCCAAAGAACTTCTGTAATGTAAGCCCATTCTACAAAGCCCACAGCGGGCAAACCCTCAGTCTCGCTACTCTATAAAGCACCAAACCCTATCGGCCCAACCCCTTCATCCTCGCACCTCGCAGTCATCCCCGAGAAGGAGCCGCCGCCGCCGCGCAAAGCCACTTCGACGCCGTCACTCCTCCTCGGGCGCAACCATGGTGGCCGCAAAGAAGACGGTACCCATCTCCCGCTCTCTCCGGCGGCAGTATGGAATGCTGCTGCATTCCGCCTGTCGAGTTTCTAGTCTTGCAATTTCTGTTCTAAGCTTTGTATTTTCGTTGTTGTTGGTTTTCTGCAGAAGAAGTCCGCGGACAACATCAACAACAAGCTGCAGCTTGTGATGAAGAGCGGCAAGTACACGCTCGGCTACAAGACTGTCCTCAGGACCCTCAGGAACTCCAAGTGTAAGGAATCTCTCTCTTGTTATCTGTTTCATGCGTGTGACTGCTTGGATGTTGGATTAACTCTTTAGGAATGTGAATTGGTGCCCATGAATCTATGCTTATGTTACTAGACCGTAGATTAATCCTGTGAGTTGGTCAATCCGTGCCTATGGACCTGTCCATGTAGTTGTTTTTTACTGCTCACCGTAGAAGTGCCCACTGTATTGGCATTTGTGTGATAGCCAATATTTTCACTTTCTTGTTCATATGGGCTTGTGTTATTGCTCTCTAGCTGGTGTTGGCAAGTTGGCATTATGACTATGCAGATGTACTTGTACCATTTTTGTTCCAACTTAAGTGAACAGTCTTACATGTCAAAATGGGAATACAACTTTGAGAGAAGGAGAATAGGGCATTGGGTTCATGTCCTCAGCTACAACTTTGTGGCTACATGGACGCCCACCAAAATATTCTCTGGACAATGTATTTTTCTCTGGACATGTTCTCTGAATGTTTTGCCCCTCTATACCTTCATGTTATTAGTGGATGATACAATGACCCTTTACCCAGATTATCGACCATGAATAGACTGAGCGCAATATTTTTTCATTTGAGAAAACCAATACAGAATTCTGATTCTCCATTTATCCAGTACAAATGATTCTGAATTTCGTGTAGTGCTTGTTTTGTTGCCTCTTCTCAAAGTTGATGTTTCTTTGTGCGTTTTTGTTCTGTTGACCGAGTTGCATACTCCAGAGGATATGATGACCCTTTCCCCAGATGATCGACAATGAACATACTGAGCGCTATAATTTCTCATTTGAGAATACCAAGCCAGAATTCTGATCCTCTTATTTTTCCTTGGAAAAACAATTTGACTACTTTTTTCTGTTACCTTTCTACAGTCTGTTCTCCCTGCTTGCATGTATTCTGAATAGCTATCTTTAATGTGACTGTTTGAGTTTTGCGTTGAAAACTGATTACCAATGGATTAATTAATATGGCCATTGTGTATGAGTCAACGCCATAATGATCCTCCCCATGTCGTGCATATATGGTAACCTGTGCCTGATATCACTGGTTGAGCATGAGTGTGGACATCTTATCGATTTATATTTTAAGTTTAAAGTGTTTTTTGATGGATTGTGTTGTACAACTGTTTCCTGGCCAGTATTTAAGATGGTGTAATTGACTCCTTTTCGTTTAACATTTTGATGTGGATACATTCAAAACTGTACTGACATGTTCTCTGAATATTTTCCCCCTTTATATGCCTTAATTAATGTTATCAGTGGATGATATGATGACCCTTTCCCCAGATGATCGACAGTACCGGTTTGTTGTGTGTGTGTGTGTGGAGATGAAATGATGATGAAATTGTTTCCCTATTGGTTTGATTGGCCGCCATGATGGCTCAAACTGTATTAGCTCTATCTGATCATCTCCCACGTCTTATCTCAAGTTTAATGTGAAGAGATCATTCATGTTATAAGATTCTTTACAATTTCTTTAGTGATTTATTAAAAAGGTGGATGTAAGCAGATGATGATTCACAAGTTTTAATGGGTAATTTGCATCTGAGTCATCTCTGTGATGTCACACCCTTTTTCACCTTGGAGATCTGATGCATCCTCTTCCACTTGGACCAATGGAAATGTTTCTTTTTCTTTTATATTGTTTTTAGTAATTTATCATTTCTGGGCATTTCATCCTCTATATATCTCAGTTGAAGATATGATGACCCTTTCCCCAGATGATCGACAGTGAACATACTGAGCGCTATAATTTCTCATTTGAGAAATCCAAGCCAGAATTCTGATCCTCAATTTATGGATGAAAAAATGATTCTGAATGTCTTGCAGTGCTTGTTTTGTTGTCTCTTATCAAAATTGATGCTTCTTTTTGTGCTATTATTATGTTATTTTTAACTGTCACTTCAGAGGATATGATGACCCTTTCCCCAGATGATCGGCAATGAACATACTGAGCGCTATAATTTCTCATTTGAGAACCAAGCCAGAATTCTGATCCTCCATTTATGCAGAAAAAATGTCTCTGAATTTCCTGAAGTGCTTGTTTTGTTGCCTCCTTTTGAAATTGACCCATACTTTTTTGTTCTCTTAAATGACTTGCATGCTCCAGAGGATATGATGACCCTTTCCCCAGATGATCGACAGTGAACATACTGAGCGCTATAGTTTCTCATTTGAGAAAACCAAGCCAGAATTCTGATCCTTTATTTATGCAGAAAGAATTGATTGTGAATTTCATGTAGTGCTTGTTTTGTTGCCTCTTATCATAATTGATGCCACTTTTTGTGCTTTTTTGTTCTCTTAACTGTGTCGCCCACTTCAGAGGATGTGATGACCCTTTCCCCAGATGATCGACAATGAACATACTGAGCACTATAATTTCTCATTTTAGAGAACCAAGCCAGAAATCTAATTCTCTGATTATTTTGTTGCTTTTCTTCTTCAGAGGTTGATGTGTTGATATTAATCTTAGTGTTCTGAATCTACTTAACTTGGACAGTCTCTGTTGTCATTGCTTGCTCAATAATTTTTTTAGTGCGACTGACATTTGAGTTTTGCGTTGAAAACTGATTACCAGTGGATGGATTTTAGATGTCCATTGTGTATGAGTCAACGCCATAATAATCCCCTCCCCATGTCGTCCATATATTGTACCTGTGCATGATATCACTGGTTGAGCACGAATGGAGATATCTTACTGATTTATAATTTTGCTGATATGTTGTGTACAAAATTGTTTTGAGTATCTCCTGCCCAGCCTATTAGATGGTGTAATGTCTAATGTAAACTCCTTTGCTTTGCCTAACTGTTCCTTCCACAGACTATATCTTTAAATTTAGATTAGATGTGAGTACATACAATACTTTACTGTCTGCCTTTTACAATAGAATTTGCGCAATACAATTTGTTATATAGCATGCAATATTCCTAAATCAATCAATTTATTTACAGCAAAGCTAGTGATCATTGGTAACAACTGTCCTCCTCTTCGGAAGTCTGAAATTGAGTACTATGCTATGCTGGCAAAGGTCACAGTCCACCCCTTCCATGGAAGTAAGTTAGCATCCCTTGTTCGTTGTTCGTTTAAGTGATCATTGTTTCTGTAATGTCTAGCCAGTTGCAGAAAAGCGTAAGAATCAGTGATTGAGCTAGGGGACCATGTCACCCATGTATCTTAATATAATTATTTACAAAATCAACTCATCATATCATTTTGGCTTCCATAAACCTACAATTATTACTAACTGGCTCCCCTGAAAATATATTTCTGGCTTATGTCCATGACAAGAATTTACATTGTAAGGGCATGGCTACAATTCGTTATTAGGAGAATAACTAAATGATCTGCATAGTTGGTTCCTATCATGTTAGTTTGAGACAGGGTTGTGTTTATCTATGCATGCAATTTACTGTTTTATGACAGTCCTGAAATTGACTCATTTTCTTGTTTTCCAGACAATGTTGACCTGGGAACAGCCTGTGGAAAATACTTCCGAGTCTGCTGCCTTAGTATTCTTGATCCTGGTAAATGGCTCCTCCATATCACAGGCCAAGTTGATGTTTTGATCAAAATAGGGATATGAAATAGTGATTATATTTTGTTTTCAGGTGATTCTGATATCATCAAGACTACACCGGGTGAGCATTGAGGAAGCCTCACCAGTAGTGCTCGGCACCTGGCCGGATTTTCTGTTTGACTTGTCTTTTATTTTGTTCAGGATAGAATTTACCTGACAGTAAACATGAGTTCGTGGGAACATTGTATTGGATTGAAAATTTTGTTCCCGTCATTTGACATTGTTGAATGGAACTTGTACTGACTGCTCGGATTAAAGCTGGTAGCTTTCTTTTCGTTTACTTTTATTCCACATCCACTATCGTCTATATTGTGTTAAATCTGTATCATGATTACTGTTCCAAGGAACCTGTTGTTCCATTCATTGCTGCTTAGAACAGGTACCACGACGGCAAGTCGGACTGTCCAGGTGATCAGTATTTTGATAGTAATAGTCAGTTGTACCGAATATGCTTTGTTCGTCTGATTGTTTTTGTGGTTGATAAGCTGTGCTGGTTGATGTTGTTTTTGGCTGTTTCGTCGTGGCCAAAAAACACCGAACCGGTTGATAAGATTGTCTCTTTATGTTTGTTTACCCCCTCCCCCCCCTACCCTACCTATATAAATATAATTATACGAGGGAGGTTTTATTTATGATCACATAGCCACAAAGACTTGCAATCTATACTGGTGTGAGTGATTAAACACAGTTTTTTCAGCAAATGACGACATCATCTGTTTCTAATTGTGCCACAGCTCGCGTATGGTTTTTGATGTTGAGCAACGATTTTTACCTGCCGTCAACGGTCAACTATGCTCGTTTTGGTTTTAAGCCACAGCCGGTCCAGCTGCCCACTTCTGTGTGGTTTTGGAGCAGCTGTTGTGGCTTCAAGCAGAAGCGAGAAGGGTGGTTTCATTTATCTTGGTACCAAACAAGATGCGACGGCGTCACTGCCATCTAAGAGTAACATCCCTTAGGGATCATGATTCTCAATTTTTCGCAATGAATACTATTTTTTTGTATTAGAGACACAGTACTAGTCAATTTCATCCTGCGTCCATTCGCTTCTCAAGTTAGGCAGTCCATCATAAACCTTTTTGTCTTTCTCGATTTCTTGCTGCCTGATCAAAACCTGATTGTGTTTCCCTTCGATTGGAGGGCCTATTTCTTCTGAGAAGGTAAGAATACATCAAGCTACTTTGCAAGCAGAACTTCCAGTTGGATCAACATTTTTCACCCCTCAGAAAAAAAAACCCAATGGTGATACTGTCCTTAAAGATTCAGCAGGACCATTCAAGACAGGAAGTAACTTGACTAAGAAAGGAAAGAATTCTTGGTAATTTACTGGCCCATAATAAATAAATTCAATAATAACAGCGCGGAATTAGATGCAAAAGTTAATTCAGTAACCAGGACAGAAACAAATATTGACACTTGACTATTTTAATTTTAATAGTGCATCAAACCATTTACAGTCTGTTTATTAGGACTGAATCATAATTGGTTTGTGGCACTTCGAATTTACAGTATTTACAATTGGCATTATAAATAGTGAATATACAGTTGTATACACTCTACCACTTGATAGTTGATTACATAAGCTACCATGTAGCTGCTTGGATACAATTACATAAGAATCAATAATCAAAACACCTAATGTTTTCAGCAAATTCCTCATATATGACTCAGAAAGAAAGCAACCTGTAAGGAACTTCGACAACATTGATGTACTTCATTTCAGTGTCTATATCCTTCTCGCTGTTCATGGCTAAGTATATTTTCTGATTCATCCTTATGTTTATGCCTGATAGTCTTGTTGTGACCATAACACTCACTAAGTATAAGGGTGAAAACCATACTCGGTTATCCTGCACTACAACAGTAAAAATTAATGTAAGTAATGTTTCGTAGTTTGTTTAAGCGAAAACCATCACTGGTAAGCCCCGTACCTTTTTCACTCTTCTGCTCAACGTAAACATTGAGGAGCCTTGGAAATACAGAGTTATTGCCTCGATGCCACAACCATCAAATCTTTGCAGGCATATAGTGTTTCCCAACATTGGAGAAAATACCAGTACAGGATCATCTGCATGTATTGGAATTCAATCTGTATGATGAACACAGTTAGACTCATATACTCTGCCTTTACGTATAGATGAAGTATTAATTGATATAATGAAAAAAAGTATGCCTTCAAAGTTGAAATGGAAATAGTGATGGGCATGGGCACATGGCAAAGCAACATTACATATTGCATGGTCAACCACAGAAGTTGATGGCCAGACTTCCATGGTCTAATCAAAATGTTATCTCCAGTTACTTTTTGCATCAAATCCAGCAGTAAAAAAACAAATAAAAGAAACTGAAATACCTACTTGGAACTTGGAACAATTTACTGCAAAAATAATAATCCATATTGTAGTGTTATCAGAATAGGAAAACTGGAGAAGCGACAATGTATAAATCAAGGTGTAAAACTAATCACCTACCTTGTGCTTGCTCTGCGTCATGCATGTGTAAGCAAAAAGGGAGGTGGGGTTCTTGAAGTTACAAGCATTAGCAAGGATTCCAAATTCAATAGATACCTGTCAAAGCATTTTGCATACATCATCACTCATCCATTGTATTCACCCTTAAAGCACAAGTCATCTGAAATGAAATACTTACATCCTCTTTGTTCCAGAACTACAGCTGCATCATGTAACATTTCTCTGGCTTTTCTATCTGGAGTGCATCCAGCAC
This sequence comes from Microstegium vimineum, assembly GCA_022036555.1. Classification (NCBI taxonomy): domain Eukaryota; kingdom Viridiplantae; phylum Streptophyta; class Magnoliopsida; order Poales; family Poaceae; genus Microstegium; species Microstegium vimineum. The sequence continues at coordinate 1,494,034 of CM039125.1, read as the reverse complement.
GTTCCATTTCTCTGTATACTTCAGATACCTACTCAAGCCAAGAGCAGAATAATTTCAATATTTTCAGATTAATCAGGTACATACAATAACATCAGTTAATTTTATATTCTACCATCGTAATCAAGAACAATAAAATTTTCAAGCCTATATTCAAGAGCTGAAAACAAGACCATTCATAATCATTACCAACAGTTAAGGTTCTGTGCATGTTACCATGCGTGGCTATTCTAATTTCACAAAAAAGGAGATAAAGTGGCAGACCTTTTCAAATTTCTTTGCTCTCATGAATGTTTTCATAAGTGTAGTGTATGTCACAACATCTGGGCTCATACCCTAAGAAAAAAGAACATGTATCATAGAGTGCAAAGAAAGCGAAACATCAGAAACTTGAAACAAGATTTTAAAAAAACATTTTCAACTCATTTCTGGATGAGGTACATACACTATCCTTGATATGCTGGAATACAGCTAGTGCCTCCAAATGCCTTCCAGCAGTGCCAAAAGCGTTGATTAACAAATTCAGCATAACAAGGTTTGGCTCAAATCCTTCTTCCTCCATTAACTGAAGTACATTTACAGTTTGTTCACACAACCCCTGCAAGAGAAAGGGAACACCTTGATTCCTTGAGTAAGCAGCCAACATGACTCACGTGGGTTGAAACATGTGCACAAGGACAGGCAGGTACTAAGGAGAAGGCAAATGCAGAAAATAGTTGAAGGTTGTATGGCATTGACCTACTGCAGTGGGCCAAGCTAATTAATTGTACTTAACAAAAACCTGAATGTCGGCTCTCAAATGCACTATATCCTAAAGAATCCTGGTCCAGCTACAGTGCTGAAACAGATGTGGGAAAGTACATAAGCTCAGTCATAATATCACATAATTTCTGTCTAGATAAATGCAGCACTGCTTGTCATGACTCATCATACTCCTATTTTATTTTCTCAGAGCAATGTCTATCAACTTCATCGGGATTTATTAACATCAGGAGTTGTACTGACTACTGAGTACTGACCAGATAAACAAAGATGTCCAAGATCCAGCTAAATTATTTACAGATGTCATGGATGTACAAAATACCGTATTTCCAAACCCAGAAATGGTCTATATTATATTCTAAAAAGAACAGCAGAAAATATTTCCAAAGCTAGAAATGGTGTATCTTATTCTCTCAAGTAACAAACTGTGGATCTTTATTCAAAGTTTACAGCATTACTGGATGTAATCAAAGGCATTTGCAACTATAAGTTTAAAATAGGATGGAAAAAAACTATCATGCCATGAGGAAAAACTGATTTAACCAAAATTCAGTAGTTACTGACCTGTTGAGCATACGCGTTAGCAAGGACACAAAATACACGAGGTGAAAGCTGCATATTCTCAGCTCTAAGAGCAGCTATACACTCCCGTGCATCACGAAAATGGCCATACTGCCCGTAAATGTCAACCAATACTGCGTACACTGCACCACTCTCCTTGAAACCTCGATTTTTCATGCCATCAAACAGCTTCTTGATCTCATCCCACTTCCCCTGCTCCCCCAACCGGCTGATGATCATAACAAATATCTTTGGGTCCGGGTACATCCCTTCCTCCTGCATGGAGGTAAAGAACCGCAGAGCGCGTTTCATGTTCCCAACACGACAATGCCATCGAATCAAGGCATTCCAAATCAATATATCCGGCTTGACGCCTTCGGCGCGCATTTTATCAAACACCCTGCGCGCGTCCGCTAGCTGTCCATACTTGCCGAAGGTATCGATGAGGCCGCCGTAGATCTTAACATCCAGCTCCACCCCAACCTCCTGCATCTCCATGACGAGGTCGGTGGCCTTCTTCCACATGCCATTGTCCCGGTACAGCCGCACGAGCATGCTATACCCAGCGGTGTCGAGGCGGATGCCACGGCGCCTCATCTCGCCAAGCACCCACCACGAGTCCTCGATCCGACCAGCGCGCGCGTACGCGCCGAGCAGGAGCGTGTAGGTGCGGCGGTTCCTGGCGACGCCGTCGTCGGCCATCTGGAGGAGGAGGCGGTCGGCGAGGCGGAGGCGCGCGGCGGCGAGCAGGCCCTCGAGGAGCGCGTTGTAGTGCGCGGCGTCCGGGCGCGGCCCGAGGCGGCGCATCTCGAGGAGGAGCGCCTCGGCCTCTAGTTCCCGGCCCGCGCGGGACAGCGCGCGGATGAGGCGCGCGTACGCGCCGGCGCTTGGGCCGCGCGCCCCCGTCGCCTGCATGTCGGCGAGGAGGCCGAGGGAACGCGCCAGGTCGGACCCCGCGTGGGACTGGATCGCGCGGTCGTACCACTCCCAGGGCCGCTCCTGGTTGTGGTCTGCTTCGGCGGCGGAGCAGCAACAGCGGACCACGGCGCTGCTGGCGACGCGCCGGTAGCGCCCGCGGCTGGGGATTGAAGGCGGGAGGAGCGGGAGCTGTAGTGGCCGTGGCAGATGGCGGCGGACGAGAGAGCAGGCGTCCATGGCGATGGAGCGCGCGGCTCACTCGCGGTGGCTGAGTGGGTGTGGCTGGGCTTCGACGGAGGTGGAACTAGAACGGCAACAGATGGGGACTGAGAGCTGCAAAAAACTCTGTCTCTACAACTAAAAAACTGCTAGAGCACGTTCAAGGCTCTCGCGTGCACGTATGGTGGAAACCGACAGTCTCCGTGTAGTCACAGTCACCCAATCAGGCGGGGCGCACACTCCCCCGCGGTGAAAAATGCCGCCCTCCGTGTTTTTTTTTTTAAGATTAGACAGTATAACGCAGACACTCAATACATACGTACACTCGTCCCTACAAACACATGCACGTAAACCCTACCCCTATGAGCACCTTCGAAGAACTGAGCCGGTAAATCTTGAAGTTGACGAAGTCACCACTGTCGACGGGAACATCGCCTACCACTTAATGCATAGCGCCGGAAAATCTGGAATAAATTCAGAATAAAGTGTCGCACCCAGAATTTGAACCCTGAGTGAGAGTCCCCAACCAATGGTCTTTGTCATTGAATCCCTTGACACCCTCCGTGTTCAATCTGCAAGGGGAGGGGAGGGGAGCGGAGCGGAGCGCTCCTCTTACTAAACCTGCGCTCCACTCCCAACCAATGATCTTTGTCATTGAATCCCTTGACACCCTCCATGTTCAATCTGCAAGGGGAGGGGAGGGGAGCGGAGCGCTCCTCTTACCAAACCTGCGCTCCACTCTTAATTAAATAAGGTTCAGGGTCGACCCTAACCACTTTCTTGCTGATCCACTGTGCTCCACGGTTCAAACCTCACAAGGCTAACAGTCACCGGTCAGTACATGTGCAGTCACTACACGTGCTAACATTAGTTAAATTACTGGGAGCACATCTATACTACTAATACATGTGCTAGTAAAAATGAAATACGGAGGGATGCCTCAACATTTTTGGAACTGATTTTCAAAGTACTTAAATTACAAAGCCTCAACAATAGTTCAAAGTACTTAACAATAGTTCAAAGTAGACACATTTTCCAAATGCTAAAAAACTACTTCAATTACAGAGCCTTAACAATATCAGTAGACAGAACATATCATCATATCACCATGCTGATTACAGAGCATATAACCATATCAGAAGTGCTAAAAAACTACTTAAATTACAGAGCCTCAACAATAGTTTAAAGTAGACACATTTTTGGAATTGATTTTCATCAATAGTTCAAAGCACCAACAATCCAACATGCTGCCTAACTTGATCAAAGAGTAGGTCCGGTCCTCAACTATAATGTCCACTGGCAGCCATCACACCCTGAAAAGAGTATTATATTGATTGAGAACACAAGATAATGAGATGTACAGCCTTCCTAGGTGGCACTTAGGTGATGACTCAAAAAACTACACACAGCAGGCAACTGCTAATGTACTCTAATCACCTTCACCTGTTCCAACTCAAAGCATACAACTTATTTCCATTGATTGACAAGGAGCACCGTTCTCTAGTTCCGAATGAGGCAATGGGTTGTGCCCAAGTTACATCTTATCAACTTATTTATGTTAAAAAAACTGTCAAGTTTGAAAAGCACAGTATGGAATTAAATTTAGGGATGCAGAACTTACAAGTTTCAAATTGTCAACTGTCATGATGTTAATTTCCAACAGAGAATCTTGCCTACATGCCTTGTGTGTGTGTGTGTTTTAATTTGTTAACACAGTTTTACCACTGTAGGCAGAGAGCAAAGGGGCCAATGGCACTATCCACCACACCAAATCAGTGGACAAAAGTTTCACACACTTGGATCATAAAAGAGGGACAGATTTGAGACACATACACACCACTCTTGAGCTTAGTACGAACGGAACAGAACAATCAGTTGAGGACTCAGGAGAGTAGTAGGAACAGAACATGTGACAAAAAGCTAGGAATTTTCAGGAAAGACATGGATTCTACCTGTGAACTTGATGCTTGATCCTTCTCCATAATAAATTCATCGACTTCTGCAGTAGAGAATTGTGTGGAACCTATACCAAAAAAAATTACGGGGTTTAAGATTGAAGGACTAATTAAATATGTGTTCAACCTATATATCACAAAAAAGAGATTTACCTTCTTCCCTATACCAGTCTTGGGTACATATAAGCGCTTCTACTGTCTCAGGAGTCAGGCTACTTCGAAAATCACTTATGGTTCTTCTTGGCATGCTAAAAGCTGATTCTGATGGTACAGACGTTGCTGGAACAACAAACAAATCTCAGGCTATACGAGAAAGGGTCGGATACTTTACCACATTACCCATCCACCAATTTATTATGTCAAGCTCTTCAGCTCGAATTGGGGCCTCATCCAAATATCTATCAAGCTCCGTGCTTATCCGGGTTTGAAGATCATCACAGACTTTTTGATACCATTTCGTCCATGGATCATTGTTCACTGAACAAACATTGGGGGTTTGTTCTGTAGATGCTGCACATGGGGTTTCTTGTTGAGAGTTGTATTCCGAGAAGTATGATTGCCTCATCTCAGCTGAGCTCCCGAACAAAAAGAAGTACCCAGTTTTGTACAAGATGGTTACCAAACATATGATGCATGGTCCTTGCGGAGTGCTTAATCGCAATTGTCCATGCACAAAGGGACGTGATTCCTGCAAGAACCGCTATCCTCGACCTTTCTGCGATGTCACAGTACAAGGCAAGGATTCATATCCAGTTTATAGACGACATGAAGATGGACGAAAAGAAAAAGTTCGTGGACATGAGCTTGACAATAGATGGGTCATGCCTTACAGTCCTTATCTCCTTTACCTATTCAACTGCCACATCAATGTTGAGGCATGTGGAAGCATCAATGCAGTCAAGTATCTATTTAAGTATATTTACAAGGGTCATGACTGTGCGTCTGTGGCTGTGAGAGAGGCTAACAGGGAGGATAGTGAAGGGAACGTTGATGAGATCAAACAGTACAGAGATGCTAGATGGATAACCCCCCAGAAGCCTTATGGAATGGTTTTGATTTGAGTGATAGGTACCCTGTTGTTTTGTCCTTACAGCTACATCTTCCAGACATGCGCATGGTGTCATTTCATCGGCGCCAGGGGGTTCGATGAGTGCTTGATCGTCCAGGTGTTGAAAAGTCAATGCTTACAACATACTTTGAGAAGAATAGGACAGATGAAACAACTCGAGGTATATTGTACCGGGACTTTCCCGAATTCTATATGTGGCAAGCACAAGGCAAAGTTTGGCAAAATAGGGTACGTCGTGATACATTACGACAAATTGGAAGAATCATGTCTGCTAATCCAGCCGAGGGGGAGCACTACTATCTTAGAGTTCTCCTAAACCATGTGGCAGGTGCAACATCCTTTGAGTGTCTAAGGACTGTTGATGGCAAACTCCTACCGACCTTTCGTGAAGCTGCAGAAAGAAGGGGCATAATTGAAGAGGACAACACGCTCGACGAGAGTCTTGCTGAGGCAACTGAGTGGATGATGCCATATGCATTGCGAAGGTTGTTTGCAACAATATTAGTATTTTGTGAGCCCAGTGATGTGTTTGGACTATGGGAGAAGCACAAGGAGGCAATGTCGGAGGACTATAGGCGCAATAATCAATCCACTTTCACAGCGGAGCAGATGGTCCTCATAGACATTCGAAAATTGCTACAATCAATGTAGAAGGATATAAAGATGTACCCACTTCCTGATATAAAGATGTACGTATTAAAAACTCTGAGGTCCGATAGTTTTGAGCCCAGAAAAATGTACGTATGTTTTTTTAAAAACAAAAATGATGCATAAAAAAAAACTTAACATGAGATAGTCTGTACTTTTTATTTCCCTTCATGAGTATTGTATTTAATAATAGTGGAGTTATTGTAATTTGTAACAAATGACACACGTTGAAGTATACAAAATTATATATTTTGTCGACCATTTAAACATCTGGTTATTTTTATTATAACTTTTCCATATATAGAAGGTATAGTTGGGGTTCTCTTACAACTTGTCTCTTCATTTTTTTTCAAATAGAGGGAATCTCCCAGGTTTGACAGTTACAATGCTAAGTTATTCCTTTTGTAGCAAATATTATAGTCTCTTAGTATGGCAATAGCCATTTCTAGAATTCTAGGAGCTAGGTTGGGTACATTCTCTGTCTCCATCAATCCCTCCACGCACTCACTCTCTCACACACACCTTTTTCAAGGTTTTAGAGATATGCTTTGTGCATTTCTGACCTAAATTTGACGACAAACTTTGAGTTGGACGAACTCTAACAATTAAAGTTAGTTTAAGGACTCACTACATCGTAGAATTATAAGAATGCTAAAGCTTAGCAGATCGGTCAACAAGCAATAGGATGACAAAAAGCTTTATAAACAAATAGCAAAAAAAAAAAACTTCTGGTATGTATAATTGTAGTCATGATTATTCTATTTATGTTGTGTATAGTATCACAAATAGAAACTATATCGGATTGCACACTTATAGAGAAACTATATATTGGACCTATATCGTATGAGGCAAATAAGAGCAAGGATTGCACACTTATAGAGAAACTATATCGGACCTAAATTTCCAAATATGCTCCAAGATACAAACATCCAATGCACGCAAAATGGTGTGTCGATTACAAGTGTAACCAAGTTATAGAAGTCCCGTTTCAAAGTCACTCCCTTCGTTTCCATCTATAAAATGCTTTGTTTTTTTTTGGATATAATGTTTCTACTAGATATATCTAGACATGTTTTATATCTAAATGCATAGCAAAACTATACATATAAAAAACAAAATGATCTTGTGATTTAGAATGGAGGGATTATTGCTTTATTTTGTATCATTTCAATATATCCACTATGATATGGACTTAGATTGGAAGTTGTTAGAAAAAGTATAATCAGCAGAGCACACATGTATACTAAGGTCCACAAGATTTTGATATGATCTTAATACAATGGAGACAATAGTATGCGATGCCACTATTAACGATAAACTATGCACAATAAAACCTGATATTGGCCCCTCTTTTCCATTCCAACAACTTGAATGGGTACTCACAGTCGCGTATATCGAATAAAGTATTTTTTTATGAGATTTTTTTAACATAGATTTTGTGGTAAAAAAAACTATTCGAGAGATGTGCATATATAAATATTGTATGATTTTTCAGTTAGGTTAGGGATATATATTCACGTGTGTACTATATAGTTTTCATTAGGGGTATATTCACAACATGAGGGGCGTCTTGCAGTTTCTTCTATCAGAAAAACAGAAATATTTTTTTACAGGAACACAAATAAAATTCTGGAGGAAAAGAGTGAAGCTATATTTATTTTTTTTATAGTTTTTTTTTTTCTGATCGTATAGGGGAAGTTTGTAAGGGTACATAAGTAAGTTTTTTTTTTTAAAAAAAATTACCCAGTACACTGTCGCACACACGCTCACTGCAACCAAATTCTGCGACTGGGCCCATAGGACTCCTGTAATGTAAGCCCATTCTACAAAGCCCACAGCGGGCAAACCCTCAGGCGCCCCAACTCTATAAAGCTCCAAACCCTAGCACCCTCCCTCATCCCTCGCAGTCATCCCCGAGAAGGAACAGCCGCCGCCGCCGCGCAAAGCAGCTTCGACGCCGTCAGTCCTTCTCGGGGCGCAACCATGGTGGCCGCAAAGAAGACGGTAACGATCCCATGCCCAGCGCTCTCACATCTTTCCCAGTTTATCCCACCTTTTTGTCGATCTGCCGCCGTCTTCCTGGCGGCAGAGTGGCATCCTGCTGCACTCCGCTGGTCCCGTTTCCAGTCTTGCAATTTCAGTTCTAAGCTCTGGTTTTTCGTTATCTGTTGTTGGTTTTCTGCAGAAGAAGTCCGCGGACAACATCAACAACAAGCTGCAGCTTGTGATGAAGAGCGGCAAGTACACGCTCGGCTACAAGACTGTCCTCAGGACCCTCAGGAACTCCAAGTGTAAGGAATCTCTCACTTGCTCCCTTGTTATTCTGTTTGAAGCGTAAGGCTACTTGGATCTTAGGTTAACTTTTTAGGAAGGTGAATCGTTGCCCATGGATGTATGCTTGTGTTACTAGATCTTAGATTAATCATGTGGGATGGTTAATCCGTGCCTATGGACGTGTTCATGTAGTTTTTTACTGCTCAAGTAAGAATTCCCACTGTATGGGCAAATGTTATAACCATTAGTTTCACTATCTTTTTTCATATGGGCTTATGCTGTTGCTCTCTATCTAGTGTTGCATTATGGTTATGCATACCTTTTTTATTCCAACTTAAGTGAACAGTCTTACATGTCAAAATGGGAATATGACTTTGAGAGAAGGAGAATAGGGCATTGGGTTCATGACCTCAGCTTCAACTTTGTGGCTACATGGACGCCCACCAAAATATTCTCTGGACAATGTATTTTTCTCCGGACAATGTATTTTTCTGGACATGTTCTCTAATTTTTTTGCCCCTCTATAGCTTAATGTCATCAGTGGAGGATGCAATGAACCTTTCCCCAGATGATCGACACTACACACTGAGTGCTATAATTTTTTCATTTAAGAAAACCAAGCCAGATTTCTGATTCTCCATTTGTCCAGAAAAAATGATTCTCAATTTCGTGTAGGGCTTGTTTTGTTGCCTCTTGTCAAAGTTGATTGGTTTTAGTGCTTTCTGTTCTCTTGACTGAGTTGCAAACTCCAGAGGATATGATGACCCTTTCCCCAGATGATCGACAATGAACATACTGAGCGCTATAATTTCTCTTTTGAGAAAACCAAGCCAGAATTCTGATCCTCTGATTGATTATTGAAAAAACAATTTCTCTGTTTGTTTTGTTGCTTTACCTTTTTCTGTTACCTTTGTACGCAGTCTGTTGTCACTGTTTGAATAGCTATTTTTGAATGTGACTTGACGTTTGAGTTTTGCGTTGAAAACTGATTACCAATGGATGAATTAATGTGGCCATTGTGTATGAGTCAACGCCATAATGATCCTCCCCATGTTGTGCATATATGAACCTGTGCCTGATATGATATCACTGGTTCAGCATGAGTGTGGATATCTTCTCACTGATTTATATTTTAAGTTTATGGTGTTTTGTGGATTGTGTTGTGTGCAGTTGTGTTGAATATATCTTGTCCAGTATTAAGATGGTGTTATTTTACTCCTTTTCTTTGAGGAACTGTTCCTTCCACATGATAATACTTTCTTTAAATTTTGATGTGAATGCATACAAAACTGAACTGACATGTACTCTGAATATTTCCTCCCTTTATATACCTTAATAATGTTATCAGTGGAGTATATAATCATCCTTTCCCCAGATGATCGACAGTGAACATACTGAGCTCTATAATTTCTCATTTGAGAACCAAGCCAGAATTCTGATCCTTCATTTATGCTGAAAAATGATTCTGAATTTCTGCAGTGCTTGTTTTGTTGCCTATTTTTGAAATCGATACCTCTTTTTGTACTTTTTTGTTCTTTTAATTTAGTTGCATGCTCCTGAGGATATGAGGACCCTTTCCCCAGATGATCGACAGTGAACATACTGAGCGCTATAGTTTCTCATTTGAGAACCAAGCCAGATTTCTGATCCTCTCATTGTTTTTTTAAAAATAAAACTTCTGTTTATTAACTTTTTCAACATATACTTGGTGTATCCATATTCTTTGCGTTCTGAATTCCATAGCTTTTGAATCTGTTAGCTTGTACATAATCCCCTGTTGTTACTGCTTGCTCTTTTTTGAAGTAACTATGTATTCTTAATAGCCGTTTTTAAATATGTGTCTGACTTTTGAGTTTTGCGTTGTAAACTGATTACCAATGGATGAATTTAGATGGCCATTTGTATCGGTCAACGCCATTATGATCCTCACAACTGTTCCTTCCACGTTACAGTGCTTTATTTATTTTTTATGTGAGAACATACACTAGAATTCACACAATCATTTGTTATATAGCATGCCTGTAATATGCCTAAATCATTCTATTTATTTACAGCAAAGCTAGTGATCATTGGTAACAACTGCCCTCCACTCCGGAAGTCTGAAATTGAGTACTATGCTATGCTGGCTAAGGTCACAGTCCACCACTTCCATGGAAGTAAGTTATCATCTCTTTTGGTTCTTTATTAAAGGAGGTTGCATATGATCTTGTGGAATGTCGAATTTTCAACTGCAAGTAGGATGGTACCTTTTCATTTATACCCTGATTTACATGTATTGTTTTGAAATGTCTAGCCAGTTGCAGAAAAGCACAAGAATCAGTTATAGTCCTAGGGGCAATGACAACCCCATATAAAATCTTTAGTTAATCAACAAAATCAACTGGTAAAGATCATGTTGGCTTCTTTGAACCCATAATTGTTACTAACATGAATGTACATTTTAAGGTAAGCCAAGTAGTTGCTAGGAGGAATTAACTAAATGATGTGCATAGCTGGCTCCATTTTATTTTGAGACGGGTACATTGTGTTCGACTAATGCAATTTAACTGTTTTTTTGCGACAGTCTGAAATTAACCCATTTTCTTGTTTTCCAGACAATGTTGACCTGGGAACAGCCTGTGGAAAACTCTTCCGAGTCTGCTGTCTCAGTATTCTTGATCCTGGTAAATGGCTCCTCCATATCACAGGTCAAATTGATGTTTTGATCAAAATATGTATATGAAAGAGTGGTTATATTCTGTTTTCAGGTGATTCTGATATCCTCAAGTCTACACCGGGTGAGCAGTAAGGAAGCCACATCAGTAGTACTCGGCACCTGGCTTATGAAGTCTTACTAGTGTAGTGGATCTTCTTGCTGGACGTGTCCTTTATTTTGTACCGACAGAATTTACCTGACAGTATACAGTTCCCTGGGAATGTTTTCGTGGATTGAAAATTTTGTTACCTGGCAATTGGCATTGTTGAATGGATGATCTTTTGCTGTATGTGCTCGTGTCGGGTCTGTTTTCATTTTACTGGCGTCTATTCTGTTAAATCTGTATCATGTTTGCTGTTGCTTCTCATTGCTGCTTCAAACTAGGTACCTAGTCTTTGTTTCCTTTTGCTTTCCTCCTCCACGGGTACGATATGCAGTTTGCCGTTTTGGTGGCTGGTAAATTAATTGAGAAGCTTTATTTTAGAAGGGCCGATTTCAATCATTGTGGCTATGAGAATCGAGTGTATGGTCTCACCCGATTCTATCATGTAAGCAGGTAAGTGGTGTTTGTAGACTTCTAACACATGTGTCATGAGCTTCCAAAACACCAGTACCATACATCAGCACTAATTTTTTTTATAGAGAACGAATAATAAATAAATTAATATAATTATCAGCATAAACAAATAGGTAGGGGAACATGAGTGATCGAGCAAAGCGTCATTGAGGAACAGGCGAGGAATGGGGGGTGCCCGCCTCGCCTCTTCACCCCGGCTCCTCCCGCCACTGTCTCCTCGCCTCTTCACCCCGGCTCCTCCCGCCACTGTCTCCTCTACAGCACCACCACGCTCGCCTCTTAGTTCATCGTCGAGGACTAGTGAGATGGGAATGGGCCGACCCGGCTCTGGCCATGACCCGGCCTCATAGCCCCAAGATCAATTTTAGAGGTCATGGGTCGATTTATTTTTTCAATGTGATATGGCCTTGATGACCCGTTAGGTAGTATGGGTCGATCTAATTTTTTTTTTTACAATCATAAATAATGAATACTATTAACATATTTATAGTCTACATCGTATTTGGCTCTGGCACAGTGACCAATATCACGAGCAAAGAGTTTCGATTGACAATAAATACGGAGCCTTGATTCATTGTGCCGGCGTTAGTTGATTTACCGATAAATGTGCCCCTAACCACGTCCAAACGTCATTACTGCGCTAGCAGCTTGTGTACGAGAACAGTAGATGAACAGATGGAGAAAACGTCATATATATAAGTACACGAAGCTAACGGAAAGGAGCAGCATAGTAATGAGTCCGCAGCATAGTAATGAGTCCGCAGATAGAAACAAGGCAACAATGTGTGTGATTATGTGAAGATTCGTCCTCTCTGTCGGTTCTCTCGTGACTTCTGTGATGACCCGTCGACGATTCAGCTTGTGTCCCTTCGGCGCGTCCCGGACTACTGTCGTCCCTACTTCCCCTTTCAGAAGACTGCCTTCGAGCAACGCTTTCTCGATGCCGGCCACCGGGGAGCCATGTTCTTTCGCGGCCTAGAGTTACTAATGCTATGGGGACAAGACCTTGTTGTAGGGTCGAGATGGCGGGGGTGAATAATCTTTTCTAAAACTTAAGCGCTCCGGCTAACCGAATCAAATGCAGAATTAAAACTATCGGTCTAGCTAAGACTACACCCCTCTATCTATAACTCTAGCACCTAGCAAATATGTCTATTAAGCTAACTAAGGTGCCAAGCTAGGAGGCTCACTTAAACAAGTCTAGGTTGTAAGGTCACACAAACCTAAGCAACTAGTACTCTAAGCACACCGAGAGCTCCTACACATACTAGTAAGCAAAGCACAAAGCACCTAAGCTCACTAGCAACACTCAATAGCAAGGCTACACAAGCCTAACTAGAGAGCTCAAATTACTTAGCTACACAAACTAATCAATGTGACTAATAAGGCTACACAAACCAATTAGTCACTCAAGATCTTACTTCTAAGCTACACAAGCTAGAAGACAACTAGTTAAGCTACACAAGCTAAATAGTTACAAGAGCAACAACTAACCACTAGCACAAGTATGAATAAGTAAATACAAGCTAGTGATTTGGAGAATGCAAACCACCGAGAAGATGTACACGGTTGACACGGTGATTTTTCTCCTGAGGTTCACTTGGTCGCCACCAAGCTAGTCCCCGCTGTGTCGACCACACACTTGGTGATTCGGCGGCTAATAGGCGTTCACAAGCCTAGCCCACTAACTCGGGCGTCGCAAGAATCCACCCACAAGTGAGGGTATCTCAATGACACGCTCAACTAGAGTTGCTCTTCGCGATTCCCGCGGGGCAAGCACAACACCCCTCACAAGCACTTCTCCGGAGCGCCGCACAATCTTCTTGCGCGCTTCGACGGAGCCACAAGCCACCAAGCCATCTAGGAGGTGGCAACGTCCAAGAGTAACAAGCACCATGAGCTTGCAAGTCGATCACCTAGTGCCACACGAAGCTATCTCTCAAAGCAACGTACTAGTAATCGCTCTCTCACTCAATCGGATGATCTCTATCAAGTGTGTGTGAGTTAGAGGGCTCCCAAACCAAGCACAACTAAGGGTAACACAACCCCAAGGTGCTCAACCAGCCCCAAGGACCGACCATGAGCTATTTATAGGCTAGCCAAACAAACTAGTCGTTTTCCCCTTTCACTGGGCTTCCTGCAGAGGGTCCGGATGCACGCAATAGTGCGGGTCCGGACCATGCAGCCTGCGTCCGGTCTCTTGACCGTTTGAAACTTCTTGTTGGCGCGCTCACCGATCGCCGCCACGCGTCCTCCGGACGCTACTGTTCACCGGGTCCGGACGCACTTCACCGAGCGTCCGGAAATATTTCCCGAACACCCGAGAGCACCCGAGAGCTCGCAGCACCTCCGGACGCACTCAACAGTGCCACACCAGACCAACACACTTGCGTTCGGACCTCTACTCCAGAGAGGCTCAAGAGAGCGCCGAGCTCCGGACCCGCGACCGGAGTCAGCGTCCAGACGCTCTTTAGCGTCCGGACCTCCTGTCCAGAGAGGCCGAGGGCTAGGGTTTGCCTCCGGTCGCAAGACCAATGGTCCGGTTGGCGTCTAGCCTGCGTCCGGACCTTGCGTTCGGAGCCCCTCAGGGTTCCAAACCGAGCTGTCTCTTCTTCCTTGCTTCTCAAGTGCTAACACAAATGTGTTCACCACCTTGTGCACGTGTATTAGCATTTTCACAATCATTTTCAAAGCATTTTTCACTTGCTTCTCACCACGCCACTCGATCCTAATTCATCGCAAAGTTAGATCACTCACAGTGGCACTAGATAACCGATATGCAAACAAGTTTGCTCCTCTTGATAGTAGAGCTATCTATCCTAAACCCGGTCATAATCTTCTCTACACACCTATGATCGGTAAAACGAAATGCCCTATGGTTATACCTTTGCCTTGCGCATTCCATTCCATCTCCTTCTCCCATGTTGATGCAACACATGCACCAACCACTTGTCAAATGATATGATCCACTTCATATCATCACATGACCGTGTTGGTTCATCGACCTTGACCTTACTTCCTCTTCACCATTGCCTTGGTCCATCGGCGCCAAGCATCACCCGCTTGCCCTTCACACTTGCAACCGGTCTATCAAGCCAAGCCTCATCTTGATCTTCTCCACCTTGATCACATGACTCCATGTTATGTTTCATGTGCAATAAGCTCCTTCATCACACAATCACATGTGAACTAATCTCTTGTGTATATATCACTTAAACACATATTAGTTCACCTAAGTTGTCACTCAATTACCAAAATCACATAGGAACTCTCACCTGTTGGGAAATTGCTGATTGGTAGAGCAGTGGCGACTGGTGATGGTGTCGCAATGTACATTAGGGCTATGATGTTGTTTTATGCAGATTCGGCGAACCTAGAGACGCCTATCCTCATTGGTCGCCTTGGTGGTGGTGCTCTTCCGAATGGTCGATTCTGTGATAAGGGCCTTCGTGGTCTTCGGAGGCGTTCTCGTGGCGATCTTCATGTCATCCGAAGGCGGCGGTGGATTCATGCCTTGGAGGACGTCTCAGACTTGGTGGTCGTGGTTGAGCCTCACCTTTGCGTCTGGGAAGGGTGCCGTAGCTTTGGCCCGGAGGGTAGTGACATGTCTAGGATTATCATGTAATGTAGTTTGCAGTGCCAAATTCGTCATGAGTTTGATCTCTGGACTAGGAACATTTGTGAGGTGGTCGCTTATCGCATCAGTAGGATGAAGTTGTAATTGCTGGAATAACTTTTCTTTAGGCGTTGTCTCTCCAATGTCGATTTTGTTATCATGCTCTGTTTTCCTGCAAGACAGCGGTGATTTGTATCTCGGATACAAGTGGTCGGACGTGTAAGTGAAAACTACAAAGCTGTAATATATCCGGGCGGTGAGCTTTTGTTTCACTTGTATGTCCTGTCGTGCCCTCTAGTCGTGAGCCGTAGCGATGAGTCGTTCTACCTTGGGTCTCAAATGCTCCAGATCGTAGGGCTAGCGTCACTTCACGCGTAGGATACATAAGGACTCCCAAGGAGGTACGCTGCTGGCAACCCGCGGCGCAAAGGGCGAATAGCTCATGCACGCTTTGGATGATACCAGGGTCAGGTCCTTTTTCCGAGAGGACTAATCGTGGCGTGACTATGGCCTGTGGCGACCGTTCCTATAGACGTTGGGCGAATAGCCATGCTGCTTGTAGAGTCGTCGACCGTACCGTGGTCGTATACAGATTCTGGGCGCATAGCCTCATGGCTCCCGACCTAAATGACACCGCTCGATTTATGAGGAAGTATCACTTAGGAGGTCTGTCAACGTGGTCGTAGTGCTTAGGGTAGCTACTTCTATTCACTATGACCCATTGATAGACCAGCTTCGGGAGCTTTCTGGTTATGGCCAGGCTGTTTGGAGAAACGTCGTGTTGCGTTTTGGAGAGGTCGTCGAACACTGTGGGAGTGTTTTGGAGAGGTCATCGATAGTTAGTAGTCGCATTGTCGTGGTCGTCGTGTGTTATTGGCGTTGTTGCAATGAGGGTAGTTGTAAGTGTCTTCGGAGTGATTAATCTACGCCATGAGCGCGTTGCAAAGGTCTTTGTGCGCCATGGGCGCTTTGTGGAGATTGTCGTACGCCGTGAGTGTTTCATAACAGGTTTGGTTAGATGAGATACAATGGAGATAAAGCGTCTTTATTCATTGTTTAGAGATAGAACATTACAAACTTTATTGAATTAGGATTATATTAGGGCATCTTGCATTACTCGGAGCTATCGACCTCTATGCTTGTTCGCCGCCGGAGTTGGGAGTGATCGCTGCTTCTTCTGCTTCCTTCTGCTTTTTCGCGGGCGGGCTGTCGCTGCCTTCTGGGCTATACGCGTCTGGGAGACAAGGCTTTTCGACGACGTTTATCGTTTGCTGTTCGCACTCGTATGCAATCTTGAGGTTGGTTCGGAGGCTGAGGATGTCTTGCTGCGTCGGGATCTTGAGCACCATGTAGGCGTAGTGCGGAACCGCCATGAGCTTGGCCAGTGCTGGTTGGCCCAGTATCGCGTGGTAGGCTGTTTCAAAGTCGACGACGATGAAGGTGATGTGTTCCACCCTGAAGTGGTCTTGATTGCCGAACTGCACAGGGAGGGTGATCCGGCCTACCGGTGTTGACTCCTTGTTGGGGATGATCCCCCAGAAGGAGAAGTTCACAGGCATGAGATCTTTCTTGGAGTACTCGAGTTGGCGGCATCAACGAATATGATGTTGAGGGCACTGCCGCCGTCGACCAGTACTTTCCTGAAACGACACGTGGTGATGGTCGGATCAACGATGAGCGGGAAGCGACCAGGGTACCTGAAGTTTGTCCACTCGTCTTCTCCGGAGAGGTTGATGGGTTGTTCTGACCAGTCTAGGTGACGTGTGTCGTCCGCGCCCTCGCCTGTTGCTGCTACCGAGTAGACATCCTTGCGTACCTGGCGACGTCTCCTTTCTGCTTCAACGACCACAACGCCTCCGAAGATGGAGTACATTGTTGATGGTGGGCGGAACTCCGGTGCTGGTGGTTCTTGATCTCTGCCCTTGTCGGGACCGTCCTTCTTTGCCCTCTTGTCTCCCCTTCCTTTCACCGCCTGCTTGAGGAGGTCGCAATTACGCATGGAGTGCTTGACGTTCTTGTGTATGGGGCATGGGCCATTGAGGATCTTGTCGTAGCTTTCGTCGTAGTTCTTTCTTGGTCTGGCATTTGTATTAGCGACGTAACAATCGTCTCGTCTGTAATCGTACTTCTGCGGGTAGCGCTCGGAGTTGCTCGATCTGTAGTCCCGGTGATCACCAGGTCTTCCATCGTTGCGGTAGTCTGATCGGCGATCCCTGTCCCTTCCGTGCTCCGGGCAGCGGGAGTATTGTCGCCTGGTCTCCCTGCTTCGGGCGTCGTCGTCTTGGTTGGCGTAAGGATTCACGATCGTCATGAGCTCTTCTATGGTCGTTGGTATCTTCCGTGCCAGCTTGTTTCTGAGTTCGTCGATGCGTAAACCGTTGGAGAAGATGGCAATGGCCTCTGGGTCGGAGATATCCGTGATGCTCATTCGCTTATCGGAGAAACACCTGATGTATTCGCAAAGACTCTCGTTGCTCCTCTGGCGAACGTTTTCCAGGTCGTAACGCGTTCCCGGCTGGACACACGTGGCTTTGTATGTTTCAATGAAAATTTCTTTGAGCTGTTCCCAGCTATCGATCGTGCCTTCGGGGATCTTCTGGAGCCAATTGTTGGTCGTGGTTGACAGCATCACGGGGAGGTAGTTGGCCATCACATCTTGGTTTCCTCCCGAAGCATATACGACGATCTTGTAGGTGGAGGCCCATTGCTCTGGGTTTATCTTGCCGTCATATTTGTCCACCGATGTTACCCTGAAATTCATTGGCCACTGGACGGCGCGCAGGCGAGGGGAAAGAGGTCGCAAATTTCCAACGGGTGGTGGTGCTAGGTTGCGTCGTGGATTACTGTCACGCCGCGGGGATCTACCTTGGTACTCCCTCGGAGGGCTTCGTCGCACCGACTCTGGTGTTCGTCTGCGTCGCGGGTAACCGCGTTCCTCCCCATTGCGTAGCGGAGATCTTCGCCTGTACTCCCTCAGAGGGCTACAACGTGCCTGCTCCGGCGTTCGCTCACGCCGAGTGTCGTCGCGTGCGTCACCGTCACGTGGCGGGGATCTTTGCCTGTACTCCCGCAAGGGGCTTCTAGGGTGGTTTCTGTTGTGAGACTGATCAGAAAATTCAGACGGGTGGGCCGCCTTATTCACCTGGACCACTGCTGCTTTGAGGTGAGCTCCTATTTTCTCTGTCTCGGGCGTAGGGAGGAGTTTGGACAGCTCGCATGTTGCCGCGGCGAGGTTGGCGCTCGGAGTTGGGTATATCGGAACGTCGCCTATCCGGTTGAAGTCATTCTGGAGATTACGTCCTGGCATGCGACCACCATTTCTCTGGTCCCGCTCGCGCTGCTCACGTGCAAGTTGTTCGCATTTGCGGTGCTCCTCGTCTCGTTTCTCTTGCTCGACGCGCTCCCGTTCGCGCCGTCGTGTGCGCTTGTTGTTGTGGTGTTCCCTCGCGACGCGATCGGCCTCCGTCTCATTGTCGCGTGGGACGCTGTCGGCGGAGACTTGAAAAACTATCCCCCCCCCGAAACCTGGGGGGAACTCTGGGATGTCATTGGTCGATCCGGATGAACCGGGCGTTTCGGGCCTCGTGGAGGCGACCGAGGTTGAGGAGACCGTGCCATCGAGAGATACTGCCCGGTCGGAGTCGTCGAAGACCGGGGAGATGACGACGGTGTTCACGGTGGGTGCTGGGGGAATCTAGTCGGAGATCAGTCGATGCGTTTGGCGCAGGAAGACAGCGGCCTGATTACTGAGCCCATAGGGCATCATTGGAGAGGGGCGAGTGTCCATGGTCATCACGACCATTGTCTTCGGCGTAGACCGACGGCGGCGTGGTCGACGACCGTGGTGACCTAGGAGTCGGCGTCGCGCCACCTGGACGAGGTCGATGTAGCTGATGATTCCAGCGTTGGCACGATCGACGGCGCTGATCAGGTCGTCGATGTTGACGTCCTTGCGCTGGTGGTACTTCGGTATGGTGGGATGACACGGAGATGGTGGTGAACTTACCCCGTGTGGCGCGGATCCGATGGTCCAAGACATAGATCCCATCTGGATCACGGTGCCGGGCGCCGGAAGGACCATCGAATCCGGGAAGGTGACCGCTTGACGAGCCATGGAGTCGATGCACACACACCCTACTTGGCGCGCCAACTGTCGACGAAATATGCGTCGCAGTCTACCTAGGGGATACCCCATGGTAGTAGATTGTTAGACGGAGGTGTGGCGACGGCGATCAAGTGTAACACAGAGTGCGTAGACACGACGATTTATACGGGTTCGGACCGGCAAACCGCCGTAATACCCTACGTCCTGTGTTTTGGTGGCTAGATTGATCTCGTATACCAGGTTACAAGATCTGTAGATGACCTGAGAGAGGTTATATGGGGTTTTTGAGGGGGGGTCTCTGCTCGCCTTATATAGCCGGGGAGCAGAGTTACAATTTCCATATCCTAACCGATTACGATCGGTTCTCTAAGGCAAGGGATCCGAATCTATCTACTAGGATCTTCCATGACGAGCAAGTCTTCTTAGGAGTCCTTAGCGAGCACGACGGGCTGGTCGCGTGCCGCAAGACCTCGTAGGCTTGGCCGTCTCCTGGTCGGCAGAGGGATATGCCGAGGTTATATCCCCAACAGTGATAGAAGGTTGGAGGATGCACGCGCACACACCCAGAGAGTCTTCATAGGTAGCTTATGTGAATATATGGACAAAAATGGTTATTTTTTTGGATTCTCTCTGTAAATTGACCAACCGACTCTAAATTTTGCTAGTTTTTTTTTTCTGAACTTTTTTGGATTATCTCTATAAATAATTGTGTTTAATTTTCTCCTAAAGTTAATTTAGGATAGTCGATCTAATTAATAGATCACCGACAAATAGAAAACATTTTCATAAATATGGTATTAGTTTTCTGTATCAACATTTTCTAGTTTTGATTTTTTTTTGAATTCAACTTTAATTTTATTAATATAAAGAAAATAGAAAACCACCTTTTATATCAGCCAAACTAGCTAGAGGACCAAATTTATCTAATTTCAAGTTATGGGAGTGAAAATCGAACGTTCATACAAAATGGACGACCGTTAGAGGTTTAAAAGATGGGTTGAATTGTTTTTTTTTAGGGTAAAGATGGATACAATTGTTGGTAAGCTGCCAGTATGTACCACGTACAGTGGCATACATGCACGCAAACATGAAACATCTAAAGTGCAACTGACCAAAATATGTCTGCATTTTTTTTCTTCTGGATCGATCCCAATAATCCATTCTCACCGGCGCCCTGCAGGTTGAAGTCAGCATGAAAGACAGAAATGGGAATACAGACATATGCAATAGAGAGGGAAAAAAACAATAAATTGGATAATAATTAAAGGCAAGTAGGGTCCTCTAGCTAGCTTCTCTGTAGTCAGTGCAATGAGATGTCACCAGAACTGGGAGCAGGAACCCAATAACTCATGGCTGGAACTAGAAAGTCGCACCAAGGATTTCCTCTTCTACTCAACAGGCGCATGATTGACCGAGCCACCACAGCAGGCACAGAATAGCAACAACCAGGAAGAACAAGAAGCCGCTCGCTCACTCGTATCAAACGGGATCCTCGATCGAGCTACTACGTGTGTACAGGTCGCGTAAAGGGCCGGTCGGCAGCCATTTCCAAAGCTTGCAAGCTTGTGATTCGATTGATCTCACCTCATGGCTAGTAGGTTATTACCATGTGGTTTTTCCGCTGATACCGAAAGGCGTTTAGATGGAATTGAAGGTGACTAGTCATGTGAGCTACAACGCTACTAGCCTACGTACGAGTGGTTAGCTGTAGCTGCTGTTCCTTTGCTGTTTTCTTCTGCTAGATAATAATATGGACGTGTTCCTCGGTTGTAAGGTTTGGATCGACATGCATATCGATCTGTTGCTTCAGACGTTGAGAGAACGTAACTAACTAACTACTACTTTGTTTGTCCCTCGCCCCTTACATGTTCATAAATGACATAGAAACATGCATGCATGCTGTCATTTGTAGATCGAAGATGGTCAGTTGTTACAGTAAGATGAGCAGAGCATTACTACTAACTAGTATTAGTCAAGTCTAAATAAGTTGGTGGAGTTGTTGAGTACCTCGATCAGGTAGGTGCTTGAGATGATCCATCTAGCTATAGCTAGTGAGGGACAGTCAAAGGCTTAGTCATGTTTGCTTGAGATTTTGCTTTTGGGAAAGAAAAGAAGGGGTGCTAGATTTGTTGTGGATTTGGAGAGACTGATTCTAAAGTATGGCTTTGGAAAGCTGATCCTAGAGAGAGTGTGGCTTTATCTAGGGAAAAACTGATTCTCTGTTATAGCTTTTGAAAAGTCAAATCTGGTTTGCCTTGTGACATGGAATAGCCCAGTGGGGGACCTCGGAATATATGACGATCTCTCAAACAACTCCGAACTACCTTACACTCTCTCTCTAAAAAAATGCAGTGTCGTGGAATCAGTTTTATCTTCCTAAAGCACCCTATAGAATTAACCAGCTTTTCCAAAAGCAATGAATCAAACTGTTGTGTTCGGTACATCTAAAGTTGTTACTCCATCCATTCAAAATTATAAAATAAGCATTCAAAAATCTTGAAGAGTCAAATTATTTTAAGTTTGCAGAGTCAAAATATCTCAACTGTTGTGTTCCGTACAATATGACATGTATTTCTCTAATATCTTCAACTCATAGAAATAATTTATATTTTTTCTGAACAATAATTTAGCATATACTTGCATATATGGTGGTCTACAATCCATAAAAATAGAAGTTGTGTTATGCCAAATTACATCACTCTATTTTTACATATATCATTGTAAATATAGTAATAAGACATTGTAAATGCAGCAAAAGAAACACCCGGCCGGTTGCTAGGTAGACACATTCTTCACGTATTCAGTATTCTCTTGTACGAAAAATCGGGAAATTTGGTTCAAGCTAAAACCAAAGCGACATGTATTTACAACGGAGGTTGCAAATCAAGAGGCGATATAATGATGACCCAATAACATGGTTGTGTAGAGTAGCGTGAGCAGTTTAGGTTTAAGGGGACACCTAGCAGACTACTCTAGGTGCTTGCTTTGCTTTTCACTCGAAAGTTGGGAGCAGACAGCAGAGAGACTCCGGTAAAATGCAAGAAAAGAGAAAGCAAGGAAGCTAGCGCCGGGAGAAGAGGATCCGGCGTGTTAACCGTTGTGTCAAAAGCCTCGCTCGTGTTAAGGGGTTCACGGTGCAATGACAAAGGTCATTGGTTGGGAAACTCCTACTCAGAGTTCAAATCCTGGGTGCGACCGGCTCAGTCCTTCGAAGATGTTCGTAGGGGCGAGTGTGCGTACGTGTTGAACGTCTGCGTTGTACTGTGTAATCTAAAAAAAAAAAAAAGGCATCGGCCGCCTCCGCCTGCACTACTGAGAAAACCGTGTGCCCCAGTTTGTACGATGGAGACTAATGGACCTCAAAACTGACTGATATTTTGCAATTTGGTTTCCTGCGCGCGGGCATTATATATTACTGAAAACAAAAACACCCGGTTTTGCAACTTGGTTTCCGAACGACCACGGTGCACTTGCCCAAGTCACCTCGACGACATTATTACTGAAAACACCCACCCGGTTGTTGCTATATATTCATTGCTCGATCTTAAGGTAAAACACTCTAAAAAAAAAGATCTTAAGGTAAAACAATAACAGGAGGAAGCGGTGCTCAAGCCTCTCACAACTTGACACAAACAGTTTCTTCTAATCAGCAAAGAATCTGATCGAGGACCGAGCCTCCTAATGTCAAGTAAAGGAGCAAGGATCCTAATCAGCGACATCAGTCTACACATGTAGAATTCAGAAACAGCTTCTTCTAAGGTGGAGATAAATAAATGACAATCATATTTATTTTTTAAAAAATAAAAACTAACAAAAAATTAAAGAAACATATTATTAATATAACAAGTGGGTCGATCCATAGTATCCATTTGGTCAATGAGATCCGATCTTATTAACCCATTTTTGTGGGTCGGGTCGAATATCCAATGGGTCGACCCGACCCATTTCCATCTTGAGGACTACCTGACCACCAGCTGTGGCCTGACACCAGCGCAGGCCCGCAAGGCCTCCAGACGGCTGCCCCACCTCAAGTCCCCCTCAAAAGCAGACGCTGCCCGGGCCTTCCTCGCCGGAATCGGCATCTCCAAGGCCGAGACGACCTCACCGCCGGAATCTTCAGGACCAAGTTTTTTCCTGTAATCCAACCATGAGAGCCTGAAATGTAATTTTTTGACATATTAAATCGTTCTCATTTCAGTTATGTGTTCTTGTGACTTGGTTATTAATGACACGAGTAAGCTTGTTCCCTGGTAGCATGGCAAGCATTCGGAAGACCCAAAGTTTGCTTATCTGCTGCTCTTGTTTTCCATCTTTACATAGTTTATCGGGTCCTGTTTAGTTCCCCATGAAATTCAAAATATTTTGGGTTTTGCCTCTCCATTTTGCAAAATAGAACTAAACATCTCCAAAAATAGTTGGCAAAAAGTTGTCCATTCTCTATTTTAGATTTTGGACTCAAGAGGCCAAAATAAACCAAAGTTTACCTTGGTTTGTGTGTCACCCTCACAATCGTCATCATTAGAATCCAAAATAAGCCATATTTTGGTTGGAACTAAACACCCCACCAAAATATTTTGCATTTTGAATTTTGGAAGCCAAAATAGTTGAGATTTTGGATTTTGCATTTTGGTTGGAACTAAACATGGCCTACTCATGTTGCTTGCTGCTTGTTTGCATAAAGAGTTTTTCTTCCGGTCTTGTTACGTGCATGCTGTTAACTTCTTTTTTTCTCTCTCAAATACGCGGGCCTCAGCATTATTGATCCTGCTAAATTCCTCCTCTATATCAATTTGATGTTTTTAATCGAATTATGGATATGAAGAGTGTTGTTATATTTTGTTTTCAGGTGATTCTGATATCGTCAAGACTACACCTGAGCAGTAAGGAAGCCACGCCAGTTCCTCTTCTCGGCACCTGGCGTTCTGTGTTGTATTGGATCTGGCTGGACTTATCCTTTCATTGTTGTTTGCCAGTAAACAGAGTTCGTGGGAAACATTGTCTTGGATTGAAATTTTTGTTCCTGTCATTTGGCACTGCTGAATGGATCTTTTGGCTGAATGTGCTCGGATCAGAGTTGTTATAGTTCTGTTTTTTCCCTTACTGCCATTCCATTATTATATATTCATATATTATGGTAAATCTGTATCATATCTTCTGTTATTCCACTCATTGCTGCTACAAACAAGCTACCTACTCGTTGGTTCTACCTTTGCTATCCTCGTTTATGTTGCGATGGTTTCGGTACTCAAGAAGCCTGCATCCAACAAGTCTAGCCTTGTCCAAGCGATCAGTATTGATAGATGATAGCAAAGGTCCCGTGTTTATGTGGTGATACTACTGAAGTTATAAGAATAAGCCTGTAACAGAAGTCACAAGAATAAGACAGCATAATATTTGAGGGTCAAAATGCCTTGTGTGTTGGCATTGCCTCAATTCTAAAATCTAAATCATAATAAAATAGCTCAGCTTGTCAGATATGGTATAATGTTTTTTTTCCTCACAACAAAACAACTTTAACCGGTTTATCAGCCGAACAAGGCAACAAATTTTAGCTTTTCTAAATATATAGTATTTACTATGTATTTGGAATCAATTTGTTAGATAGATTCTCGTAGAAACATTTTTCTCGTTGATGAATTAGAATCACTTTGAGACATCGTTTGGCTTTTAGGCCATATTCTAATTAAAAAAAGAATATTCTGTATTCTCATTAACAAAATATTTTTCAAAACTTCATATAAATGTAATATGTTTCAAAAAAATCAGCACTTTTTTGCGTGCGAAAAATATATTAAATACAATTCATTTTAATGTGTTAAGCTTGAAAAGGCTTAAGTAAAAAATGATAGGTAGTGTGCATAAGAGAAGCAAGAAATAGAAACACTCGAAACATCTTATATTATTGGGATGGAGAAAGTAACTTATTCAAATTTTCGATAATAAAAAAAATACTTCCTATGTTGTCAAATAGTTTTAGTTTTGTTCTAAGTCAAATATACATCTATTTCAACTTGTCGGTAATCACAAAAAACAACTTCATTTTTCTAAAATAGTTTTGTTTTTGTTCTAAGTCAAATATTTATCTACCGTATAATGTATATATTATAAAAAATATTATCATAATATACATCTAAATATATTATATAATTGCATTATTAAAAATATATATTTTATGGAGTGTCTAATAAATATTTTCTAATCTATATGCAATTATATTTTTTAATTAAATAGTAAAAAACTGGAGAAAGTTTGATTTATGGCATATCTCAGAAGACTTTACAATCTACGACGGTGGGAGTACTCCAACACAGTTTCGCAAAGGGTGAACATATAATCCGTTTTAGTGGGCTGGTAAATAAATTGAGATAGAGAAGCCTGATTAGTGAACTGGGATGGCGGGAATATTTTTTTCCCACTTGGGCCTAGGCTGTGACTGCTCCATGGGCCGCTACCCTCCGCCGGCCTGCTCCAGCGGCAACGCGTCGGACATCCCGGCTTCACGGTCGGCGCGGCCGCCGGCTCTCTCTCTCAAACCCTAGTAGACCTTGTATATATATTTATCGTGTGAGCGGGAGGACATGGCACCAGCCGCCTGCGCCGCCGACCTCCCTACGCCGCAGTTAACGCGTCATTGTCGCCGGCCATCCTTGTCCTCTAGCTTTCGTTGTGCAGATATATTTTCGTTGTGCAGAGATATTGGTGTTATGGTCTCTGGCTTCCCATCCTCGTCGATTCCGCTTGTTCAAGTTCTTCGAAATCGTAGCTTGTTGGGTGTGCGGTGGGGTGTGCTGTAGTATGGATTGGTGCAGATGACGAGTCACAAGTATAATGGGTAATTTGCATCTGAGGCATCTCTGTGATGTCACACCCTTTTTCACCTTGGAGATCTGATGCATCCAATGCTACGCCCAAATCCCTCCCTATAGCAACCGACATTTTTTTTTGGTTGCCGTTTGCCTGCTTCAGATTTCCTATTTGCCATTTTCTCGTTGCCTTCGATGTGTGGAGATGAAATGATGACGAAATTATTTCCCTATTGGTTTGATTGGCCGCCATGATGGCTCAAACTGTATTAGCTCTATCTGATCATCTCCCACGTCTTATCTCAAGTTTAATGTGAAGAACGATTTCTATTCATACAGTAAACTGACTTTAGATCGCTGTGATGTCACCCTTTTTCACCTTGGAGATCTGATGCATCCTCTCTTACCAAGGGATAAGTTTTTAGTAATTTATGATTTCTGTGCATTTCAGATTTTTCCTTAGCTATTCACACCATCCTTTGCTTTACCCAGCCCTCACCTGATCCTCGTATTTTCGTCAGATCATTATTTTTAGAAAAAAAACATTTCCTCTATATTTCAGTTGAGGATATGATGACCCTTTCCCCAGATGACCGACAGTGAACATACTGAGCGCTATATTTTCTCATTTGAGAAAACCAAGCCAGAATTCTGATCCTCAATTTATGCAGTAAAAAATTGTTTCTGAATGTCATGCAGTGCTTGTTGTCTCATCAAAATCGATGCTTGTTTTTGTTCTTTCTTTATGTTGTCGTTAACTGTCACTTGAGGATATGATGACCCTTTCCCCAGATGATCGACAATGAACATACTGAGCGCTATAGATTCTCATTTGAGAATTCCAAGCCAGAATTCTGATCCTCAATTTATTCATGAAAAAATGATTATGATTGTCCTGCATTGCTTGTTCTTTAAAATTGTCATTGCTTGTTCTTTAAAATTGTCGCTTCAGAGGATATGATGACCCTTTCCCCAGATGATCGACAGTGAACATACTGAGCGCTATAATTTCTCATTTGAGAAATCCAAGCCAGAATTCTGATCCTCATATTCTTTTTTAAAAAACAATTTCTCTTCGATTTACCTTTTTTCTGTATGCTTTCTGTATCAATGCTATCATCTGTCACCTTTGGATGGAGGCCTGGCCACCTTGTCTGGTATAACTGATGCCTGGAAGATGCCTGAACCAGTCAATTGTAAATATGTGTTTATTTGTTGCCTGGACCTTACAAACTAATATGATGATAAAATATGATTTCTTGTACAATATAGATTTAATAGTCGCGATTTAATAGCATGAGGGAAATGTTTTTTTAATAAGAAATATAAGTAACTATAATCTAGACTTAAAAATAAGCCATAAATTTTTACCAGCAAAATCCATTGTCATTTGTGGGCAATAAAAATAGGACAGTAGTTAATTAACTTGTACTAACTTTGATTCTGCAAGTGTTGCCAGCCTCCCGTTTTGGAGGCCTGGGGCTGCCCTCCGATGCCTGGCATGCAGGTGGCCTGGGTTGCATCCAAATGAAACCGATGCAAGACACAGGCAGCATTCACCCATGAAAATGGACTCCAGGGGCAGGGCACCATCCAAACATACAAGTCTGTTGCAAAGTCTGCTGTCAACTTGTATTTGAGAAAAGTTTGTTTTGTTGATTTCTTTGTATACAAAAACACCAAAGTTATTTAACAGCGTATGCCTATTTGACAGCTCAACTGTATAGATTTTACACCAAAGTTAGCATAAAAGATCATGCTTGCTAGGCGCAGCCATCCCACGATAAAATGAAACTGAGGCAAGATTTGATAGGTTCTAATAAGCTGCGTAGTGCGTACTTTATGATGGCCTGGCTTATTGACGGTTAGACTAAACAATTCACTGTGCTCAATGTGTGGATCATTCTTACTGTTGGGATCTTGTAGTCAAAAGAAGGTTGCAGATATGTGATGAGTTTGGAAGTTTATGGGCAAATTTCGTGAAAGGCATGCACAAGGAGGTTTCCTTGACTTTTCTGAATCACCATGAGTCCATTGTGTACTGTAATCAGCATTTCAGCTACGGTTGTAATTCTGAATCGTTTTTGACAGAAACCATAGCTCGGTTCCTTTTGTTTTCTGGAGCAATGCTCTAATGTTTTTTGTTTTCAGGAGCTCTAATGTGTTGCTAAATTGAACACAAATAAAAACGCATTCCCAAACTCGCATTCGGTTTTGGAATATCTCAGAGCCTTGGTCCATCAGTTACGCGCCGAAATTGCGGCAGCTGCCTCTCGTGGTTTGAACAAGTGCCGGATTCAGATTACGTGGCACTTACGTAGAACAGCAGAGGATCTGCGTCAGCATTCGTCCCCCACGACGTGCACGGTTGACGTGTTGCCGACGCAATGCTTAATTGGCAGATAGCAGCAACATACATACAGATGCAATCGTAGGCACGATTGGTAGTGTTGGACTGCACTGCAAATGGTCAAAGAATGTCTGCCAAAGGTCAAAAAATGAAGGACAACAACCATAGACATTTGCCACCAACCAAGACACGCCATTATTGTTATTATAGAAAGAAGGAATAGCAATTTTTATGATACAAAATTAGTATGAGATATATCTACATCGTGAAATACATATAATGTCTTTAAAGTTGATATTTTCAAATAAAGTTGATTAAACTCTGATCAAACTCGTAAAAGTTTAACCTAGAACAACTTTAGAAGTTTTGGTTTATTTGAGACGGAGAGAATAACTAAGTTGATCAAACCCGTTTACGGTGATGAGTAGCTGACATCATCCCGGCTTATATCGAGCATCAGCGGGGGCTTATCATTAGTTAGCTACTAAGACTCGTGGTACAGTCAAATGACACAAATTTCCACCAACCAAGAGACTTGTCGGGACTCCTTTTCTTTTCTACTCAAAATCATCATAAGCGTAATTCTATAGCATGATTGCATTTGCGACCAAACGTCGACCATAAACAGCTAGAGTATGGGGGTGTTTGGATCCTTTGACAAATGGTAAATGACAAATGATAGATGAATTTGACAAATCTTTTGCCATTTGAGGGTGTTTGGATCCTTTGACAAATGACAAATGACAAATGAAAAATGACAAATGACACATACAAAGACAATTGTACCCCTAATAATTACACTCATTCACATGTCATGCATAAGAGGGAGGGGTATGAGTAGAAGAATTTTCTATTTGTCTTTAATTGCCACTCTAAAGTGACAAATGACAAATGATAAATTTTTGCTCTTTTACCATTTTTTGTCTTGCATGTTTGGATCCATTTACTAAAAAATAACAATTATTTTACTCTTTTGTCAATTTACCAATTTGCCAAGGGGATCCAAACACCCTCTATGTAGCTGCGCCTCCTCCAGCATTCCTACGAGTCAGCCAAGAGAATCACAAGAGTTCGCGTAGAACAGTCACTAACAGTATGTAATCCTCTTGCGAACGTGCGTCATATACTAGTGGAATTGTAGTACAAATCAGCCCAGAGTCAGTCTGTCCGTGATGCATAGCGGATAATATTATGATGGATGATTGAAGTGAATGCACCAAGTTGGGGGGTTCTATCCTTTTTCAATAATCCTTGAATTTCTGAAGAGTGTTGTAACCCTAATATTCTACTTCTGCTTATTGAAACAAGTGTCACAAGTAGTCAAGGACACGTTCGCAAAAAAAAAAAAAGAGGCATATATACTCATACTGTGGAGAAATTTTATGCGAAGGTGTAGAAAAAATTGGGATACAAACACAAATCCACACTAACCTGATTTGTTTGTTGCGCTACCCATAAGAACCAGTCTTCTCCATAATGCTTAGATCATCTCCAGCACACTATGCAAATTTGACCCTCCTGTTTTTATTTGGCTATCTACTCCATAACATTTCTCCTCCATATCAACACTCTTCAGGAAACTAGCCATAAATCCCACTCTTCATGTCCCGATGATCTACATTTTATTACTTTTCAAATTACATACAATTATATTGGTTTTTGATGATTAGATCAATAGACTAAATTTCAAATAATTTGAGAGAAATAGTAAAATATGATAGTTTTTAATTTGAAATTCTTAAAAGATTTGAAGTTAAATTCAGAGTTCTCTATTAATTACTCTACTCCAACAATAAAGTATGCATGATTTTAGGAGCTCAACGTAATTACCTTTTCAATTTGTGAATGTGGATAAAAGGAAATGGATTTTTGACACAAGGCATGGAAAAGCAAGACTGCCCGTGTTGTCAACCTCACAGTGGAAGGATGGTGGGATCGATAGTAGTTTCCTGAAGATACTATTAGAAAGATCACCGTACCTAAGACAATGGTGGACAATTCGACTTAGGGCCTGTTTGAATGACCTCTAATTTTTTTTGATAAAGTATATCTATATTAATTAATAGAAAAATATGTCAGTACACCGAATAAGAATACGTAGGACAACTGTCCAACCTATATTCTACGAGAAAGTAAACCGGCTACATTCGTTGCCGGCGAAGATCGCCGCCACCAGCCGACGCCGCCAAACCTGAATCACCAGAAGCCGGAGGAAACCACCGGCGTTGAGGTGGACTGCAGCAGACGCTCGATCTCGGGAAAGCGAAGAAGTCTTTGAGCACCCATCCGTCAGGATCACAATCCAGATTGAAACGACGAGAGTTGTGCTGACGATGACATCCGTCGTCGCGGTGAAGCCAAGCTCGCTCAATCCCGATCCGTGCCGCCGGTAGATCGCGTTCGATCCACCGCACTCCATCTTGCCGCCATGCCCTCAGCCGCCACCGTATCCTTGACCTTAGACGCGGCACGAGCACCGCCGCTCCGTCGTGACGACGAAACAGCAGCCGCCGTAGACTCCTACACCACCTCACAGGCCTCTCATCGTCACCGGAGTAGACGATGACGAGGTGGACGAAGACCGGGAAGACTTTATTCCACCATGGCAGCGCCGCCACCTCCACCAAACTCGCGCCGCCAGAGAACCTAACCCTAAAAACTTGATCCACTGGAGAAACTTATTAAAAACAATGGATCCCCACTCCCTTCAGCCTCCGGCGAGATGCCGAAGGGGAAGGGAGGGGGACCAGCGACAACGGCGGAGGGGGGGCGGGCGACGGCTCTCGTTCTCCGCCCTAGGTCGCTATAGAATAATCGGAATTAACAACGGATAAAATGGTTCCCATCGTGACCTCTAAACTTTAGAGCACTTTTGCTCACTTTTTATGTCTAATAATGTTCTAATGTGAGGTGGAAAGTTTAGAGCTAATTTTAGACCACATGTTTGAAGCTTTAGCTGTAAAGTTTAGAGCTCTAAAATTTAGTAGGGAGAATCAAACAGGCTCTTAGTATATGGGAAGGGGGTAGCTGGGTGTTGATTAGCAGATAGACGGAATCCGTTTGGTGTGGATCCACGAGCGTTAAACAAATATGTGTCATTTGTGTGATGGATAGGTTAGATGCTACAACTCAAATGGTCAAATGACACGACAAATTTCTACCAACCAAGAGAATTGGGCAGATTCCTTTTCTTTTCTTCTACAAGCATTTTACAAGTCAGCAGGCGTGTAGTAGTAGCTACAGTACTAGTCTTCTAGTATATCCTTTTGCAAACGTGCGTCATATATACAGACTACTATACCAGTGTAGTACTACTAACTGTCAAAAAACATTCAGCTACTAGCGGATTTGAGTGGATACACCTTTCTCAGCGGTTCCTCGGTCGAAGTCGAAGAGCTCTCCGATTGGAAATTGAAGTGAATGTGATGAGACGACTAGATAGATAGGCTCGGCGGCCCAGCGAGCGATTGAGCAACCTGCTAGCTTCTTGTTTTTTTTTGTTCAGTATTCATTTTTGTATGGTGTTGGAAAGTTGCTTCTATCTTGCGCGCGTCTTCAATGCTCGATCGGTGCTGTCAAAAAAAAAAAATGCTCGATCGCTCGTCTTTGCAAAAAATAACGGTCGGTAGTCAAGTCGTAATCTTGATTGCAACCGGCCACCTGTGGATTAGGAGCAACTACGTACTTTTTACTATTTACATATCACAGTAAAAAAAAATGTATGCGTAGCTCACTCAACTGACCTCTGGCTGGTAATTGGTCAGTAATTTTACTTATTAACCTACTCCTTCCTGACCGAATTGGTAATTGCCTCCTTCCTGACCTCGGTTTTGAATTATATAGACCGTTTTGACTTATTTAGATTTGTTTATATATACTGATATTTACTAATAACGTGATTTTTATTGCGCTACTGATTTTGGTTAGCAAACCTCCCTCCTCCTGAGTGCTAGAAAGATCGATCACTTGCAGCAATTGTGGACATGCATGTAAAGCTAGCCATCTTTCGAACAAGGTTGAAAACGATTGGTGACCATTAGATTTAGTTCTGATGGACACCGGAAAGGAAAGCGAAAAATAAACGCCTACAGTTGAGCATCACGATGATGTGGAGCCGTTGTCATCCGTGTTATGGCAGAGCGCTGAGTCCTAAGACTTAAAAGTATGTTCGACTGTATATATATATAGTCCTACTAGTCTACCTCGTCTCTCTCCTACGTATCCTTTTGGCAACGTGCGTTATACATTGTACACGTACGAACGGTCTCGCTCTCGATCGATATACTAGTATAGACCAAAGGAGAAACACCAAAACAGGTGGTGCCGGTACTAGCTACTAGTATATTCTTGAATTGGAATTCTTGATCCGATCTGATCCACCAGTCATATTCTACTATACAATAGCTAGGAGTATATGCTCTGGTGCACCCAACCAATTCGACCGAGACCGGCCGGCGGTTCAAGTGTTGAACGTACAGTACGAGCTGGGAGAGGAGTGGGTGATCCAGGGCAGCTAGCTTCGGGGTTGTGCTTTGTATGCTATGCTACAGTAAGATGCATGATTCAGGGTCGAGACGACGACGACCATGATTATTGCATTATTAATTGCGCCGCCGTGTAAGACCGGATGAGCACCACCACTGATACTACTACTAGTAGACGTGGGAAACAGCGACCGCACAACGCACACCGTACCACACACACAGACGACTCAAGCTAGGTCCTGGACCTGGAGTACGTGAGGTGAAACTCAGCTCCGTTATTAAAAATTCTCTGCAACCAAAATTCCCTGGCCCCCGAGTCAAAAAGCAAGGCCCTCTCCTCCTTTGTTCTCACTCCTTTCCATTTCATTCCATCCTCCCCACCATCCACGTGTACCGCCACCAAACACCACTCTCCTGTCTCGATCGGCCGGGCCGGCTCATCAATGTGTCGTAGTGAGTACTGTACACACCACAGTACGTCGGGACACCCGTCGTCGATCCGGAATGCGAAATGTGAATAAAACCTTGCATTTCGCGTCACACGTACGTACGGAGACACCTTTCACCTTGGCCCGGCTTGTGCTGTGCTGTGCTGTGCATGCGTCAGCTCTCGCCGCCCTAGCTCTCTGTACGTACGTACGTACGACGACACTGGTCAACGAAACGACGACGTACGGCCCAGTTGGCCAAACCCGATTTCCCACCATGCATGCATATGCGCCGCCGCATTATTTCGACGGCGTGACGACCGGCCGGAGCACCACGCCCATCGAACAACGTGGGAAACAGCAACCGCACAACATTCTTTTCCTTGCAACGGCAACCCAAATAATGGTCAAAATAAAAGGCGCCCGCCTGCATGCGCCGTGCAGATTTTCCGTATCCATCTCAAGTCTCAAAGTGTCATCGTCCATTTCATATATGGATTTCTTTTTTGACTTATATCCCCACTGTTGGGCTGGTGATGGTGGGTTATCATGTGAGTACTTTTTTACTCGTAGTATGTTCAAGTCACACGGAACACTTGACTCCGGAACGGACGAGCCACGACGATTTGGCCGGCTCTCTCTTTGGTAGTGTATGGATTCTGGTGTTCGACTTTCTTTCACTACCGCAGAAAACGAAAACAGTGTCGGTTCAAAATCCCCCATCACTGTCGGATTTTGAATCGGCACAACCACTTCGACAGTGATGAGGTGATGACATCACTTGTCGGTTATGCCAAACCGGCACTGATGTCCGCGCGAACGCGCTCCGTCAGGGATTCGAACCTCAAACCTCAGCCACGCGCGGTACCTCATCTACCACTCCACCCATGACTCACTTGTGTCTAGATTTCGTTTTACTTCCTCATATTCTATACTAACCCGAGTGTAAATTGATTGTTTGAGCCACTAAACGAATTCAAATGAAAAAGTTGTAAACTACATAGTTTCATAACTTTTTGAGATCTACAACTTTTATGTAGCAAGTTTTTTCATCCGAGGTCGTTTACAAAATTTTGAATTTCAAATACGCTACCTCGAATGTAATTTTCGATGATAAAATGATTTTAAATGAAAAAGTTGTGAACTACAAAGTTTCATAACTTTTTGATATCTACAACTTTCATGTATAAAGTTTTTCCATTCGAGGTCGTTTACAAAAATAAAAAAATTAACTGTACATGTATATCACTGTCGGTTCCAGCCATGAACCGCCAGTGAAGCTCCTCATCAGTGCCGGTTCGTGGCTGGAACCGGCACTAAAAGTGTCCAGGTTATCACTGTCGGTTCCAGCCACGAACTGCCGGTTCCAGCCACGAACCGGCACTGATGAGGAGCTTCAGTGCTGGTTCGTGGCTGGAACCGGCAGTGAAAGGACAGAGACGTTGTACTGATTTTTTCAGCCACGAACCAACAGTGAAGATTCATCACTGTCGGTTTTGCCAGACCCGCCAGTGATGGGCCGACAGTGATGTTGAAATCTATAGTAGTGCTCGTGACGCATTATTCCCCTGTTGTGGCGCAGCACTGTTTATTGGAACCGGGGTTCTCTCTCTTTCCTCCCCCTCGCTCCTCATATAGCCCATAGGAACCGACGCTTCACTTGCTCCTTATTACTTACTAGGGGCCGTTTGGCAGTGTTCCACGGAGCTGATTCTCAGGGAGAATCACTTCTTGACTGCCAAACGCATTTTCCAGTCACAACTAATTCTCTGCTGATTCTATGAAGTGATTCTCTGAAATGAACTATGAGGCTGAGAGCTGAAAAAAGTAGCTTCACCTGATTCTATGAAGTGATTTTTCATGCTGATTTTAAGAGTTTAGGCTAAACAATCTAAGAGAATCATTTTCAGCCACAGAATCACTTCACCAGTGAATCAGGGAGCACAGCTGGAGAATTTGGGAGCACAACTCTACCAAACGGGCCCTAGGTGTGTGTCATCGCTCACGACGATAGTGGTTTATCATTAGCCAACAGCTAGCTAGTAAGGAAACAAAAACTTCATGTGATGGATCATGGATTATGATATAGACGACGTTAGAAACACTCAAAGGGTCAAATAATGGCACCACGACTCCCACCATCCAATAAACTTGAGGTGATCAAATCGATGAATTTGGTTTCTTCTTTAATTTTCGTCTTACCTTTTTCCCTAGAAAGATATAACTATAGTATGCATGGCGATTAATAATAAAGTGTTTCATGTTTGATCAAGTAGGTTACTAGTAAATAGTATTCATATTTATGGCTATAAATTATTTACTTATATAAATATATTTCGTAATTAATCATCTAATAGTATTTATTTGATATTATAAATATGAGATTTGCTACATTTTAGGTGCCTGAATTTTAGTTTTCTTTCAGGCGATAGTTATTGCATATATTTTATACTAAAATTACACTTTTAGTTTGTTGCAATTTTTGATTCCAGAAATAAAAAAAATGTTCGATAAAATCTTATATATGTTGGCACAAAGACAATTTAACAATTACAATTATTTCTATAGGAGGACAAGGGCAAAAATTTAATATGTTATAACACAAAGGCAAATAACAAAATATAAAATTAACAAACAACTTATAATAGTTAGTGGTACATTAGTGTTGCCTGAAATTATCTTAAATTTCAGACACATGAACTATAGAAAAAGTGTATAAATATTTATATTTCTTTTTTTCTACCATATATAATTAGTCAAACTTATAATATAGTAAACCATGATATTGTTACAGCATTAAATTCTTTTAGGGATACAAATGTTGCACATATTTTTTTACAAATCATGTTAAACTTAGTATCAACGAGACTGCCATGCATCACACCACAAGCGTACGTACGTAGTGTATTATTCGAAAATTCTTCCCTGCTAGTAAGTCATTGGACACAGGTCAGCAAGATTTTGCGTTGCGTCAGGTCAGTAAGGGGTCAGTACGTACACGTACTATATACTAGTCTCCTCTCTTACTCTCATGCATGCATGCATCCTTTTTGCCAACGCGCGTTTATAGGTACATACATTAATTGTCGACGACCCGACCAGTCAGATAGACAGTTCGTGACGCACACAGCACGTACTGATGTCTGATGATGGAGGTCAGGAGAGGTGTGCATGCGCATGCATGCAACTTGGCGACTAATCAGTACTGTTACTACTACTAATCATGTAGTAACTATACTATGTCGGTAAAAAAAAAATCTATGCTTAAAGCTGAGTTCACTCTAACTGATCGATCGACCCGGCCGGGTTGGTACATACAGTACTCACGTGTGAACGCCTGAACGGCCGGGAAAAAAGCGTTGTAGACTGTAGAGTGGAGTAACGTACAAGAGCAAAGCATGCGGGCAGGCAGCGCCGGAGTTGGTGCACCAACCAACCTGCCGGCCCGTGGCCCGTGGGGATCCATGATCGATCATGTCCGCGCTGCGCGCAGGACTGGACGTACACACGTACAGGAAAGCTAGCGGCCGGCCGGCGCTTCATACAGGAACTGACTGAGGAACAGGTGGGAAATTCTTGATCCGATCCACCAGTTGTACGTATATGCTCGTCCACGCAACCAAACCACTGTCGTGACGACAAAACCACAGTCGATCGGTTAAACAACCGTATACGCGGCCTAGACGACGAAGACTAGACAAACAACCGAGATGCCTTTTGAATTTTGGCTAGCTCAAGCTCAAGCTCATCACCAATTAAGCTCATCATGCATTCTGACCGCGCGCAGTAATTCTCTAAAAGTAAAAAGGTGCTGGTGACTTGTTACTGCACGTGCCCGCAAAACTCAAGTACTGAACCCAGAGACCGACCGATCGAGCCTCATCCATTCCATTCCATGGACGAATTGAACGAACGAACGAACGAACTGTACGCCACCAAACCCCACTCATGCTAGTAGTACGTGGCCTGGTCCAGTACGTAGCGGCACGATCGAGCTGCCACGCACGGAACGGCCGGGACGCGTCGGTCGGATGGACGACACGTCGATCACGAAACGCCGCCATGCCATGTGAACGCCAGCATCAGCAACCTCTTGACCCGGCCTTGAGCCTACCGGCGGCTGGCGCACTACACCACAGCCTAAATATAGCGTTAGGCTGTGGGTCGTTATAAGCCCTTTCAACGACTTACGGTCCGACGATATAAACTTGTAGCGACAGATACATCAACTTTTAACGTCGGACCGACTTTTAACGTCGGACCCTCCGACGTTATATAAAAGTTATAACGTCGGACCATTTGACGTCTTTTACAAACTTTTACAAACTTATAAGGACGCACTGTCTGATGATATAGATTTATAGCGACCCACTGTCCACCACTATGCACATAATATCATTTATTGTTTAGATATTAACCATACAATCAACAATGCCATGCCATACGTTCAAACAATACAGTCATGAAATGAACACATAAACTGGACCAAATAGAGCTAAGTTATATTAAAGCCATCATAATGTGTCATGCCATTTTACACACAATTCATGGCATACAAAAGCTAAGATGAAATAAGTTTGACCAAAATGCCAAACTAGGCAACCCTTGCCTCATAGTTTGCTCCCACTCTTTACAAAATGATCCACCTCTAGTAAGGCCAAACAAAAGTTTTCATCTATAGCTAAAATGTCCAAACACGTCGTCATGAGCATCCATCATTGGCTACAGTCTACTTCTAGCTATTTCCTCCCACCACCTGTAAACAAAAGTTGAATTTCATCAGAAAAAGAACTCTATGACTGACTACAGTATACTAGACTTACACTATAAGGTGGACAAGTCAGTGGTACACACAGAAGACTCATTGAGTGAGATAAGGTTTTTTCATCCAGACAATTTAATTTAAAATAAACGTTCCACCTATGTGAATATTCTAAAATTACTCATTCGGTCTCATAGGTCTTTCCAATTCAAGCCAATATATAAGTGTGGTTCATTATCTAGGTGTATTTCTCAAGTACAATACAACACAATGAAGATAAGAAGCCAGGAATGATATCAGTTTGTTTGTTGTAGGACCTAACAGGGTTTGATTTAAAAATCAGTATCTAAACAAGTAGGTTTCTTTTGTATTTACAGCAGCATGAGCAGATGGATAATACTTCAGCTTTGGACTATAAAGGGAAAGACATGCAAGGAATAACAGATTGCCCATCATGTCATTTTCAGTTTCATATGTACAAAGGTTCATAGTTTCATGCAAGCTGTATGATCTCCTAAATGACATGTAGATGGGCAAAATTCAGAATAGCACACCTGTTCCATGGGATGCTTTTTTAGCCTTGCAGGATGCTTCTTTAGTCTTGCTTTGAGCTGTGAGAAATATCAATGATTAGAAATCTGGGCACTCATAACATATGAAAACAACAAACAATGATGATGAACAGGTACAAAGAGCAGTTACAACATGATGATGAACAAGTACAGAGTTGTTCAAGAGCTGATACTAGTTGTTCCAAAGGGGACAAATCCACAATGGGATCAGTCAGACAATGCCATTTTTCTAGAGTTAGACCTGCTGTGATTCAAAAAAGCTCCAGCGAATGTTGAGGTACAAATGCTCAGTGAGTTTTCATTCAGCAGTTTGGGGTAACATTTCAATGACTAGGTGGACATATACTGGACATCCTTAATCGGGAATGTGCATGGAAATAAATGTTGATTCTATATTCTGTAATTTTCCCTCTCAGTTGTACTACAGCAAAGAGATCCATTACCTATAATTGATAATTCCATACAATGTTGCCACTTAGCTTTGTTTCTAAAAATAGAGCAGCTGCTGCTTTCATTTTTGTTCTTGTGCTACCTATGTGTTTGAACTTATAAACAAAAACTATGTGTTTGAAATGTTGGTGAAATATCATCATATCATTGGATTCCGCTACATGTTTGAGATACTAATGAACAACACTTCTTAATTTTAATATACACAGGTTCTAATAACTCATATCTGAGAGCATAATATGTACAAGGGCAGCAAGTTGTATGATCTACTAAATGACATGTAAATGGGCAAAATACAGAATAGCACACCTGTTTCATGGGATGTTTTTTTAGTCTTGCAGACCTTGAGCTGATAGAAATATCAATGATCAGAAAAAGAGACTCCACTTGTTGTATTCTCAGAAAGGAGAAAATGCATGTAAAATAGGCAGCAAAGGTATTACAAGCAGGCAAAAACTGTATTTCTTGGAAAGTTAAAATGAACAGAAACTTAGCATGGAGATGCTTACTTAAGAAAGAACAATGAACTGGATCACAGAGTAAATCGGATCTGGTACTCTGCTTCAAAGTTAAATGCTCATTTTTTATCTAATACTTCGCTTTAAACTAAAATCTACTAAAAAAAATAGATGGCAATATGAATCCATTAAACAAGAAAGATCACACATGCATCCTAGCAAAAGGGGAGAAAAGAATAAAAAATAAATTACCTTCTCCCTTCTTTCTTGTTGAAGGGATTGGTCAAATCTCGCGAACTCTTATTGTGTTGCTTAGTGCGCCTGCTTCCACTGCTTGCCATGCCTTACCTCTGCTTCTGCTTCTTCTTCCCAAAGTACCTACTGAGGCAGAAGAGTTCACTACTCAAGGTAGTTGTACAAGGGCGTGACCTGCTGCAGAACTTGGCAGAACAGTTGGTTAACAAATTAGTCTAGTTAAAACCCAACTGCTTATAAGACAAGTTCACCACACAAAGTATGGAAAAAACTATTTCACCAGCTGTAATAAATTTCATAGACATCAACCAGTCATGAACAAACATGGCGATACTACTGTGAATTATAATAAATTTTCAACTATTAAGGTTCAGCAAACATTGTTAAGAAATGAGGGCTAGTTAGATCAAAGCTGTCAGTTTAGTGAAGTGGATGCTGCTCTCATCCAACCTTGAAATTCATCTATTATTTCCTCACCCCCAAAAGGGACTAATTCAATCAGAGGGATTTTTCCTTTTATCACTTAACTCGCTATGAGTACAACACAGTGGGGATAGTGGAGATGAATTTAGTGCATAGCCGCATCAAAGAACGAAAAGGTGCAAACTAGAATAATCTACTAATAGATGTTCCAAGAAGTTGAGTCATCGTAACTGACAAGAACGCTAGTATTTCTATGCAGCTAGTCTTTCCCATCTCATCTTCCGTAGGACTGGATGGTTAAAGGCAACGGATCCAATGCAATGGAATGGAGACTGGAGCAACCGGTTCCACAAAAATACAAGACGCCAAAAGAAACATGGTGGCCGGCCATGACTCACGGAGATGTCGTGGTTGGCGAAAAGCCTCTGCTTGGCATTGAAGCACTAGTCTTCTCCGGCGGGCTGTTGGCTCCGTCCCGGCCGCAGGCACACGGCCACGGCACGTCCCGGCAGCCGTCGCCACCGCCGCGGCGTCGCGTGAGCGCATCCTGTCCCCCGCCGCTGTCGCCGCCGTGCCCGTGCAAGCGCTCGGTCACTGAAGCCGCCGCTGCGTGTGTGGCAGAAACTAAATTTAGGGTTTGGAATCGGAGGAGGCCGGGTGTTACCAGTTTTGAGAAGCTGGGATGGCGTGGTCCATTCGATCCGATCGGACGACCACGAGAAATCCGGCAACGTAGCAGGCCAGGCTGTCGTGGGGTGTAGCAGGCTGGGCCAAATGTGACCCAACTAAGGAGATTGCTGCGCGAGTCCAGCCCATTCGTAGCAACCGCTGGTTGGTAGTTAAAACTAGGATATAACGACAGACTGTACAACGATAAAGAAACATAGAATTACCGACCGACAGTATATTGCGAAAACGCGATATAACGACTGTATGTTAGTAACTTTTAACGTCCAACCTTCCGACGGTAAATTAGTATTTTTAACGACCCCCATCAGACGTTAAAGATGGGTTGTGGTATAGTGGCGGTCTGCCACGCTGCATGCATGCTCCGGTGGGCCTGTGTGCGCTAGCGCTAGCCACCGTGGACTTTGCTGACCAAGCTGCATGCTCCTCTTCCGCACCACCAACCAGGGTTTACCCTACCGTTTTGCAACTAGGAACCGTCCACGGGCGGTTTGCCGGTTACCGACGGTAACCGCCCAAACCGGCCTCAAATCGAACGGTTTGGATTTTGAATTCAAATGGCGTAGTTCAAACGGTTTGCGACCGGGTTACCGGTCGGATAGGGCCGGTTACCGTCCGGTTTGGGCGGTTACCGATCAAACCGCCCCAAACCAAATTTCAAATTTGAATTTCAAAAAATGGAAAATGTTGAAAAAAATCCTAAAAATAGTTCATGATTTATAGAGTCGAATGGTATTTTGAAATTGGAGTTCGTTTGCTATTTATTTTGACGTGTACAAGTTTGAAAAAAAAAAGAAATCTTTTTTTTTCAAACTTGTACACGTCAAAATAAATAGCAAACGAACTCCAATTTGAAAAATTTGTACACCATTCGACTCTATAAATCATGAACTATTTTTAGGAATTTTTTCAGCATTTTCGATTTTTTTAAATTCAAATTTGAAATTTAAATTCAAACCGGTACCGAAACTGAACCGGTCCAGGGCGGTTTGTCGGTAACCGATCGGTTACCGCGGTTACCGAACGGTTTTGTAAACACTGCCACCAACCCCCGACTTGACGCTATAAAACCAACCCAAACTCTCATCAGCTTCAGGTTCAGGTTCAGGTTCAGGCAGCCCACTCCACTCACCACTCACCACCGCCGCACACGTACGCCTAGCGTTCGCACGTCCAGCAGGGCCGCCACACTACCGAACACCTCAGCCCAGCGCTCCCCTCCCGTACGTGATGGCAATGGCATCGTCGCTGCCAGCGTTCACAGTGCGGCGCAAGGACCCGGTGCTAGTGACGCCATCATCACCGACGCCACAGGAGACGAAGCGGCTGTCGGACATCGACGACGCGGAGGGCATGCGGTTCTACAGCTCCGGCATCCACCTGTACCGCTTCAACCCATCAAAGGCGGGGGAGGACCCAGCGAGGGTCATCCGCGACGCGCTCGCCGCGGCCCTCGTCCCCTACTACCCGCTCGCCGGCCGTCTCCGCGAGGTGGAAGGGAGCAGGAAGCTGGTCGTCGACTGCGCCGCGCAGGGCGTCCTGTTCGCCGAGGCCGACGCGGACGAACTCACCGCCGACGACTTCGGCGACGTGCAGTCCCCGCCGTTCCCGTGCTTCGACCAGTTCATCCTCGACAGCACCACCGACAGCACCGGCGTCGAGCCCGTGCTCGACCGCCCACTACTCTACGTCCAGGTCACCCGTCTCCGCTGCGGCGGGTTCATCTTCGGCCAGCGTTTCTGTCACTGCATCGTGGACGCCCCGGGAGGGATGCAGTTCGAGAAAGCCGTCTGCGAGATCGCCCGCGGCGCCACTTCGCCGTCAATCGCACCGGCCTGGGGCAGGGAGATGTTCATGGCGCGTGACCCGCCACGGCCGTCGTACCCGCACCTCGAGTACCGCGAGCCCGCGGGCGGCCCTATCGACCGGATGCTAACCACTCCACCCGACGACATGGCGCGGGTGCCGTTCTTCTTCGGGCCACGGGAGATCGCGGGGCTACGCCAGCGCGCGCCGCCTGGCATGCGCTGGTCCAGGTTCGAGCTCGTCGCCGCGTGCATCTGGCGTAGCCGCACCGCCGCGCTCGGGTACGCGGCCGACGAGGAGGTGCGGCTGTCGTTCATCGTGAACGCGCGCGGCCGCGCCGAGATCCCTCTCCCCGAGGGGTTCTACGGGAACGCCTTCGCTTACTCCGTTGCGGCGACCACCGCCGGGGAGCTCTGCGCCGGAGACCTCGGGTTCGCGCTGGAGCTCGTCAAGAAGGCCAAGTCGGCGGTGACCTACGACTACCTGCTGTCGGTGGCCGACCTGATGGTGCTCACGGGAAGGCCGCTGTTCGCGCTGTCCAGGACCTACATCGTGTCGGACGTCAGTCATGCTGGGTTTAAGAGCGTCGACTTTGGGTGGGGCGAGGCCGTCTATGGTGGCCCCGCGAAAGGCGGTGAAGGGCCGCTTCCTGGCGTCACCAACTACTTCTCCAGGGCTAAGAACGGCAAGGGGGAGGAGGGCACTGTCGTTCCAATCTGCCTGCCAAAGGACGCCATGGAGAAGTTCCAGCTCGAGGTGGAAGGCCTCACCGCCGCCGAGCTCTAGACGATGAGCTGGGGGTGCATGCAAGCTTATGCATGTCAGGGTACGGTGTGCGCATGCACGGCACGACACCGTATATAACAGTAGCCTAAGTCTACGAGGGCACAATCACAAGTTATTACAAACTTCCATTGTAAAATGTCAGTAAGTATACCTACACCATCATAAATGCGTCCTCTTCATCAAATACATATGTTGTTTTTGTCGATAACGGTACACTATGCCAACGCAAGAAAATAGAGCACCTCCCACCCCGAAGACTTACTTCAACCGCTACCAATTCCAAAACAAATTGATACTTGCTAAATCACAGGCGTTTAGTTTTTGTCTTCAGGCAACGATCCCCATCCATCTAATCTAATCCAACGATCAGTACACATGCTCATCATTAGGACCAAATACCCTTTCCCTTGCTGCTAGTTCATCTTTATTTTCAAGCACATGTAGCATAGGAAATGTGAAACAAATTTGCAAGAACATCCCTCTGGACTTTATACCCAAGGTGGAAGGCAAATTTGTCAATCTACCCGTGGTGGATTGTGTGTCCAAATATGCGCACTTCATCCCTTTAGCACACATTCTAAGCAACAACAGTAGCTCGAAACTTCTTTTATAAAATAGTTTCATTACATGGGTGTCTATTGCCAGTGACCATGATGTGATATTTACCAGCAGATTCTGGCATCCTTACCAACAGATTACCGGGATGTGAATGCATTGGCTCCGTTGCCGCCTGAATGGCTGAATCTACCTACCACCCGCATTCATAAAGCCTTTCATGTGAGCATCCTTAAGAAGCACAAAGGAACACCACCTTTAGAACCAGCACAATTGCCAACAATGCACGATGGAGCGGCAGTCTCGGAATCAAAACTCATGCTCAAATAACG
Organism: Microstegium vimineum; assembly: GCA_022036555.1. Lineage (NCBI taxonomy): Eukaryota > Viridiplantae > Streptophyta > Magnoliopsida > Poales > Poaceae > Microstegium > Microstegium vimineum. The sequence goes on along the minus strand of CM039125.1, from coordinate 1,449,487 downwards.
ATTACACCGAGGACGTCTTCAAGTGTTGATCAAGTGGAAAAAACAACCCCATGGGAAGACAAAAAGCTCTTCCAGAAGCTCTATCCCATGTTTCAGCTCGAGGACGAGCTAATTCTCCATGCCGAGAGAGATGTCATGGTCGACATGACCTATGCTAGAAGGACACATCAGAGCAAGGCAACATGCTAGTTAAGTAGTGAGGGGCAATAGGCCCAGCTGTTATAGATTTAATCAAATAGATGGACAAGCTCTTGGTCTTGGCCCATTAGCAATTGCACCCCCCTATATATATATGAGGGTGATAGCTAACGAGAAGGCAATAAATTTTAGGGTTAATCCCTCTGTCTCTTCTCCATTATCTCTTTCTCTGTCGCTGTCTCTCCTCTTCTCCTTTATGTTGTTGTTGTTGTTGTTGTTGTTGTTGTTGTTGTTGTTGTTGTTGTTGTTGTTGTTGTTGTTGTTGTTGTTGTTGTTGTTGTTGTTGCTCATTGCCCTTCCCTTCCTGTCTATGCCACTCCAACCAACTCCAACCAACACCCTCCAACACCACCGATTGCCTTGCTGCTAGCAGCGCCCTAGGTCGTCCCTAGCCAGCCTATACAACCATCCAGCCAGCCATTGGCTGCCAACCCCGCTCAACCATCCACTATCCGACCATCAAATTGGCCTCAACTAACATAAGAACTCTGATAAACACATACAAAGGTCTAGGATACCGCAGATTCTCTAACTTCAACAACCTGTTATGAAGAGACGTGTACCTAGTATTTACTAACTTGTTTTGCCAAATAACCAAGATAGGAAATTGTTAATTACTTGTCAACATATTTCTACCCCTCTATGGTATTTTTCTTGTGATGCATGTGTGTAAAGCTGCCAGCTTCATAATCTCTTATTTGCCTTATATCTCATATTTTCTATTTCAATTATAGATAGAAAAAAGAGCTCTAATGATGTTTTGGCTAAGAAAATGCATAAAATAGAGATCAATCTAGCTGAGCAAATTGAGCAGTCTGAGTAGGGTCGCCACACTCTGACTGAAGTGACATCTGAAATTCAAAAGACAATATCATAAGTCAAGGTTCGTATATTTATAGACTTGATTTTTGCATAGAAGAGCTACAAAAGGAGATAACGAAGAGAAGGGAGGGAAGTAGAGAATCGAGTTCTGATGTTCTCTGATTTTTTCTTTGATCTTTCTAACTTATCCCATGATGTTGGTGCATATAAATGTCTATCTAGTTGCAGACGTGACTTACTTATGCAGATGCAGACATGACTTTTAAGTAATACATGCACCCTATCTTATTTGTTCATGGGTGATCGTGTTATGTTTGTGAATCTTGTTCTTATTATAGGGTTGTTGTTCATGGGGTGATCGCGTTGTGGTTGGAAGCCGAGGTTTTTCTTTTAACACAATTGTATAACACATGACTTCCAGGCAAATCGCCAATGACGAGTTCTGTTACAAACTTTAGGCTTACGCTTTTTAGAGCAAAGGGGTGATTGTTTTGTCATCAGTGTTATACTCATCTACAAAAGTGTCACCATGTAGTGTACTAGCATATTTGTATGCATGATATCTAATGGGTGAATATGCTTTCGTACCATCCTCCCTACCCCCGGATAAATCGTCGGATTAAGGACATGACAGTTCGATAAATCTCCCAAATAATTCCACTATTCAGCTAGAGACTTTGTAGGCTACACCTATTGGGTGCCACATGAGGGATAGTCCTGTGAACCGTAGAAGGCCCACTCTTGAAAAAAAATCCCTTGCATCAAAGGAACGAACCAAAGCAAGCTAAGTCCCTGTTTGGGTCGACTCCTCCTAGGGATTTCACAAGGTTTGATGACCTGTGTCGTCCTGAGCGTTTGTTAGGCTCTTGGCTCTCGATAAATTCTAGGGCATGTTCTCAGTGTTGCTTAGAGCGAGCACTTAGCCCAAGCTCAGGTCGGGGCAATCCGAGGCATTTTTTGGCTAGGGACCCCTAGGTTAGGAGCTGCCTATGCCTTGGTCATGCTTTCTATGAGTATGTCACTTAACATTATAATAAGAATGAAAGTATCCATAAGCGTACAGATAAAACATCATTATAGCATTTTACCGGGAGTAAGATGAGTGTCATAAAAATTATATTTTGGGATACACAAACAGTGATAGTGGTGGAGATCGTGTGGGAAGAAGGAGCATCGGTGGCAGTGGCGTAGCTAGCTAGGTGGACATGCCACCCTGAAATTTAGCTCAAGGTTAAACTATAATAGATTAGCTCTTTAAATTTATGAAAATTACACATGGATCACTCTATAATTTGGTTTTACATTTATAGTGGACCATCCTTGTTCTGGATCCTAGCTACGCCACTGACTGGTGGAATTACACATGGATCACTCTATAAGATGGTGATCGCGCTCACAACGCGTGTTCCGGCAGAGGCAGTTGCTTTGGCGTGAGTTTGTATCGGGTTTTAAATTTATGTGAGTGTAGTAGTGTGCTGATAAGCTATGGGTATAAATAGCTGGATGTAAGAGGAGCGGTTCAGCGCCTCAGTTGTTGTAATCACATTTGTACTCGAGCTTGTGTGAAGTGAAAAGGGACGTTGCGAAACCTTGTCGACAGTTGCTAGTTCGTCGCTTGTTCATGTGTTCACAAGTGCGTTCTGTGATTTAGGCTTAGCCACTAATGAATTTGCGGTTCATTAGGGCAACCACAATGTTGCAGTAAATGTGTCCATAAGCATTAGAATATTGTGTATCAGCTAGCTAAAACATTGTAGAAGTGACTATCCATAACAAAGGATACTCATAGTGCTATGAACTACCCATAAGGATTAAACAAACATTTATTCTCTTTCCTCTCTCTTGCCTAGGCTGCCGTGGGCAATGGATGAGAGGCAGCTCGTTGGAATTTTGATGATTGTTTGTGTTTATGGGTCCACACTTCTAGTCTTTAACATTGTGACATAAGAAATAGCTAAAGACTACTGGCATAAAGCTGCCTCATATGGACTACCTAGTCCAGATACATTGTGGTTGCCCTTAGTAATGTAATTCCTAGGATCATATGACTGAAGTAGCAATCAATACACATATAAAAGTAGTCTAGCTCTCATCAGTACATTTCTATTGAGCCGTCTTGTTGTCAATAGTACACAAGTAACCAAAAATCAACGACACTACTTGGGGTGTAGGGTAGCCTCCTTTCTTTGCCCAGCTGTTAGCAGTAGCTAGCATCACCTGCAGTTGCAGAAACAATGGAGAGAAGACAATACGAAGTACTCAGAATGCAACTAACAGCTAGTAGCTTTTTTGCAGTAGCTGATCGAGCACAACTCACAAGAGCAAGCTAGCATCCGAGCATCCTCACCTGGCGCCGCTCTTGTTATCCCTAGAAGCGTCGACCTGACCACCTCCTCCTCTCACGGCGAGGGCGGCAGCATCCGATGCCAGCCTCCTGCCGCTGCCGGTGGCCGTTGTCGCCACAGTACACACCGGCATGCCACGGTAAGCCAACGTGGTGTGCAATGCCGCCGGAACTGCCGGTGCATGATGAGGCGTGCCGGTGTTGGCGGCGCTGGCGCTGTGCATGAGCGCGCCGCCGCCAGTGCCAGTGCTGCAGTAGGCACTGGACCAGCTGCAGAGCAACGACAGCTGCTGCTGCTGCTCGGCGAGCTGCCTCCTTAGCGCGGCGTTGTCGGCGCGGAGCACGGCGTTGTCGCGGCGCAGGCAGCAGACCTCGCGGTAGCACCCGTCGGAGGGGTCGCGCTCCCGCCACCGGGCCTCCCAGGTGAGCGTCTCGGCGGCGCGGCGGCGGGCGGCGTCGCTGGCGTTGGCCTTGATGAGCTTGGTGAGGTTGGCCACCCCGAAGACGAGGTGCAGCGCGCGGAAGTCGTTCATCCTGTGCGCCGGGAAGTAGGTTGCCAGCTCGCAGTTGGGCTCGCACTTGCGCCGCTGGTGCTTGCACACCGCGCACGCGCCGCCACGGCCACCACCGTTGCCGCCGCCGCCGGTCATCCCGCGCGCGGCTCTGCAAGTGCGCAGCTGGAGACGGGGAGGGAGAGAGAGAGAGAGAGAGAGAGCTGCATGTGTAGGCATGTGCGGGCATATATGGATGCTTGGAACAAGAAGGGAAATGCAAGATAGTAAGGTGAAGTTAAGGAGGGTCACAGACAGCTGCTTTCTAGGTTGCTCACAGCAAGAGTTCTGGCCTCAGGGGCATGGAAACTTCTAATGCGTTGCATTATTGGACTACTACAAATACCCTGCCACTGCCAGGTCAGAAAATGGAAAGGATGTGCCATGCATCTGCATCTCCATCTACTGGAACAGCACAACATGTATGAACATATAGCGGTGACGTCACTCACACACATATGTCGCTTCAAGCCCTCAATCTGAAAAATAATTTGCAAGCAAATGTATTGTTTATGAAGAGAAGATACAAGGCCAATTGAACCATTTACTTGTGTTCTCAACTTGATGTGTTAGCAGTGGGCCAATGCAATGCAAGATTACATTCATATGTGATTGCCACAAAAAAGTAGCACATACATAGTGCGATTTAATTTCTTTCTTAATTACACTGTATTATTGTTTGAGTGTGTCCATGCATGGATCAACCACTAGAAATTTAGATCCGATAATATAAGCACCAAATTAAGAATAGAGTGGGCATGTCAACACAAGTGTCACCAAATAATGGTGGCAACAAGGAATCCTAGCTACTTTGTTGCACCAAAGCCAATAAATTTCTTACTCAGGCATACTATGTTGTTGCCTTGCCACCATTAAAGATTAAACCCATGGACCCCTTTCAAGTCCAAGAATTTTTTTCAGGCTTTTGCCCAAGCCGCTCAATTTCGATAAACTTCAGTTTAAGATCTTCCAATTCTTTATCTAAACGCTCTCTTCCCCTTTTATTTTCATTCCTTGATATCAGTAAAAAACAACTGTTAAGCTAAATTAGCACTTGTAAAGTGAAAGCAAAATAATATGCATGTACCATGTATATATGTGACGATCAACATCAACTAGTTGTGGCTATTATATATCATGCCAATGCCATGCAAACACACACACACACATCTCGGAACGAAGGCACGAAGCCTAGAGCTCGGCGGTGAGGCCTTCCACCTCTAGAAGGAACTTCTCCATGACGTCCTTGGGCAAGCAGATGGGCACAACAATGCACTCCTCCCCCTTGCCGTTCTTAGCCCTGGAGAAGTAGTTAGTAACGCCGGGGAACGGCCCTTCGCCGCCTTTCGCCGGCCCACCATAGACAGCCTCACCCCACCCAAAATCGACGCTCTTAAACCCGGCATGACTGACGTCCGACACGATGTACGTCCTGGACAACGCGAACAGCGGCCGCCCAGTGAGCACCATCAGGTCCGCCACCGACAGCAGGTAGTCGTAGGTCACCGCCGACTTGGCCTTCTTGACGAGCTCCAGCGCGAACCCGAGGTCTCCGCCGCAGAGCTCCCCGGCAGTGGTCGCCGCGACAGAGTAAGCGAAGGCGTTCCCGTAGAACCCCTCAGGGAGCGGGATCTCGGCACGCCCACGCGCGTTCACGATGAACGACAGCCGCACCTCCTCGCCCGCCGCGTACTCGAGCGCCGCGGTCCGGCTGCGCCAGATGCACGCGGCGACGAGCTCGAACCGGGAGCAGCGCATCCCCGGCGGCGCACGCTGGCGTAGCCCCGCGATCTGTCGTGGCCCGAAGAAGAATGGCACGCGTGCCATGTCGGCGGGCGGAGTGGTCAGCATCCGGTCGACGGCGCCGCCGCCCGCTGGCTCGCGGTACTCGAGGTGCGGGTACGACGGCCGTGGCGGGTCACGCGCCATGAACATCTCCCTACCCCACGCCGGCGTCACCGACGGCGCGGTGGCGACGGCGCCGTGCGCGAACTCGCAGATGGCCTTCTCGAACTGCATGGCGCCCGGCGCGTCCACGACGCAGTGGCAGATGCGTTGCCCGAAGACGAAGCCTCCGCACTTGAGCCTCGTGACCTGGACGTAGAGCAGCGGTCTATCGAGCACGGGCTCGACGCCGGTGCTGTCGGTGGTGCTGTCGAGGATGAACTGGTCGAAGCACGGGAACGGCGGGCACTTGACGTCCACGAAGTCGTCGGCGGTGAGGTCGTCGGCGTCGGCCTCGCCGAACAGGACGCCCTGCGCGGCGCAGTCGACGACCAGCTTCCTCCCTTCCACCTCGCGGAGACGGCCGGCGAGCGGGTAGTAGGCGACGAGCGCCCGCGCCAGCGCGTCGCGGATGACCTTGGCTGGGTCCTCCCCCGCCTTTGATGGGTTGAAGCGGTACAGGTGGATGCCCGAGCTGTAGAACCGCATGCCCTCTGCGTCGTCGATGTCTGAGAGTGGTTTCGTCTCCTGCGGCGTCGGCGATGATGGCGTCACTAGCACTGGGTCCCCGCGCCGCACCGTGAACGGCGGTAGTGACGACGATGACGACGACATCGGAGAGATCGGTGGAGCGATGATGACGCCGAGCAGTACGTGTACGTGCGACGTACGGTGTGGTGTAGGAGCTGATGTGTGTTCGTGCTAGCTAGCTGTTGGTGGCGTGCGGTGCTGTGGATATCGAAGTGGTTTTATAGCTGTGCGTTTTAGTTGGTGCCAGGCTGTCAGCTGAGCCAACCGTACGTGGCAAGCATGCATGCAATGCATGATCCAATGCAAGTCACAGTCAGTCCAACGTTGGCAGAGAGATGGCAATAAGTGGATTTGGCGCGAGCACAAACAGAGCCAAGTCCGAGGCCAACAAAGACGGACTTTTCTCTTCACGTTTTTTTTTACAACAATCTTCTCTTCACGTTTCCCAACTTTCTCTTGTGTTTGTGCATTCTTCATTGCCGTTGCGAAACTAACGCCATTATTTTTGCATGCTATTAGACGGCCACGATGTCGAGGGTTTCAGTTTTCAACGACGGGAACCTCGCTCTTTAACGAGTGGCATGAGATGCTACGTGGCAAGAAGAGAACGCCAAATATCTTTGAGCTAGTGAGAAAGAAAGAACTAATATAAGCTATTTACGTGCCCCACATATGAGACAATAACCCTTCTATCTCTCTTGATAGGAGAGATAATATTGAATAAAGAGCTTTACATGTAAGTTATACAAAGATGAAATGATATCTATGAATTGGAACATTGCTCCTACTCTTGGAGTTGCCTCCCATGACTAGTACTAGCCATAGGCGGCTCGCCACGTGGCAATATGTGTCCACTATACTTTGCACTAGGCCATCCTATGGCTAGTGACTTCTCCCTCTAGCTCCGACGTACGTGTTTTGACGATCTTAAACCCTAGCTGGCCTCTAACCCTGAACATTAACAACCTTGTAGGTTACCTCGTTAGAGGATATAAAAGATGCTTCCATGTATATTCTTGGATTGATACCTCATAGATAAAGAGAGGCTGAGAACAGGTTCGAACGGAGAAAAGGAGTGTGCGGGTAACAACACTATTGAAGAACAGTACAATTTTAAGTGCTCGAATTTTGAGGTAATTTCAGTCATCAATCTTGTACACCAACTAGTACAATTAAAATGGCAAGAGTCGTGGCTCGACAGCTCGATTCATCCAATCCCAGGCGTTCGAAAGGAATTGCTGCCTGACAGTGGCGGATTCAGGATGCGATCAAGGGGGAGGGGGGGGGGGAGCTAAGTAATAAATATCATGATCAACAAAAGATTTTGGAGAATTTTATAGAGATTTAATGAAGAAATAAGTGAATTCTATAAAGATTTAATGGAGAAATGAACAAATTTTAAAGAAATTTAATGGAGAAATAACTAATTTTTGTATACATTTAATGGAGAAAGGAGGCCATAGCCCCCCTGGATCCGCCCCTGCTGCCTGGGCTAGACAGGTTTCTCAAGTCCATGAAACAAACAGACCATTTAGGCCACATAGAGAGATCCTATAAACATTTCTCATCTTTCATCTAAATAGAAAAAAAACACACAAGAAATCGTTTTGCTAAACTTTATTAAAAAAAAAGACTTTAGCTCCACCAAAGAAGCTATAATACTTAAATAAGTAAGAATCGAAGATGCTTTCATCAAAATAGCCAAAGCTCTAAACAGGCCTAAGAAATGCACGCTGCGTAAGCATGGTATACTCCTATATCTCGTAATGAAAAAACATGCCCGATATCCCTCGTGCGCGCGGACACACACACCCCTCTTTAGATGCGCCGCTAGCTTGTTTCATTGTTTGTTGCAGGGTCCTCCCTAATAGGCTTTTTAGCGTGTCCCTCGCATTCTAGGTTTGTTGGTGTTTACCTTTGTAACAAATCTCCTTCTTCTTGATGTTATGCGAAAAAAAAGGTCGTTCGTTCATCACTGCATGCGCGGATTGCAAAGACGGCCGGGTGACGAGCCCGCGTGAAAAAAAACAAGTTCGATTGCAAAGACGTTTGCCCGGTCCTCGGCCCGCGCCCGCTCCATGGATAAGTGGGTCGTTCGGCACTACTACTCCGGCACTCAACCTGAGTGCGTGCACGCACGACGACTGACTCAGCACTCAACCAGTCACCACAGAGGCTGGCTCCGGCAGGCCGGAGAGTACTCTCTCTCACACTAGTCTCTAGCTACTAGCTAGTACAATTATTCATTCACGCGTGTCTGGCAGTCCTATTGATGGATCATGCGCATGGAGTAGCCATGCATCCATCACCTTTTCAATGTTCCTGGGCAGGCAGAGGTTGACCTGACCGGCAGTCCGGTCACCGCCGGTGAATTGGAGCGAGTTCAGGTGCAGGGCAGCTGACAACAATTAGCCGGCGCGCCGCCGCCGTCCTTTCAATGTTGCCGGGTGCGGGTGGGGTGGGGTGGGGTGGGTCGGAGAGGGAGAGACACCAATGCAATTTAAGATGGGTCGTCATCGTGGTCAAATCCAACGGGCCGGGCAACGCCTCGCGGCTGCTGGACTGAGACCTCAGCAGCTCGTCGACGACCTCGACTCGTCAATCGTCATGCATGCATCAGTTCCTCACAAGCAATCCGACTCCGACGAGGTAGCTACTAGCTAGATTGGAGTACGACGGGGCCGTGCCCGGCCCGGCACCGTCATCAGGCCAAACGTACGTACGGCGGTGGTGCATGCACCTC
>CM039125.1:1366814-1440254 GCA_022036555.1 Microstegium vimineum | reverse complement strand
TTTTAGCCAAAAGTCAATGGTGAGATAATTAATATTTAAATATAGAGGGACTCTATTTAGGAGCTATATATACTTATTATATAGATTGCAAGGAAGAAACTATTAAAAAGAGTCTAGTTTATCTTTTATTTTGCTAAGACGAAATTAAATTAGTTTTCAGAAACTACACCATACCATCAAATGACGCCAAAGGTACCAAGAAAAATAGCCACGCCAAGAAACCAAGTCTTGGGGAAATCGCAGTAACTGCCATGACAAAGCTTGTTGCAATTGAATGCTAGTGCCAATAATCTTGACCCTCCATGAATGAATGACTCATACGACGATGGACTGATTTATGCTATGTTTAAACCTCCTCCATTTTATTTAAATCTAAAAATACTAAATGGTTGACTTTTAAATTTATTTGACTAATAAGCGTCTTTTTAAAAAGATGTTTGTGTAAATAAAAAAGCATTCTTAAGGCCGGTACTCTCTGTGACAGATATATTTACTTAACTTATTGTTGGTCAAAGACTGAGCCGCAATGGTAACATATATTAAAAACAGGGTGGCCATATTGCAAGCTATAGACTGCAGGGGAGAAAACAACACACCATGTCAAATAATGCATGGTGCCTTAATATATATTTTTGAAAAGATGCCATGAAAAATAGCCAGGGGGCTTGCAGTAACTGACAATGAATTTGCTGCAATTGAATGCTAGTTTCCAATAATCTCCACCTGTTCAACAGCCATCCTCGACACTCCATGAATGATGCAATGCACTATATATGATGACCAGCTTATGCTATGTACTCCCGCCGTTCCAAATTATGAGTCGCTTTGATTTTTCTAGTATATAGAATATGTTATGTATTTAAATATATATGTTTGGATACATATCAATTTTTATGTATAAAAAAAGTTAAAGGGACTTGTAATTTAGAACATATACTCTCTCTTTCATATTCGGCTTTGGTGTCATTGACTTTTCTCATATTTTGACCTTTTGACATTTGTAATAATTATTTGTGTAAGTAGACAAACACATACGTACAAGTACATTTTTTTTATGACAGATGTACTGCTGAACTAAGAAGTTGAATATATAGTCCGTCAAAATGTCAACGGGTAACATACATACATATCTAAAACAGGGGACCATGCATATTACGAGCTACAGAATGCAGCAGGGGGGGGGGGGGGGGGGGGGGGGCGGGAATCAAGTTTAGTACTTATTTAGTTTATAGATTACCTCTTTCAGCTCCTGCTGAGGTCAAAGCCAGTTTTTTTTTCAAAACTACACCACGTCAAATGTATTCAAAGCTACACGCCAGGAGGTGCCAAGCAACGAGTTTGTTGCAATTGAATGTTATATCGCCAACAATTACTCTGTACTAGCTCAACAACCATCCTCTTCGATTCAATTTTGATGCTTATGCTTATGCAAGCATTGCAAGCAGCCAAACTGATCATCGTCGTCAACTACATCGATCTCATATACACATAGTACTACTGTCCATCATCGATCTGCCCCGGCTGTCAGTCACTGCCGCAATCAATGTCTTGGTACGTGTTGATCATCATCTCAGTGCTCTCAACTACTGACCTTGATTGAGAGTTGACAGTAGTGCTTCAATTTGATGTCGACCGGCCGGCCTTGCTTGCATGGCGTCAGTCAACGGCCGGCTGCCTGCCAGCTAGCCGTACGTTTCGTCCTGTCCTGGAACCCCTTTTGACCATGCAGCTATAGCTGCAGTGCTCGATCGATCTGGTGGCGATACAGACGATGGAGCTAGCTGAGCCTTCGATCTCAGATCGTCGTCTCTCCCCACTCCCCAGCCGGAGAAAGAATAATAATCCAAGATCGGAGTAAATGCTATGGCTGATGGCTGCTCCACCCTCCTTATAAGTAAGGGCTCGCTGCTGGAACTGGAAGAGCAGCCAAGCCGCGTCGATCGTCACTTCATCGATCTCACTGCCATCGTCTCTTGCTTGCTGGGTGCTTCACTGCTTCGTCGTCGTCTTCTGCACGCGGCTGGCTAGCTAGCTGCAGCTCGATCGATCGCGTGCTCACTGCTAGCTTAGCTCTTATGGCGGCGTCGCTTGGCCAGCTCGTCCTCGTCGCCGGCCTGGCCTTCCTGGTGCTGGCTGCCCATGGAACTCCGCAACCACCGTTGGTGCCTTCGGCGGCGGTGGCGGTGAGCAAGCTGGTGCTCATCCCTCCGTCCGGGCCGTCCGACAGGTGGAACTACGAGGTGAACCACGAGAAGCCGGCGACGGCGGCGGAGTCGAGCTCGGCGGGCAACCGCCGCCGCACCCGCGCCATCGCTGGCGGCCGCCGCCTCGGGTACTCCCCGTGACGCGCGCGGCCGGTGGGTTCTTGGAGGAGAGATCTCCACAAGGCTCAGCTAGTGTGTCAGTGTGTCTGCTTCGTTCGTTCACCTAGCTTCTTCTCTCCTAGAAAGAAATTTGCGCAGACGATTTCATGGATGGAGTACTGAGATTATTCTGAGGATTAGTTGTTTCTTGTCGAGTGTGTGTGCATGAGTTGGCTGCTGTAAGATCGTCTGCCAATGTTTCTTTCCGGTGTAGAATGGAAGAAGTGTTTCCCGTAATAATATATACATTCTGAAGCTAATAAGATTGATGCTCTACCTGATGAATCATCGTCCCGTCCGCTTGGCTTATCAGCCATCGACGAAATAGTACTTTTCTCTCACAATCAAAACAACCAAAAACAATCTAGCTCAGCCGGCTTATCTGCCACCAAAACGATCACAACAACGACGAACGCTACACATGATCTTGTTGTCTTATGATATGAACTGCTCCAGCAGAAGAAACCTAAGAACCATTATTGCTGTTGGAGCAGTGTTTCAATTTTTAAAACAAGGTTCTAAAAAAATCTTGGGCTATTTGAGAATGATAAAACGAGATTGGTTTATATAGACTTTAAAACCAGGAGCTGAGACAGGTGCTTCGTGCAATCGTGCTCAGGCCATGCAATTTCCGGTTGTTGGCGTTGAAGATGCCGCATGCCTGCCTTTAGTTTCTCAGGCACAGTAGTTTCCCATCGATTTGCTGCTCAGATCTGATTTTCTTTCAGGGTACAGAGTTACAGACTACAGAGTTCAAAACCAATCACGGTGCCCCACAAAGACCTGAGAAAGTCAGGTAGCATATACTAGTGGGACCAAATTAAATGAGGTTTATTTTTTGATTAGCAGTAGAACTATTGCCCACTGATATGCACACACCCACGCTGACCCACAGATAGCAAAAGAAACTAAAGCTTTAGATACCCTTCAACCAAATGGCCACGAACATGTGGAAGAATGACACCGGTTGCAACATGCCAACATCTAGAAAGGAATGAATGTCTTAGTCTTAGGTTTATGCTTCAATAGAAATAGTGAGCCAATGCAATGGCTTGCAGATACCAATAAGTTTTTTTTTGAGCTTTCAACGGGGGGATTTTCCCACATGATGATACCAATAAGTTAGCTAAATATGGATCGAGACTCGCGCATAACCCTAATAAAAAACAAACATATAGTAAATTGCATATGATAAACTTATAGGGGATAAGGAAAGATATAGGAAACATTTTCACTTTTATTTAGGTTTTATTTATGATAGTAGTATCATCATTGTCAAATAAATAAAATTACCGCGTTGTGTGCACTATATAACCTAACTGTTATAGAATCTTACCATGGTGTCATTATTCCTAAATTTAAGTTGTCAGGTTATTTGTAATATAAAATTTTGTGCGATTACATAACCTAGCTTTAGGATCTTAAGATGATGTCACTACTATTAAATAAGTTGTCGCATTCTTTGCAACGCAATATCATCCCACATGTATTATATAACCTAACTTATGGGATCTTGTGATAGCGTCATCTCTGGGTGTTGTGACATGCAAGATAATGCTAAAGCTACAATTATGTCAATCCTGACAAAAAAAACAAACAATTTCGCTTCAACGGTTTTACAATAGAGTATGTCATTCTCTATAAATGATCAAACCCCAACTAAAACAGACAATTTCTCTTTTAGGGAATTTCGATAGAGTGCGTCATTCTCCATTCTCTATGTATAAATGATCAAGCCCTGACAAAAAACAGACAATTTTGATTCTAGGTTTTAACAGACAATTTCGCTTTTAGGTTTTACAGTAGATTTCGTCATTCTCTATAAATGATTAAACCCCAACTAAAACAGACAATTTCTCTTTTAGGGAATTTTGATAGAGTGCGTCATTCTCCATTCTCTATGTATAAATGATCAAGCCCTGACAACAAAAATAGACAATTTTGATTCTAGGTTTTATGATAGAGTATGTCATTCTCTTAATCTATATCAAGCCCCGACAAGAAACAGACAATTTCGCTTTACAATAGAGTACGCCATTCTCTATAAATGAGCCCCGACAAATAATAAACAATTAATTTCGCTTCTAGGGTTTTATGACAGAGTCATTCTCTATAAATGATCGAGCCCTGCCAAAAAGTAAACTCATCAAAGAGATATCATGTGGCATTACATTTAAGACACTTGAATGAGTACCATAAAGGCAACACACATAGGGAGCTTTTGGTTCGTATGTGAACCGTGTCGCACCATGCCAAAACTTTCGTGCCACACTTTTGGCACGCGTTTGGCTCGCTCCCTCTGTTGTGGCATGCCAAAACCACGCCATAGAATTCTAGTTCATTTTATATGCAAAAACTTGCCATAGAATTCTAGTTCATTTTATATGCAAAAACTTGCCGCACTTCTAGCAAACGAAATCAACACTGCACTTCTGGTGTGACCGCGGTGGTGGCATGGCATTCAGCGGCAACAACCAAATGCCCCCATAAACTCTTAAACCTTGAAAGTGCATCTAACCCTTTAGTGGGTTTTGGTGAATTGAGTGACAACACAATTAAAGGTCTAACAAGTTTGCTAAGTGTATCAAAGGTTAAACAAGAAAAGCAAACTTGATGGTATTCCACAAAGTGTTCAGATGAAGCCCCTTACCAACCGGGACCAAAATCCCTTCGTGTACTAGTGGTTGATGGCAAAGCATGGGGATGGACCGGATGGTCATCCTTAAGTTCTTGAGAATATGAGAAGGTAAGGTGTGACACAAGGTTAGTGCCTTTATTGAGTTAGGGTGCAATTTGATTTTGGTGTATAGCTTTATGTGAGGCTCTTAATTATGAGGCTTTTCTCTATCAACTGCATGAAATGCATGCTCTAAAGATTTGCTAGCAGTTTTATGACTAACAAAATAATACCGATGCCACATTATTATGTCATTTCATATGTCCTTTTCAATATGTGTATTTGAGAAACTATATATGGCGTTACTAGAGCAAAACTCCTTACATGTTCTGATGAGGATTGTATGCATTGTATGAGGAGGAGGGATGACATTTATTTCTAGTAATAAACCAAGGAAGTGTTTTCCTAAAATGTATGTTGAATTACACCCTTTAGCTTAATAATTACGAATTTATAGAAGCGTATATATGTGTATGTGTTTAGGTGACTAAATCATCAATAATTTTGTGTTAGAAAATATTTCCAAAATATATATGTTTGTTAGAAATCGAATAATAATCGACTTATGTTAGAAATCCAGTAATCAAAATTATGTTTTGTAGACTGTAAGTTGTTTTGACTTTTCTAGATACATACTATTTTTTGTTATGCATCTAGACATAGTGTACATCTAAATGCATAACAAATACTATATACTTTGAGAAGCCAAAGCAACTTACAATTTGAAATATAGAGAGTATATATATTAAATGGTCAAGCATGCACCCTCTGTCCAAAAAGAGTGTCATTCTAGCTATGAAATTGGACAACAAAAAGAGTGTCATTTAGCTATAAATTTGGACTCTTTTTGGATGAAGGGGTGTACACTTGATAACATGCATGCATATATATAGTCAAAAACTCGTCAACATTTAGCAGCTGATGAACTCACTTGTTTCCAGCAAGAAGAATGGTGAATTTACATTATTTTAACCCTTTAACCACACAATCAGAAATGACATATTTTCACCATCACTCTATACAGTTGTTGGTGAGTGACAGTCTGAGGTCAAGCCGACAAAAACAGTAGAGCATCTGCATGTACACATAGCTGACTCAGCATCTCAGCCCTAATGCCGCAGTGCATCTCCTTTGCAATAAAGAAAACCTTGTGGTTTCCAAAACTTGACCAGCAGCAACTAGTGCTAGACAATACTGTTTTCCGAATACAGCGTGCGGCTAAGCAGCGATATATTATTGTTCTGCAAGTGTGTGAAGTAATCACCATTAGCTTGCATTCGGCAATATAATATACAGGCTTAGTGTGTCTTATGATCGATGATTACATTTCTATTTTCATGTAAAGCTGCTTTTCTACTGCATAAATATCTATTTGTCTGTGCATGCTAGCTGATGACCGACTAGAGGGTGATGAATAGTCGTTTATAAAAACTAATTGCAAGAGCTAATAACCAATTTAAATGCGGATGTGAAAACAATGGTCTAGCACCCTTAAAGATCGAGTTAGAGAGAAACTGAGGTACCGAGCTAGTAAGAGCTCTCCTTAGGGGCAGTTTAACTAGAAATGAAGGGTGAAACATTATTTTCACTTTGGACATGAGAATAAATTAAGGTATTGCACTATATATATGCATGTGGCTCAATGTCATAGTTTATTTCCGGTGCTTATGGTCCATTTTGGTACCACGGTCTAGAGAAACGCCTATCAGATAAGCTACACAAATATGAAAAATGAGCTTATTTGAGAAGCGGGCATGACCCAGCTTTTGCGGTTTAGTGTAAATATTGTGGGGGGGAGGGGGGGGGGGGGAGCGCGGCCAAAAGAAGCTATCAAAAAGCATGTTAATTTTCAAGGTTATTCATGTACACTTTTGCAATCTTTGAGTTTATGTTTGAAAAAGTTAGTGTATCATAGAGTTTGTTTGAACTTAAGTGTTCACCTAAACGCCCGCTAAATGATAAATGGTGGCAAGCTGTTTTGTTTAGAGAATATTCTGAAATTATACGGTTGACAGTTTAAACGGTTAAAAACAGGTGTAAACGGTCTAAACGCTTTAAACGAAATGTAGGTAAAGGGTTCACGGATGTAAATGGACTAAATGACTATTTAAATGGTTGTTTAGACGAATAGAGGGTAAATACACTTAATTTTTACACGTATCAATTTGTATATTTGAGTTTATTATTTTCATGAATATATATATATATATATATATGATCTCTTACAACTTTACAAGCATAAGTATGTATACTTAATTCTTTTTGCATGTATAAATATATATGCATACTAAAATAATAGATTTTACATCAATAAATATGTATACTTTAATAATATTTGTAAAACCGTTTACGCTAAACGTTGGGTGCGAATATTTACTGTTTAGCGTTTAAGAGTCTTAAAGTAATGTCCACTAATCATGATCAAATAAAGGAACAATACTCTTGAAAGCTACGGGGTATATTTATGCACCCGGGGGTAAGTAAAGCTTGTCATTCGGGTTAGCTGATGAATTTTGCAAATTTCAGCTAAGACTTATGATGCATAGTGCTAATGCACCTTCCGTAAAAAAAAATTCTCGTTGACCATAAATTCAAACAATATCAAGCTTGGCTAAATAATATAAATATACTAAAATTATGATACATAAATAAGTATCATTAGACTAAACATGAAATCTCATATTTTAATAATAAATTTATTTTAAAAATATAAATATTCATATTTTTTTTAAATATAAATTTAGTCAAACCTGAGAATCTTTGATTACCGAGGAAACAAAATATATGTGTTTTTGTAAGGATAGAGACAATAGTTTTTAATGATGACCCCACCTATTTAAAAATGTATGTATAATTGGTGATCACCTGGTCTAGATTTGTCCCTTATGACACCTTGACTTTTTCAATTGGTGTGACTATTTGTCTTCCGGCTAAAAATATATGTACAAATAGACAAATGTACAAGGCATGGTACTTAACCAAGGAATTAAATAATACTATAGATCAAAGTTTTAGCCAAAAGTCAATGGTGACATAATATTTAAATATAGATGGACTCTATTTAGGAGCTATATATAGATTGCAAGGAAGAAACTATTAAAAAGATTCTAGTTTATCTTTATTTTGCTAGGATGAAATTAAGTTAGTTTTCAAAAACTACACCATACCATCAAATGACGCCTTATATTTTTAAAAGGTACCAAGAAAAATAGCCACGCCAAGAAACCAAGTCTTGGGGAAATTGCAGTAACTGCCATGACAAAGCTTGTTGCAATTGAATGCTAGTGCCAATAATCTTGACCCTCCATGAATCAATGACCCGATGCAATATACGATGGCCTGATTTATGCTATGTTTAAGCTTCCTCCATTTTATTTAAATCTAAAAATACTAAATGGTTGACTTTTAAATTCATTTGACTAAGCGTCTTTTTAAAAAAGATGTTTGTGTAAATAGACGAGCATTCTTAAGGTACTCTCTGTGACAGATCTATTTACTTAACTAAGAAAAAATGAATAGATATTGTCGGTCAAAGACCGAGCAATGGTAAAACAGGGTGGCCATATTGCAAGCTATAGACTGCAGGGGAGAACCATGTCAAATAATGGTGCCTTAACTCATATATATTTTGAAAAGATGCCATGAAAAGTAGCCAGGGGCCAAGGAAACCAAATCTTACTAAAATTGCAGTAACTGACAATGAATTTGCTGCAATTGAAGGCTAGTTTCCAATAATCTCCACCGGTTCAACAGCCATCGTCCTCGACCTCAACACTCCATGAATGATGCAATGCACTATGATGACAAGCTTTCTCTATGTACTCCTGCCGTTCTAAAATTATGAGTCGCTTTGACTTTTTTGGTACATGGAATATGTTATGTATTTAAATATATATATGTCTAAATACATATAAAATTTTATGTATAAAAAATCAATGTGACTTATAATTTAGAACATAGGGTCCCCTTTCATATTGGACGTCATTTACTCTTCTCATATTTTTTTTTACCATTCTTCTTTTGTAATAATTATTTGTGTAAGTAGACAAACACATGTGTACAAGTACATTTTTATGACAGATAGATACACTTATACTTGTCCATGAGGCAGACACAGCCCATGGCACGACGTTTTGGTCCGGCCCGAGCACGGCACGACACGGTGGACGGGACGTGCCTGGGCCGCCACCTAGGCACGTGGCACGAGCATGACCCGATCTAAGAGACGGCAAGTGAGCAGCCCGATAATTATGATTCCAATAGCTTATTTAGTTAAAATGAGTTGTTAAAATGATTTGTGATACCTAATAATTGAGTTGTGACATGTTAAAAATAATGAATACTTGTGAAAAACTGAAAATGATGAACACTTGTGAAAAATTTTAGTGTTTCTCGCCTCACGGGTCATGGGCTGACACGGCACAACAGCGGCATGACACGGCAAAACGGCCCGTGGGCGGCAGCTAGACACGAAGCACGACTAAGCACGGCACGGCAGACACGACGGCCCGAAGAGGCACGGCACGGACAAGCACGGCACGGCCGGATGGCCATCTATAGATACACTGCTGAAATAAGAAGATGTTGAATATATACTCCGTCAAAATCTGAACAAAAGTCAACGGGTAACATACATACATATCTAAAACAGGGGACCATATTACGAGCTACAGAATGCAAGGGGGTGAAACTAAAGTTTAGTACTTATATTTACGTAATCATATTAGACTAGAGAAAAAGTCAAACTTTATAAATTATATTACCAACAATTAGTCAAATTGTATGAATATATATAGAGTATAAAACTTACACCAATATAGATTTATATATATTAAAAATGTCTATAAGATGATATGGATGTTTTATCACCAAATTTTATTATAAGAGAAATTAATGGTTTAAATCTATTTTATATGATTTTTCTTTTAGTATAATGTGCTTATAATTTTTGAACGGAGGGAGTAGATTAGATTACCTCTTTCTCCTGCTGAGGTCAAAGTCAGTTTTTTTTTCAAAGCTACTCCACGTCAAATGTATTCAAAGCTACACGCCACAGGTGCCAAGCAACGAGTTTGTTCCAATTGAATGTTATATCGCCAGTATCGATTCAAAACAAAAACTCCTCTGCCCCCGCATCGCTCCCCACGCGGGTGACTCGGGAGGCCACCGAGACGCCGCCGCCACCCCCACCCTCCTTCCCCTCCCTCCCGCGCGGCCGTCGGAGCAGGCCGCCGGCAAGGCCAGTGCGGCTCGCCGGGATGGCGGCGGCGGGGCCTCTTCTCGCACGACGAAGGCATGGTGGCGTGGGTGGTTGTGTTGTACCAGGGCGCGGCCGGACGGGGACAGCGTGGGGCTCAGCTGAGCTGCCCCTGTGAGGGCGGCGGCGTCGACCAGGCCCCGTGTGGGTGCTTGCGGCGGCAGAGCTGTTCTTACCTCCTTCCTCGCCATCGGCATCGTGCCGGCCTAGGCGGCCCGAGCGGGCGGATCCGTGGCCCAGGTGGCCGGATCCGGAGCCCAGGCGGCTGGATCTGGCTCGCCCAGGCCGGGAGCAGTGGCGGCGGCCTGATGAAGATGTGGCGGCCCTTGTGCGGGTTCCGCGCGCCGCAGGGCTGCGCGAGGTTCGCCGACGCGATATGGAGACCGGAGGGCAGGACCAGCAGGTGGGAAGCTTCGTGGCCTTGGCGGTGGTTGCTGCGGGGTCGTGGTGATGGATGCGGCGGGGGCCAGATCTGCCCAGCGGCTGCCGGATGCGATGGTGGGGCGTCGGGGGCGGCGTTCCGGTGACTGCGGCTGCAGACATGATGGAGGCCGGCAATGGCGTCGGTAGGAGCGCCGGGTTTGGGGTCTGGTGCCCGGATCTGGTGACCCTAGGGCAGGGGGCGGTGCCCGAGACGGTGGGAGCACCCGCGCTATGGTTGGCAACGTCTTCGGCGGGTGCTCAGTCGACGGCGCGGTGGAGCGAGGCTGGTCTCCGGCATGTTGTCTGGTCGGTAGGGGTGGCTGACGCAGCTTTGCGGCTGCTGTGCGCAGCTGGCGCGTCGATGCCCCTCTAGCGAGGTTTCTGCAGGACGACAGGCGGCGACGACGGTGATGACAAGCAGGGATCCGGAATCTGGGCCGACATCGTAGTTAGGGTTTCTCGGGCGAAAGCCTAGCGACGGCGACGCCTGCGGGCGTCGTTTTTTCCCTGTTGGGGGCGTCGTGTGAGTCCCTAGTTTTTTCCACCTGTGAGAACCTGGTCCGTTGGACGAGCGACAGCGGCGTTTCGAACGCCGTAACCTTCCTGAAGGTGCCGCTGTGGAATTCGTATCGGCTTGGATATGAACGTGAGGCCATGCTTGGAAGTTGAAGTTGCGCTTGTGTTTTGCTTGTGCTGGGCAATGATGACCTGCTTGGCCTCTCGGAATCTTCGGTCTTGTATCTTTTAAGATTGTCGTTCTCTATGTTGTGTTGGCGTGAGTTTGGTTTTTGGCCCGGTTTTCCTTATAAACTAGGTCAATCTCCTTCTTATTAATATAAGCCGGAACAATCCGTTCCTGGATCTTTCAAAAAAAATGTTATATCGCCAACAATTAATCTGTACTAGCTCAACAACCATCCTCTTCGATTCAATTTTGATGCTTATGCTTATGCAAGCATTGCAAGCAGCCAAACATCACATGATCATCGTCAACTGCCCCGGCTGTCAGTCACTGCCGCAATCAATGTCTTGGTGTTGATCATCATCTCCGGTGCTCTCAACTGCTGACCTTGATGATCGAGAGTTGACAGTAGTGCTTCAATTTTATGCCGGCCGGCCTTGCATGGCGTCAGTCAACGGCTGCCAGCTAGCCGTACGTTTCGTCCTGTCCTGGAACCCCTTTTGACCATGCAGCTATAGCTGCAGTGCTCGATCGATCTGGTGGCGATACAGACGATGGAGCTAGCTGAGCCTTCGATCTCAGATCGTCGTCTCTCCCCACTCCCCAGCCGGAGAAAGAATAATAATCCAAGATCGGAGTAAATGCTATGGCTGATGGCTGCTCCACCCTCCTTATAAGTAAGGGCTCGCTGCTGGAACTGGAAGAGCAGCCAAGCCGCGTCGATCGTCACTTCATCGATCTCACTGCCATCGTCTCTTGCTTGCTGGGTGCTTCACTGCTTCGTCGTCGTCTTCTGCACGCGGCTGGCTAGCTAGCTGCAGCTCGATCGATCGCGTGCTCACTGCTAGCTTAGCTCTTATGGCGGCGTCGCTTGGCCAGCTCGTCCTCGTCGCCGGCCTGGCCTTCCTGGTGCTGGCTGCCCATGGAACTCCGCAACCACCGTTGGTGCCTTCGGCGGCGGTGGCGGTGAGCAAGCTGATGCTCATCCCTCCGTCCGGGCCGTCCGACAGGTGGAACTACGAGGTGAACCACGAGAAGCCGTCGGCGGCGGGGGATCAGTCGAGCTCGGCGGGCAGCCGCCGCCGCACCCGCGCCATCGCCGGCGGCCGCCGCCTCGGGTACTCCCCGTGACGCGGCCGGTGGGTTCTTGGAAGCCTGAGGGCAACAGAGATCATCTCAGCTAGTGTGTGTGTGTGTCTGCTGCTTCGTTCACCTTCTTCGTTCTCTCCTAGAAAGAAATTTGCGCAGATCGACGATTTCATGGATCGAGTACTGATATTATTCTGAGGATTAGTTGTTTCTTGTCGAGTGTGTGTGCATGAGTTGGCTGCTGTAAGATGATCTGCCAATGTTTCTTTCCGGTGTAGAATGGAAGCGTTCCCCCGTAATAATATATACATTCTGAAGCTAAGATTGGTGCATGCTCTACCTGATGAATCTACATATCATCTTGTTGTCTTAAAATCTCTGGCTAGCTATTTATTGAGAATGATAACAAAACGAGATTGGTTTAAACTTTAAAACTAGGAACTGAGACGTACAGGTGCTTCGTGCTCAGGCCACGCAATTTTCGCTGTTGGTGTTGAAGATGCTGCATGCCTTTAGTTTCTCAGGCACAGTTTCCCATCGATTTGCTGCTCAGATCTAATTTCCTTTCAGTGTACAGACTACAGAGTTCAAAACCAATCACGGTGCCCCCACAAAAGACCTGAGAAAGTCAGGTAGCATACTAGTGGTACATACCAAACTAAATGAGGTTTACGAATTAGGAGTACAACTACAACCACTATTGCCCCACTGATACGCACATACCCACTGACCCACAGATAGCAAAAGAAACTAGAGCAAACATACCGATCAACTTGTGAATCAGGCTGCTGGGCTAGCTAGCTTCAACCCTTCAACCAAATGGTCACGAAGAGAATACCATGTACACAAGCCATGTGGAAGAATGAGACCGGTTGCAACATGCCAACATCCAGAAAGGAATTAATGAATGTCTTAGGTTAGGTTTATGATTCAATAGAAATAGTGAGCCAATGCAATGTCTTGCAGATACCAATAACTCAAAAGAATATGGAAACTCGTGCATAACCTAATGAAAAAGAAACATATAGTACATTGCATATGCTTAACTTAGGGGACAAAGGAAGATATAGGAAACATTTTTTCACTTTTATTTAGGTTTTATTTATGATAGTATCATCATTGTCAAATAAACAAAATTATTCCGTTGTTTGTAGAGTAACATCGTGTGTGCACTGTATAACCTAACTGTTATAGGATGTTACCATGGCATCATCATTCCTAAATAAGTTGTCGGATTATTTGTAACATAAAATTTTGTGCATATGACATAACCTAAGTTTTAGGATCTTAAGATAAGGTCACTACTATTAATTAAGTTGTCGCATTCTTTGCAACGTAAGATCGTCTGCCAATGTTTCTTTCCGGTGTAAAATGGAAGCATTTCCCGTAATAATATATACATGCATTCTGAAGCTAAGATTATTGGTGGTCGATCTACCTGATGAATATCATATCACAGCAACGACGAACGCTGCAGATACCATATTGTTGTCTTATGATATGAGAACTGCTCCGGCCAGCAGAAGAAACCAAAGAACCATTGTTGTTGGAGCAGTGTTTAAATTTTAAAACAATGTTCTAAAAAAAATCTCAGGATATTTGAGAATGATAAAAAGAGATTGGTTTAAAACCAGGAACTGAGACAGGTGCTTCGTGTAATCGTGCTCGATCAGGCCATGCAATTTCCTGTTGGTGGTGTTGAAGATGCTGCATGCCTCTAGTTTCTCAGGCACAGTTTTTCCCATCGATTGGTTGCTCAGATCTGATTTTCTTTCAGGGTACAGACTACAGATCGAGTACGTTCAAAACCAATCACGGTACGGTGCCCCACAAGACCTGAGAAAGTCAGGTCGTAGTATACTAGTGGCCTAGTGGGACCAAACTAAATGAGGTTTAGGGATTAGCAGTAGAACAACCACTATTG
Source organism: Microstegium vimineum (assembly GCA_022036555.1). NCBI lineage: Eukaryota > Viridiplantae > Streptophyta > Magnoliopsida > Poales > Poaceae > Microstegium > Microstegium vimineum. Next base: position 1,425,839 of record CM039125.1, on the reverse strand, counting down.
CCCACTGATATGCACACACCCACTGACCCACAGATAGCAAAAGAAACTAGAGCAAACATACAGATCAACTTGTGAATCAGTCTGAGCTAGCTTCAACCCAATGGTCACGAAGGAGAATACCACGTACACAAGCCATGTGGAAGAATGAGACCGGTTGCAAGTTGCAACATGCCAACATCTAGAATGGAATGCATGTCTTAATTAGCTAGGTTTATGCTTCAATACAAATAGTGAGCCAATGCAATGGCTTGCAGATACCAATAAGTTAGAAGAATATGGATCGAGACTCGTGCATAAACCTAATCAAAAGCAAACATATAGTAAATTGCATATGCTAAACTTAGGGGACAAGGGAAGATATGGGAAAGATTTTTCACTTTTTATTTAGGTTTTATTTATGATAGTATCATCATTGTCAAATAAATAAAGTTATTCAGTTTGTTTGTAGAGTAACATCTTGTGTGTACTGTATAACCTAACTATTATTTGATCTTACCATGGCGTCATCATTCCTAAAATTAAGTTGTCAGGTTATTTTTAATATAAAACCTTGTGCAATTACATAACCTAACTTAGGATCTTAAGATGATGTCACTACTATTAAATGAGTTGTCGTATTGCAACACAATATCCCGCATGTATTATATAACCTAACTTATGGGATCTTGTGATAGCGTCATCTTTGGGTGTTGTGACATGCAAGATAATGCTAAAGCTACATTATGTCAATCCTCACAAAAAACAAACAATTTTGATTCAACGGTTTTACGACAGAGTACGTCATTCTCTATAAATGATCAAACCCCAACTGAAACAGACAATTTCTCTCTTAGGGATTTTCGATAGAGTGCGTCATTCTCCATTCTCTATGTATAAATGATCAAGTCCCGACCGAAAATAGACAATTTTGATTCTAGGTTTTATGATAGAGTATGTCATTATTTTAATTGATATCAAGCCTCGACAAGAAATAGACAATTTCGCTTTTAGGTTTTACAGTAGAGTACGTCATTCTCTATAAAAGATCAAACCCCAACTAAAACATACAATTTCTCTTTTAGGGAATTTCGATAGTGTGTGTCATTCTCCATTCTCTATGTATAAATGATCAAGCCCCGACAAAAAACAGACAATTTTGATTCTAGGTTTTATGATAGAGTACGTCATTCTCTTAATTGATATCAAGCCCCGACAAGAAATAGACAATTTCGCTTTTAGGTTTTTACAGTAGAGTACGTCATTCTCTATAAATGAGCCCCGACAAATAATAGACAATTAATTTCTCTTCTAGGGTTTAATGACAGAGTCATTCTCTATAAATGACCGAGATGTGCCAAAAAGTAAACTCATCAAAGAGATATCATGTGACATTACATTTAAGACACTTGAATGAGTACCATAAAGTCAACACATATAGGGAGCTTTTGGTTCGTATCCGAACCGTATTCACCATGCCAAAACTTTTGGTTCGCTCCCTCTGTTGTGGCATGCCAAAACCACGCCATAGAATTCTAGTTAGCTTCAACCCTTCAACCAAATGGTCATGAAGAGAATACCATGTACACAAGCCATGTGGAAGAATGAGACCGGTTGCAACATGCCAACATCCAGAAAGGAATTAATGAATGTCTTAGGTTAGGTTTATGATTCAATAGAAATAGTGAGCCAATGCAATGTCTTGCAGATACCAATAACTTAAAAGAATATGGAAACTCGTGCATAACTGTTGGGGGTATAACCTCAGCATATCCCCAGGACCTTCTTGGGCCTGCCGACCAGGAGACGACCCAGCCTACGAGGCCTTGCGGCACGCGACCAGCCCGTCGTGCTCGCTAAGGACTCCTAAGAAGACTTGTTTGTCAAGGAATATCCTAATAGATAGACTCGGATCCCTTACCATAGGGAACCGATCGTAATCGGTTAGGATATGGAAATTGTAACCCTGCTCCCCGGCTATATAAGGCGAGCAGGGACCCCCCTCAAAAACCCCCAGACAACCTCTCTCAGATCATCTACAGATCTTGTAACCTGGTATACGAGATCAATCTAGCCACCAAAACACAGGACGTAGGGTATTACGGCGGTTTGCCGGCCCGAACCTGTATAAACCGCCGTGTCTACGCTCTCTGTGTTACGCTTGATCGTCGTCGTCACACCTCTGCCTAACAATCTACTACCGTGGGGTACCCCTAGGTAGACTGCGACGCATATTTCGTCGACAGTTGGCGCGCCAGGTAGGGGGTGTGTGCATCGACTTCATGGCTCGTCAAGCGGTCACCTTCCCAGATTCGATGGTCCTTCCGGCGCCCAGCACCGTGATCCAGATTGGATCTATGTCTTGGACCATCGGATCCGCGCCATGCGAGGTAAGTTCACCACCATCTCCGCGTCATCCCGCCATACCAAAGTACCACCTGCGCAAAGACTTCAACATCGATGACCTGATCGGCGCCATCGATCGCGCCAACGCCGGAATCATCAGCTGCATCGACCTCGTCCAAGCGGCGCGACGCCGACTCCCAGGTCACCACGGTCGCCGACCACGCCGTCGTCGGTCTCCGCCGAAGACAATGGTCACGATGACCAGGGACACTCGCCCCTCCACAATGATGCCCTATGGGCTCAGTAATCATGTCGTTGTCTTCCAGCGCCAAACGCATCGACTGATCTCCGACCAGATTCCCCCAGCACCCATCGTGAACACCGTCGTCATCTCCCCGATCTCCGACGACTCTGACCAGGCAGTATCCCTCGTTGGCACGGCCTCTTCAGGATCGGTCGACTCCGGGAGGCCTGAAACACCTGATCCCTCTAGATCGACCAGTGACTTCCCAGAGCCCCCCCAGGCTTCGGGAGGATGATTCTCCAAGCCTCGGCCGGCAGCATCCCCCATGATAACGAGACAGAGGTGATTCCCATCTTCTCCAGCGATCCACCGGCTGACGAGCTCAGTAATAATTCAGCAGAAATCCCCCACACCAACCAAGACGACGCCACGCGAAGTAGGAAGGGTGGGCGACGCCACTTCTGTTCCCCAGAACGCAAAAGGGACAAGGACCGCTGACCAGACCACCTCAGCGATGGAAGAGCTGGTTATCGACGGAACCACCGATCCGGCAACTCCGAGCGCCACTCGCAGAGGCACGATTACAGGCGAAACGACCGCTGCTTCGCTAACCCAAGCGCCAGACCAGGAATAGACTATGACGCTAGTTATGAAAGGATCCTTGACGGCCCATGTCCCATACACAGGGACTCTAGGCACTCTATGCGTGAGTGCGATCTCCTTGAAGTGGTGGTACGGCAAAGAGGCAACAAGAGAGCAAAGAAGGATGACTCCAGCAAGGGCGAAGACCGAGACCCAGCAGCACCAAAATTCTGACCACCTTCAACGACGTACTCCATCTTCGGGGGCAGCATGGTTACTGAAGGAGAAAGGCGACGTCGTCAAGTTCGCAAGGACATTTACTCAGTCATCGCCAAAGATGATGATTCGGCCAACGCCCGGTACCTAGACTGGTCGGAGCAGACAATTAGCTTCTCAGCGGAAGACGAGTGGACAGATTACAGGTACCCTGGTCGATTCCCACTCATCATCGACCCAACCGTTGCCACGTGCCGCTTCAGGAAGGTGCTAGTCGACGGTGGCAGCGCGTTAAACATCATCTTCGCCGACGCATTCCGCCAGCTCAATTACTCAAAAAAGGACCTCCTGCCGGCAAACTTCCCTTTCTGGGGTATAGTCCCAGACAAGGCATCCACACCAGTAGGACAAATTACACTCCCACTACAACTCGGCGACTAGAATCACTTCAGAATCGAGAATATCAACTTCATCGTTGCTGACTTCCAAATAGCTTACCATGCAATCCTCGGCCGACCGGCGCTCGCAAAGCTTATGGCAGTACCGCATTACACCTATATGGTGCTCAAGATACCAACACAGCAAGGCATCCTTAGCCTCCGCACCGATCTGAAAGTCGCATATGAGTGTGAACAAAAAACAATAAACGCCGTCGGGAGGCCCCGTCCCCACGACAAATACAGCTCCAGCACTACTGATAACCCTACCGCCAAGAGGTCGAAGGAAATGCAAGCGTTAACAACCAACACCAACCTACCTCGCAAACACATGTGAAGATCCACGCGACGGGCAATACAAGCAGTTTAGGCACTTGAAGAGGTCCAATAAAGTTTGTACCGGTTATCCTCGATGAATAAATAAAGTGATATGTTCTTCTTTGTACTTTATACATACCTCGACTCCAACAAAACGCCCACGGCGATTCGATGTCTAGCAAGGAGCATACGACGTTCGAGGACCTCTCCAAAACACTCTCACAGTGTTTCGACGACCTCTCCAAACGCATCACGGCGTTCTCCAAACAGCATGGCCATAACCGGAAACCTTCAAATCTGGTCTATCAACTTCATAACGCATAGAATTAGCTACCCTATACGCTATGATCATGTTGATAGGCCTCTCAGATGATGCATCTCTATCAAACGAGACATCACCTGAGTTGAAGGCCATGAGGATATGCGCCCAGAACCTGTATACGACCACGGTACGGTTGACGACTCTACAAGCAGCATGGCTTTGTGCCCAGCGTCTGCAGGAACGATCTCCATAGGCCCTAGTCACGCCACGATCGAGCCTCTCGGAAAAGGGTTCTGTCCCTAGCACCACCTTAAGCGTGCATGAGTTGTTCGCCCTCTGCGCCGCGGGTTGCTAGCAGCTTACCCCCCTGGAAATCCCCGTGGTACCTACGCGTGAAGTAGCTTTGGGCTCTACGATCTGGACCACAGGGAACCTGGGGCCGAACGATTCATCGTTACGGCTCACGACTCAGGAGGCACGACAGGGCATACAAGTGAAACAAAAGCTCACCGCCCGGATATTTTACAGCTTTGTAGTTTTCACTTACACGCCCGAATTAAGGTATCCACGATACAAACTACCGTCGCCCAGCAGAGAACAAATCAACATCTTTAGCTACAACTTCCGCGATACGATCGGCAGCCGCCTCCAGACGATCTGCATCCTCATCCGATGTCCCTGACGCGAACCCGGTCTCCACGCGACCAAGCTTGATCTTTGGATAATGAGATTGCAACATAACCATACCATGAGCAGCCACACTCCGCGCCGCCGAAGTCGTAAACAATTGAAGACTGCCCCACATACTGCGAACCCCCGCTAACACACTCTCCATGGTCACCCGGCTAGCGGGTTCAGGAATGAGCTCTCGACCACCAACACAACTCACCACAGGGGCGATCTCCCGCGCTAGCAACCAGAAGTTGTCATAATAGGAATCCACTTTCGCCTACAGGTCTGCAAATTGAAGATGAACATGGTCCCAGTGAACTGTGGAAGTAGCAAAAACTAAGTAAGGAAGACATTCAAAAGTAACAACAGGCAGTAAAATGCTACCTTTGTGCATCTCCCGCATCTTGTACATCTCTCGCTCGGCAGCATCAACCTTCTCCTCTGCGAGGCGTTTTGCTTTTTGAACATCAAGCAGTTCTACGTGACAAGCAAGAAAAATTATCACAAAGACAAGACACCAATATTTAAAGCCACGAAGAACGAAGACTTACGAACGCGAAGTTCGTCAACGCGCGATTGAAGCTCGCTGGTCTCCCGCTCTCGGTCTCGGACTGCGGTTCTTAACGCTTCCGAGCACCGGTGCGCCGCATCCAAACTTTCCTCCAGCCCTGCAAACTGACCCTCGACACGAGCAACGTCACCACGAAGACGCTCATTCTCTGAGGACAGCTTCGCAAGCATGTCAGCCATCATCTTACGCTCCCTCCAGAACTCAAACAATCCTGCGATGAGACAGCAACAAACTAAATAGAAAAAGCAAAGAGACAACGCACAACTAAGCCAAGAGTCCGAAGCTACCTTGAATCGTCCGAGCAGATCGCTAGCATCGCTAAAGAGGGCAGCCACTTCCTCCTCAACCTCGTCATCCTCGACAACAACAAAGTCATCACCATCATGACGAAAAGTACGAAATGGCGTCACCTTGGGTTCGTTTTCGGCACGAGGAATCTCCTCTACTACCTCCGGCTCCTCATGCACCACCGCCGACCTCTTCCTCATCCTCGGCCTTGGATCCGGTGCCAAAAATGATGACGACTTCGGCATAACACCACAAGCTAGCTCTGCATCTTGAACCCTAGAGCCATCGGCACCATCACCAAACACAGCCCCCTCACTAGAAGCAGGATTCTCCTCACAAGTTGGGAGATCAGCTGGTGCAGGGGCACTACCTCTCTCTGAGCCACCACACGCTCCTCCAGCGACATCCGACCCATTGTCACGAGACTCCACCGGATCCTCGGAAATCGGCACTCTATCAAAAGCAGCATTATAAGCGAATTGACAAAAGCAACCAAGACTCAGACAAAAATGAAGCACTCACAGATATGATTTCCGACAACCCCTCACGAATCACCGACCCGGAACCTCCTCCGCGAAGCCTGATGAAGCACCCGTAGGCGGACGCTCCAACGACGCAGCAGGATGCTCCACTCCAAGGAAATCACAGGCAGCCACCTTGGGACCCGAGCGCGAACACCCTTCTTCGTCCAAGCTCGTGATCGGCACATCACCCCCACCCGATCCCTCGTCAGACGAATCAGACATCGAGAAATTTAGATGGGCGGCGCCCTCGTTGATAACAAACGTGCCCCCAGTCTTCACTGACCACTTCATCTTTTTACGGGGCAAATCAGCCAGGCGCTTTCTGACTCGATCGCCAAGTACTCGGCGTTTCTTATCTAAGGGCCTATGCGCCACACCCTCGTCGGAAGACTCGCAACCACCTCCACCAAGTATATCTTCCACAGTCCTTGACTGGTCCACACCGAGGGGCCACTCCGCCGACGGAACTCGGGAAACAAAGACCGCACGATCCTGACCAAGAAGATTTGAGTAAAACCACCAAAAAGCCCAAAAGTTAGATGGCCGCTACAAAGGCAAAATCAAAACTCACCGACGGCGGAGGCAGCCCAGCATGAAACGCATCCCGTGATTTCTTCAGATAGGGCAAGGAAAGATCAAAAATTACAGCAACACGATCAAATCCTTCTTCTTGCTCCAACCTTTGGGGCGCTTCGCGGGTAGGGTCACTACGACCAGTATAAAGAAAGGCAGGATGAACTCTGTTCTTACAAGGCTGACAGCGTCTCATCACAAAATTCTAACCAACCGAAACACCATCAACTGATGATCGGTCCATCAACATTAGTAGATCCTTCACCTGGTCCATCGCCGCCTTCGAAGGAGTCGCCGACTAGCTAGGTTGCGACACTGGGATATCTGCCGGATCGCCACGCGCACACAGCTCCTCCTGGGGGACATAGAACCAACGAGACTTGTACTCCGGAACCTTCGAAGGCAACGGAGTAGCAATGTACACATCCGCCATACCCTCCCGAAGCTGAAGATATACAGAGCCAACAATCTGCGATGTGGCGGTCCCATTCGGCTTGAGTCAGAAGAAATAACGAAACAACTCAAAATGCGGCTCGATCCCCAGATACGCCTCACAGAAATGCACAAAAATGGAGACGTGCAATACTGAGTTGGGATGGAGGTTGCACAATGCAATCTTGTAATACCCCAAGAGATCGCGAAGAAAAGGGTGAACCGGAACCTCGAATCCACACCAAAAGAAGGACTCAAAGACGACAAGCTCACCAGTGTTAGGAGTCGGGAACTCCTCATCAGTCGTCGCCCTCCAATCCACAAGAGACTTATCCTGAAGAATATCAGTGGTAACAAGAAGTTGAATATCCTCCTCCTCCAAAGTACATTTGGCCCAATGTTTAGTCCAGTCCGGAAGCACATCCACCATCTTCGAAGCCTTCCCCCCCTTCTTCACTGACGCGCGAGTACTCGGCCTCTTCCGAGGAGCCGTCGACAGGGTAAGACGGCGGCGAACTAAGATTGCAATAGGTCACATAGCACGAGAAAAGTGGATCGAGGAATAACGCCTCAACGGGAGCCAAAGATGTGGAAACCGTCGCCGCCGTCGTTCCTCTTATGCCTTGGGGCGCAACGATTCCCATTTCAGGGTTTTTGGGAAACCGCACAGACCAAACAAGAAACCACCACACCCACTTTTTGCGCCGCGACTTGGGCCGCTGTCCTCACCGGTTGTTTCGGCCCATTTGCCTCCCCTTGCATAAACATTCGCTTACAGTCAATTACATGATTTACGGCTAATAATCTTTCCTTGCAATTTCACCAATGCTACAGTCCCGGGGACTGAACACGCATCTTTGTTATTTTTTCAGGAAGAGGATATAACTACAGCAACCTGGCCGACACGGTCGACAGAGCTACACGCACAAACACGATCAGGGACTCCGTCAACACCGACTACTACCCTCAGTGTCAGTTGCATTCCCGACCAGGCTCGGGAACTTCGCCTAGCTCCACCCCCGAGCCAGTGGCTCGGGGACTGCGATCAGGGCACTAGAAAACGACCACCAGACGGACAACACCCGGGGACTACGAATAAAAACCAAAAGACCCCGATACAAGAATCTCTCCGAGCTCCTTCCATCAGGCTTGGGGACTACGGGTATTCGCAGTCGTTTATCATTAAACTAGTATTTCAATCCTTTATTTTCTACATACGTGATCCTGATGCAAGAAGCTACTCGCTACTCACATCAGGCTCGGGGGCTACGGGTACTTGCAATCGTTTTTGCAAATTTACGCTCCAATCTCCATTTATTTACTTTATGCACTACTTTATAAAGCATGGCACCACGTGCATACTTCACCTGCTACCATGGTCGGGGACTAAGTGGGTACACTTCACCTTGCGGTGAATGTACCGATCTTGTTCACAAACAAAGCTCTGCTGTTTTAATGTACGGTTTTTGCAGAGCCTAAGTGGGTACACTTCACCAGGGAAAGACCTTTCAAAAGTTTTTTCTTCTTCAGCACGTCACATTCTTCCAGCAAGCAGCCGCAGCATCCGGCAAGGCGACCAGCTCGCATGTCAAGTTACGACGTTCTCGACCAGATCGACCTGGTCGGGAGACCTCTCCGAGCAGCACCTCGACCAGCCATGCTGGTCCGGGCTCTACGACGACCACCCCGCATGATGGTGACCAGCTGGACGCCTCTTAGGATGACGCCGCGGGCTCGCCAGAAGAATATAACATGCTCGGGGACTTGTTGGGGATATAACCTCGGCATATCCCCAGGGACTTTCTTGGGTCTGCCGACCAGGAGACGGCCCAGCCTACGAGGCCTTGCAGCACGCGACCAGCCCGTCATGCTCGCTAAGGACTACTAAGAAGACTTGCTTGCCAAGGAATATCCTAGTAGATAGACTCAGATCTCTTACCATAGGGAACTGATCGTAATCGGTTAGGATATGAAAATTGTAACTCTGCTCCCCGGCTATATAAGGCGAGCAGGGACCCCCCCCCCCTCAAAAACCCTCAGACAACCTCTCTTAGATCATCTACAGATCTTGTAACCTGGTATACGAGATCAATCTAGCCACCAGAACACAGGACGTAGGGTATTACGGCGGTTTACCGGCCCGAACCTGTATAAACCGTCGTGTCTACGCTCTCTGTGTTACGCTTGATCGCCGTCGCCACACCTCCGCCTAACAATCTACTACCGTGGGGTACCCCCTAGGTAGACTGCGACGCATATTTCGTCAACAATAACCCTAATGAAAAAGAAACATATAGTACATTTCATATGCTAAACTTAGGGGACAAAGGAAGATATAGGAAACATTTTTTCACTTTTATTTAGGTTTTATTTATGATAGTATCATCATTGTCAAATAAACAAAATTATTCCGTTGTTTGTAGAGTAACATCGTGTGTGCACTGTATAACCTAACTCTTATAGGATGTTACCTTGGCGTCATCATTCCTAAATAAGTTGTCGGGTTATTTGTAACATAAAATCTTGTGCATATGACATAACCTAAGTTTTAGGATCTTAAGATAACATCACTACTATTAATTAAGTTGTCGCATTCTTTGCAACGTAATATCCCACATGCATTATATAACCTAACTTATGGGATCTTGTGATAGCGTCATCTTTGGGTGTTGTGACATGCAAGATAATGCTAAAGCTACAATTATGTCAATCCTAACAAAAAACAAACCATTTCGCTTCAACGGTTTTACGATAGAGTACGTCATTCTCTATAAATGATCAAACCCCAACTAAAACAGACAATTTCTCTTTTAGGGATTTTCGATAGAGTGTGTCATTCTCCATTCTCTATGTATAAATGATCAAGCCCCGACAAAAAACGACAATTTTGATTCTAGGTTTTATGATAGAGTACGTCATTCTCTTAATTGATATCAAGCACCGACAAAAAAGAGACAATTTTGATTCTAGGTTTTATGATAGAGTATGTCATTCTCTTAATTGATATCAAGCCCCGACAAGAAACAGACAACTTTGCTTTTAGGTTTTACAATAGAGTACGCCATTCTCTATAAATGATCATGCCCCGACAAAAAAATAGGCAATTAATTTTGCTTCTAGGGTTTTATGATAGAGTCATTCTCCAGTTGCTTTTAGGTTTTACAATAGAGTACGTCATTCTCTATAAATGATCATGCCCCGACAAAAAATAGACTATTAATTTTGCTTCTAGGGTTTTATGATAGAGTCATTCTCTATAAATGATTGGGCCCTGCCAAAAAGTAAACTAATCAAGGAGATATCATGTGGCATTATATTTAAGACACTTGAATGAGTACCATAAAATAAAAGCAATACATATAGGGAGCATTTGGTTTGTATCCAAACCCTGTCACCAGGGGCGGAGCTAAAGGGTGGTCCCTGTGGGCCGCGGACCACCCTGGGCTCGGCCCAACTAACAGAGATCATAGGATCCAGTTTTCAAAAAATTCAACCTCTGTCGCATGAGATGACATCTGGCGAAGTTTTCATCTGTTCAACTTGAGTGTCGGCTTTCATCCGTTCAACTTGAGTGTCGGCTTTCATCTGTTCAACTTGAGCGCCGCTTCGTATACATTGTTTCTCGCGGATGCGTGGGTGTGGAGCAGCTGACACCCTTTCTGCGACTGTGAATCTAGGACTACACGCCCACGCCGCGACGGAACGACGGCAGCAAGCCAGCAATAGGTGCGGTCGTCGCCGGTTGGTGCTACGATTTGCGACTGTGCGAGCGTAGGCCGAGAGCTCGGCAGCAGCTTGCAGGCCAGCAGCACCATTACACAGAGAGGTAATCAGGTAATAAGTTTAAGAATAAAAAATCCAACTGCTGTTTTTAGTTGTTCTAATAGACGAATCGGGATATCAGGTAATCAGATTAGACTGTCAGCATTCTAGTTACAAATTGGACCTGAAATTGGACCACATAGCGAGTGCTTTTTCGGTTAAAAAAAATTGGACCACCCTAGTTACAAATCTTAGCTACGCCACTGCCTGTCACACCATGCCAAAACTTCTTGCCGCACTTTTGGCATGCGTTTGGTTCGCTCCCTTTGTTGTGACATGCCAAAACCACGCCATAAAATTCTAGTTCATTTTATATGCCAAAACTTGCCGCACTTCTCGCGGAACAAAATCAGCGCCGCACTTCTGGCGTGGCCACAGTGGTGGCATGGTATTCAACGATTACAAAGCCGATATATGCCTTTGCTGTTCACCCATCAATTAGCCTGTTCCATGCCAAACAACATGGATGTGTCAGAAGCCACAACAAGCAAAGCAAGTAGCAAGGCACACTTCCACCCTTTTGATTTTCTAGATTTTTTTTGTTAATTCGAAACAAAATATCTAGAGAACTTTAAAATTGTCGCTGAAAATCAAGTGCAACCCATTTTTTCGATCTAGTGTCATTAGTTTCGTACTTCTCAAATTGAAATTCTTCATGTAATGTTATATTTGAGTTTTCGCTTAATAAAATGATCAGCTGCAAAACTGTCTCTAAAAATCCAAATAACAATCATCTAAATTTATGGTTCAAGAAGTAGCATTTTTCCATGCATTTTCTTATATATGTGGTTAAGTGAAATCTCAAGTTGTTTTTTTAACAAAGAGCATCCTCAAAAAAAATTCATTTGAATTTAAATTTAAAATAATACAAAATAAGTTATAATTTAAAATTGAAACTTAATTTAGAGTGTGTCCTTTGTCAAGAAATGGTCTCTAAATATAAAAATAAAAACCATCTAGATTCATAGTCTAAAAAGTAGTATTTTGTCATTTAATTTTAAATTATTCAGAAAACATCTAATTATTCAGAGCACAAAGATCTTTGTCAGATCGGTTTGACATTCGATTGAGAGGTGGGGTGTTGCCAGACGTTTGCTAGGCTGCTAAAGTTGCACTTGAGAAGGCCTTTGCAGAAGTCGTGGCTGAAAAAAAAAGGAGCAAATGGACGAGCTGAGGAATTATTCAGAGCACCAGGTATGCTTCAGCTCAGAATACCTCAGCCCAAGCCTCCCTCAGGCGAAGGCACCTTCAAAGAAGTAGATCAGCAATGAGTCCTAGTACCAGAATGGGGAGTTTTAGTGCTAGGTAGGCCGTCTGATATTGAAAATTAAGCCTTACAAATTACCTTTGTGAATCTAACTTGCAATTTCTTCAGCTTTTCCGGCTTGCAATTCTTTCTGCCGTACTACGTTCAAATTGACTTGGCCGCTTTTTGGGCAAAAAGGTGTGAACTTTGAAGAGCATCCAGAAACATGGTGCCGTGCGAGAGAGATGGATCTTGACTACCATCGTTAGTGCACAAACAAACCGAGCACGCAAAAGAACGTAGATCAATTGACCTGAAAAATGAAGCCTTTGGTGCTTCGTATGCTACATCTTACTAGCAATTTTTAAAAACATAACTCAGAGTCAAGACGCATCAGTACTTCACATGCATCTACCTCAGTACCAACATCATATCATACAAACAAAAAGCTATTATGTAAATATTTTTATTACAGGCATACATCTCAATAATTTAGGAAACCATACGACAACATAACAGCTCCCTCAGCTGATCAGAACATATCAGCGATCTACCTCGAAAGTAAGTTATATTCTTAGGTACATTCTGGAGGGTGAAATAAGGTAAAACATAGCACAGAGCTATACATCCCGCATTCCCGCTTGTTTCATCTTCATCTTCATCTTCATCTTCACAAGTGGACGCTACATCATGCAACAAGAGTGAAGGACATATCGACAGAAACACATCAACAGAAACACAAGGCATCCTCAAGTTCCTTCTCATCAGTGCAGTTGTAACCCAACATAATCGCCCGTGCTGTTCATTGTATCAAAAACATGATCAAAGTCAGTAACTCAGCGTAATGAAACACTGCAAACAGAATTACTAATACAGACTTCTATTACATTGCATTACTAGAAGGGCAATGTTCAAAGAAAAGAAAAACACAAAGAACAGTATGCAGAAGGTTACATAGTGCAGGGCAGTTATTTGCATAAGAACCTTCTAAAAGAAGACAGGACCAAGATGCAGTGACCCACCTACTTCTATCCTCACTTTCACTATGAGAAATTCAGAACTAAAGAATTCAAAATTCTAACTAGTTGGCATCTTAATATCAATTGACACTACACTGCATAAGATACAAAAGGAGTAAAGGACGTAGCCTTGTAGGATGAGTTCATCCATCAAACGAACACCCCCAAAGGTGTTCGTTTGATGAATGAACTCATCCTACAAGGCTACGATTTTTTGGTGGGACTATTTCATCCTTATATTAATCATGTGCATATGAGGAACGAGGTTGATGGTGGTCAGCCCATTCCATTCCTCAAAACAAACAAAAGGCATGAGATGGTAATGGGTCACCACATTCCACAAGCCAAACACCCCCAAAGAGATGGTGTTCGTTTATTCATATTTTTTAATTACTCTTACGAGGCTAGAATTAAAAATAAAACAAATGAATAAATAAGTCTTTCTCAATTTCAAACAAGAAAACTTGACTCACCGTAACGTCCAGATCCCATGAATGGCTCTGCTTCATCCACTACACTAGCATGTTGCAGATCCTGAAACATCCAAATTAGCAAATGTTAGTCACGAGGGCAAACCAGACACAGAAACCAGTAACATTTGCTAATAAACTAGTGAAATGATAATGGAGTGCATAGTGCAGGCTACGGATGGTTTTTCCCTGGTAGAGACTAAACTTGAATCCGTGTACATGCACATCAAGGAAAAAAGAAAAGCAAGGAACTTTGTAGAAGACTTACGGTATCATCAGCATCCCATTCATCATCAGGACATAACCACCTCTCAAAGCAGTGGCCAGATATCGTACAAAGAAGCAGCCCACTAGATTGGTCCAAGACAAATTCACGACAAGCGTCATCACAAACTGAAAGCAAAAGAAACCAAAACATTTCAGACATGATCTAATTACACATCAACAGATAAGATGAAATATGTATTACCGTGGACACGACCAGTCTTCTCGCAAATGTAAGCATCTCCAATCTGGGTGTAGGAGCATGTATTTCCAGAACAGGAGTGCCCCTTGACAGCTTCATCAGTAAGCCCCCGGCTGTTTTTCCAACTAGTTACCTGATCAGCTACTGTCTTATCAAGCATAACCTTGTCGTCATTGACCTTCAAAATCCAGACGAAGAATACTTGAAGTTTCATCAACACAAGACAATTTTGTTGGATTGAAGGGAAACTACAAGATGGACATGTGACAGAGATCAAACAAGAGTCTGAGTTTAGTAATTACTTCTGACGGACAGGGAACTTGACTCCTTTTTGCAGCCTGCATCTGAATATAGTACTCCTTGAACTCTGTAGGGGTATTCCTCACAAATTCAACCATATCCTCTCTATCTCTCTGGACATTAAACACAACAGAAAACATCATTAGCAAGAGTTCATCAATACAACAGTAGCATCAAAGAAATATATTGCACGGCAATAGTAAAAGGGCGTACCCAGTGTCGTAGGCTCCCGCACTGCGGGGTCTGGGGAAGGGAAATAGCCCGCAAGCCTTTCCCGCACAAATGTGCACGGCAATAGTGACAGGAATATTATTTTTTCAGCTGAGTAAGGCTTTAAAAACTAAAAAGGAAAACTTTGCACTTCAACATGCACCTAGTGGCCAAATCATTGGTTCACCTTTACAGAATGTAACTAGACCTAGTATCCAAATCGCCTGTGAGCACTAAAACTAACTAAAAATATCTTTTTAATGTCCCTGGCTACCTCAAATTAGAAGCAGTGATGATTAACAGATGAATTTACCTGTATGTAGAGGTTCTTCCAAGCACACTCCCTGAATTTGGCAATGGAGGCCAGTCCCCACCTCATGCAGTACCTAAAAAAAATCAGAAAGGCATGGAATAAGTAAATCGCAGTCGAATTGCGCCAAATTTGGCAACGAATCAACAGCGCAGTCTCCTCAGCCAACTTACAGGCGGCGCCAGAGGGTCTCGTCAGACGCGGCGGCATTCATGAAGCGGCAGACTAGAGCGCATGAGATGAGGTCCTCGGAAGAGAGGAACTTGAAGATCTGCGGGAAAAGCTCAGGGGGGATGTTGCTGAACATGCCCGTGTCGATCTGAGGCGCCAGCGCCACCGCCTTCCCTTTCGCCTGCCTCCTCTTCTCCTCCCTCTTCGCCCTCTTGGTCTGCTCCCCCTCGCCGCCGCTGCAACCATCCCCGTCCGATGCCGATCCCTTCTTCCGCTTATTCTTCGCAGCATCAACTTCCTCCTGCTGCTGCCGCTGCTCCTGATGCGTAAACCAATTTCGTCTGCTGTTAGAAACCCGAGATTCCCAGCCATGGAAAAAGATTCGATTCGCACGCGACAATCGAAGGGAGAGAGAGATACAGGGAGCGCTCACGTCAATAGGATCCTCGTCACCAGATCCGGAGAGGATCTCCGACTCGAGGAAGCTGGCGAGACCGTCGACGTCGTCCTCCTCTTCCTCGTCGCCTCCGCTGCCGGGTTCTACTCCTTCACCTGGTTCCTCCGGATCCAAGGGCTCGTCGTCCTCCAGGCCTGCCTCCATGTCTCCCTCCACGTCGGCCATCCTCCTCCTCCACCGCCGCCGATGCCGCCGACGAATCGCCTCACCGCCCTTGCCCTATGGGAGAGGAAGATATCGGTGCGGTTGGAGAAGAAGACGCGTGGTCCACCACAACACGTGGGTGGGCCGAATCTCGAGACCGCCCCGTGGCGCAGGGATCTATCTGCGGTCGCAATCATCTTGTTGGGCCTAGACGTCATTAGCGGGCTCGCAGGCCTGTCTTACTTTCAGTTGGGCCATGATCGTTGCTTGCTATTTATTTCTTTCTTCCTTGTTAAAAAACGAAGGAGGGAAAAAACCTATTTCACCTTCCAACTATATATCGTCGAATTCAGGTTCACCTCCTTCCAATCAGAAAACTAGTTTTCTAATCATCTTCAAATTTTGAAATTGCTAGGATTTTCTTACTACTCAGTGCTGCATCAGCTGTTCTACGTGCTCTTTTTTTTTTTGATAAACCAATAATCCATTGGAAGAGTCAAATTGGATTTCGAAGAAAGTAAAGTAGGTTAAAAGGACTTTTTAAAAACGCCTAGGCATCAAGTTGATTCAAGGACAACCATCACTTGATCCCCTAGGTAACTACTGCCCGAAAATAAATCTTTTTCTCTATTCCTCTCCTTCATCTGTCAGCAACTTAGCATCACCCTGACATGACCTTGACCTTGACCTTGACACCAACATTAAACGCCACTCATCTTCGTTGCTTGTGCCTCCCTGCTCTATTATAAGCTCCGTTTGTCAGGGCTGCAAACAGCTCTAGCTTCTCTTACGTATTAACTGTATCTCATCTCTCCTTCTCTCGTAGAGCCGATCGGAACAGGTAAAACAAAAAATTTGAGGTAAGAGTAGTCTTGAATTACTCGAGTGCTAAAAAAGATTTAGCTTGTTCGCTTGACTTTTTAGTCGTCTTAAATTCATCCATAACAGACAAGAAATCAACCAACAGCGCATAATCCGACCAGAACAGTACATGCCTGCAACTCAAGCACTGACAAAAGTACAGCGGATGGCAGGATGGGGAAAAAAACGAGTAGAGTTCACGCAATCACGCCGGTGCAGCGTTGCCGGCGAGGTGCCGAGATGTGTGACGTTGTCGGGATGGACACTTGGGCCAACAACCACAGGCACGTGGCTTTCCTTGGAACACGTTCCCTGTCGATCTGCGAACGGGGCTTGGCTTACAACCCCGCAGGTGCCAGTTCCAGCACATACTACTGGGGAAGAAAACAAAAAACACAGTCATACAGAGGTGTTGTCCATCGATCATAACGTCTGACGTGAAATGAATGACGCCATGTGCAAGTGCAAGTACAACCGAGACTTTCTTCATCCAGATGATCGTTCGCTTCACTCTCACTGAAATGGAGCACTCATAGGTGTCATGTCCACTGGGAGGGCATGTTTAGTTTCGTTCAAAATTCCAAAACTTACAAGATTTCCTATCATATTAAATATTTAAATACATACATAGAACATTAAATATAGATATAAAATATAACTAATTACACGATTTATTCAGATTTTTTAAGACGAATCTTTTAAAGCTAGTTAGTTCATAATTGAACAATAATCATCAAATATAAACGAAATGCTACAGTATTTTACATAGTAAAGTTTTTGAATCTAAAAGTCTTGAGCCGAAAACGGAGTAAAAGCGAAAGATCGACACTCCACACCATCGATTATGAATTTATGATCGATGGAAGACAGCAAGATCGAAAGATGTCAGGATAACTGGATAAGATCCAACAAACATGCAGTGCAAAGGCGACAGATCGACGTGCCTTTATGCCACACCGGTGTGCCGTGCCATCAATTATTCTCCTCTTCCGACTTGATCGTCGCCGTAGCCGTCGCCGTCGCGCCCGTCATCGGTGTCGGACCACCATCCGGCACCACCACCGCCATCTCCTCCCCGTCCCCGACGTGGAACAGCTGCCTCCGGAGCACATCATGAAGGCGATCAAACAGCCTCCTCTTAACAGCATCCATGGCGGAGTCAAGGCGATTAAGCAGCTCAGTGGAGTTATTATTATACATAAACAGCCCATTATAAAGATCAAAGCTATCACTGCACGTGTTCTCCACAAGCCGAAGCAGCGTCTCATACCCCTTGGTATCAATGGGGGTCGGCCGGAGCTGCAGCGCCGCAAGCATCCTCCCAACGGTATGCGTCAAGAACTGCGTCTCGGCAGCGTGCGCGTCGTGCTCGGCGCAGCTCATCTCCACCATCCGAACCCTTCACGCTTAAACACGCCAAGGAACGCTTCGGCTCGTGGGCAAGCGTCGCCGTCACGGACGCGCACCCTGTCGAACACGAACGGGAGGCCGGCCCATCCGCCGTTGCGGCCCACCGACTCCGGCCCGAACATCGGGTGCGTGCAGATGATGTCCATCTCGTCCGGGAGGTGGCTTAGGAGGAGCTTCTTGGGGAACTCTTTTACGGAGAGGACGTCGGCGAAGAGCGTGTCGCGGCGGAGACGGTGGAGTGGGAGTGACTTGACCACGGACTCGGCGGAGAGGATGGAGGTGGATAGGAGCACCACGTCTGGGTGGCACTCGCATAGGTCGTGTGGGTCCGGGAAGAAGCGCGCGCCCATGGATGCTGCTGCGCCGGAGTAGTCGGACCGGGAGTGGGCTAGCACCGTGTGCCCCTGTGACACCAGCTTGCGCGCCAGGAACTGCCCGTAGTTGCCGAACCCGACCACGGCGATCTTCAGCCGCAGCGCAGGCTCCTCTTGTGTTCCGCCGGACGACGGCGCGTTGCTGTCACTGCCAAGAGGCTGCGCTGCACCTGTAGCGCGGAGGCGGAGGAGAGGAGGTGGTGCGCCGGGAACGGGAACGGGAACGGGAACGGGGAGGCGACGCCACTGGCAGCGAGCCGCGCGGAATTGGAGGTTGGATGGAGTGGGAGGCGACCGGCGAGAGGTGGATGGGAGGTGAGGGAGGCGGGCGCAGGAAGATGACGCCATGATCTTTCTTGGGTGAGTCGAGCGGCAGAATATACTGCCGCTTTTTCTTCGCCCTGGCTGAACTCTGAAGTGGCGGCGAGATAACGGCGGCGACCTTATTATTTTTCTTTTCTCGAGGGGGGAATAGGAGACAATGGCTGTGTGTTGAGGGTGACCCCTCCTTAGGTTTCGGAGTCATAAATATTCCTTGATGGGCCGGGCCGGGCCGGGCAAATTGTGAAGAGGCATAACCGCTGAATCTCAGACTGGCCCACTATGGCCTGGCCCGATGACATTTGCACACACTGCTTCTTCTATTCAGAAGTAGCAGAGCATTATCCTTTAATAAACCCTATAAACCAGCAAGTAAACGAGTAGTAATGGATTAGTGTTAAAACAAGAAGAAATTAATGACGGGTATTCATCCAAACACGCCCTTAGTACATATAAAAATATGATCGATGGTCAAATGTGGTATTCATCCAAACCAGCAAATATGATCTAAGCTTTTGCCGGCTAATTACAGAGAAAGGAGGATTGGCATAAACAGCATAAACAGTTTTGGTCAGCGTACATGGTACTCACAGGTCAGAATCAGCAAATAAGCAGGCTAATTAAGGAGAAAAAGAGGACTGACATAAACAGCATAAACAGTTTTGGTCAGCGTACATGGTACTCACAGGTCAGAATCAGCAAATAAAATTTTGTCCACAGGTTCCCATTTTCTCATGTTGATATTCAACTCATGAAGAGTCCTGTAAACCCCACCCAATCCAGGACATGATTCATCCCCAGAGATGAACCGCTGAATCCGCCCTCCTACCTCGACGCAGCTCTCACCTGCCATCTTCTTCATCCCGCCTTCCCTCATCACCCTCCTTGCGATGGCCGCCTTGTCCCATAACCCAATGTCTGAGTAGATGTTCGCGACCATCACATGATTCCCACTTCTGCGGGGCTCCAGCTCCAACAACCTCTTCTGCACTTTGTCAACGATGTGAATGCAGTCCTTGGAGCTGTGCAGCTGACAGGCACTCAGCAACGTCCTCCAAACGACTGTGTCGGCCTTGACCGGCATGTCCATGACAAAGTCAAAAGCCTCCTGGAGGCGGCCATTGCGTCCCAGGACATCAACCATGGCACTGTAGTGTGTCATCATTGGCTTGATGCCATAGACTTGCTGCATTTCTTGGAAGAATTTGCGGCCCTCGTTGACCAGACCGGCATGGCTGCATCCACAGAGGAGTCCAAGAAATGTGACATAGTTGGGCACAACAGATGCACCCTTCATCCTGTCGAAAAGCTCCAGTGCCTCCCGTGCCATCCCATTCTGTGAATACCCCATGATCATCGCGCTCCATGTCCAGACATTCCGTGATTCCATCCTCTCAAACAAGCGTGACGCGTAACTCACCTCGCCGCACTTGGCATACATATTCACCACAGCCGTGCCAAGCTGAAGCGTCATGTCAAGCCGCCGCGCAAGGACCTGCCCGTGCGCCCACTTGCCTAGCGCCAAGTTCCCCAGCTCGGCAGCAGTGGTGAGCATGACCACGAATGACGTCTGATCAGGCACGGACCCAGCCTCTACCATGTCCGCGAACATCCTGGCACACCGGTCGTGGCGGCCGTTGCCAGCGCAAGCGGTGATCACGGTGTTCCATGACACCACGGTCCGGCGCGCCATTTCGTCGAACACCTGCATGGCGCACCCGAAGTGGCCACAGGCAGAATACGCGGCCATGAGGGCGTTCGGCACGTACACCACGGCGCGCGCAAGGCCGGTCTTGACGGCCTCCGCGTGGGTGCAGGCGACGAGCGGGAGACAGCCCGGCGCGAGGCGCGCGAGCTCCTTGAGGACGTGCGGGAGCGTGTGGGCATCCGGGCGAATGTCCCCGCGGCGGAGGTGGACGTAGAGTCCGGCCCCGACGGAGGGATCGGGCGAGGAGGCGAGTGGCGGCAGGAGGAGGTTGAAGAGGTCGAGCGGCGGGGATGGGATGGAGAGGAGAAGTCGGTGGGCGGCAGCGAGGTGGAGGTGCGGGTGCAGCGAAATGTGGCGGCGTAGGAGGGTGGGGCCGAGGGAAGCGAGGCGGCCGGAGGTGATGAGGTGGGCGTGGATCTGCCGGAGGTGGCGCCCGGTGGAGGCGCCGGCGATGAGGGCATGGACGGCGCCCGGGAGCGTGGCCATGCCATGGAGGTGCTGGACGCTTGTTCGCTTGCTTCTGGAATGGGGAGGTTGGTAGGCTGAGATTGCAATCGATCGTTGACTGGGCCAAAATCTGAGTTTCGAACTGGGCCAGAATGGGTTGGCTCATATGGAATCCCGACCCGTATACGTATAATATTCGTTCCAATTCACAGGTGCGAGGGGTAGGGGTCTTTCGGTAATTTTGTGAGTCGAGAGGGAGGGATTCGACCGGCGGCGATCGAGAGAGGCGGAGGCCGGCGTGAGCGATGGAGGAGGAGGTGACCGGGAGCGGCGGCGGGATTGGGAAGAAAATGGCTGCGGGAGAGGTGGAGCTGAAGGAGAAGTCGGGGACGGCGTGGAGCCACTCCTACCTCAACCAGAAGCCGTGGCACCCGCTCTCGTACCCGAACCAGCGCCGCAAGTGGATCGCCGAGCAGGTCCACGCCAACCACGCGCGCCGCCAGGAGGAGGTGAAGCGGGAGTTTGCACAGGAGCAGGAGTTCTTCAGGCAGACCGCGCTCTTCTCCAAGAAGGACAAGGAGAAGGTATAATACTGTCTACTGTTCGCCCCTTGCATCAATTGCTCGTTGTCATTAGCTTAAGGAGCTGCTTATCTGAATCCTGTGTTGTTTGTCGTTGGCTGGTACCGATGCTGTCTATTGCAGTCACATTCAATTTAGCATAAGAGCTATATAAGTGAAATGATGTCATGGGTCTGGTTTCACGTTTTTGTGCCAGTGCTATGATGCTGACAAAGTGACAATTTAGTAAACAATTGCCTTAATGAAGGCTTACTGAAGAAATAGTTCCAATCACTGCTCACAATTTATTTGTTCAGAACCTAGCAGAAACACCTTATTGATGTTTTTACTATAGAGAACCATAATGTGGATAACTGGATGATGCCTTGTATTTGTTGTATACTCACATTGCACTCCACACAATAGTGAACACTTCAGTTCAAACCAACCTTATAGAAACTTTATCTACCTCATGCTGTTAATTTTTCCTCGGATTCAAAGTCCATTTACCTGTTGACAGCAGCACCAAGGGTATGGTATTCTACAATTTGTATAACAACAACAACAAAGCCTTTCAGTCCCAAGCAAGTTGGGGTAGGCTTACTCTACATTTGTATCCTGCAGATAAATGGCCCGTCTTATTAGGTTTTGAAAAATATGTTGCCAAAGAATAGTTCAGTTAGTTAAACAATAAATGGGGAATGTTTTTCTTTGTTCTTGAAATGACAACCCTCAGTCCCTCACTCTCACTAATAATGCGGAACGTGCTAGCTATTCTTACGTTTCAAGATATGTAAAATTATTTTGTTGTTTTTAAGCTGAATAACCAACTATATTTATGTTTCAATGCTCATCCTACTGTTTCCACTCATGAAGAATTGATGTCATCAGTATCCATTTTGTTTTGTAAGTTCAGATGGAGGTAATGAAAGCTGTGAGTTTTATGTACGTGCGCCCACCTGGCTACAATGCAGAGAGTGCAAAAGCTGCTGAAATTGAAGATGAGAAGAAGTCGTCAGATCCAGGTGACATGGCTCAAGGTACTGCATCTGCAAGTACGTCTTCAATGTAAGTGATATGTATTATTTTGCTGCTTACCTGAACTTGCATTTGGATGGATTTTAGATACTCATCTAATCTAATATCAAACCTCTGTCACTTTGCAAATAATCGCGGTTAATAAAGTACTAAGCAAAAAGATTGGTGGAAAACAAAACAAACTTTTTTTGGCAATGTTATCACTCACCAGTCACCAACAGATAGAATCTTATTAAGTGAAGGTTTTTTTATAAGGATTAATCCAGGGACTTGGACCTGACCAAAAAAATGCATAATATACATCTTGTTGCAGTGCAGTACCACTGTACCAGGTCTTGCAATGCACACATCTATTCATTGATCTGGTCCCTGATTTGCAGCGATCAACAATCTTCTAAGGACAATTTACGAACAAGCTATCTCTTTATGAAAATAGACTTAGCTAGTACAGTCTGGTCACAAGTCCTTGTGTTTCTACCGATATCGCCTCCACGAAAGATAATGTTGTAGTATTTGAGGAGGGAATTGATTGGGGTTGATGCAGGAAGAGTCCAGACTCTGCTGCACCCTACGATGACGTGGTTTGCACGCGTACGTGGTCAGGAGAGAGAGACACAATTGCTATCAACACGGTTCACGAATCCATATCACGTACGATGTACAGTGGGCACTTGGGCAGTTTATATCTACAATCTGAATTCATGTTTGACTTAAACGTGACTCTCACCACGTACATCAGCAAAACTGGCAAAAAATTTCCGAACACGCAAGCCAAAGCCAGATACAAACTGGAGTCATGCCTAGACTCAAACCCAGACTCTCACCACATACACAAACAAAAGTGGACTTACGCCGGCTATAGGGAGCCCGACAAAAAAGATTGTATTGTATTAGGAAAGAAAAAAGACGGTTTAAAGAAATACTTCGTTTTGTATAGAGAGTAGGGTAGGATTAGGATTATTTACCCATGTTACTCAGGACTTAAAGGTTCTATTTGGATTAGGATTTGGATTCATACTTATCCAGGTTACCTCAAGTAGGCCTACATATGTTATTATATATATAACAGGGGAGTTGTAGAGAGACAAACAGAAATAGTTTTCACATTCCCGGAGTTAGTGAGAGGAGGCTATACCAAAAAATTGGGTACAAAAATATATAACAGGGAGTTGTAGAGAGACAAACAGAAATAGTTTTCACACTCACGGAGTTAGTTAGAGGAGGCTATACCAAAAAAAAAAGGGTACAAAACGGGATGAAATTTTGCCTCTTTATTATTAGGTATAGATATAGACTCCTTTCCCCAGACCCCACCTTCTGTGGAGCTTTCACCCTGGGCGTACATTTTCTTTTGCCCTAGTAACTCCAGACTGCTTCTTCTATTTTTTATCATGGTTATATTTTTTTCAGACCTGACAAGGGACCTGAAAAGACTCAATCAGGCGCAGATAAGAAAAATAGGCCAAAAGATGTTTTTGGTCGGTCAGTGGCAACAGAACAAGAATTTGAGGTGCTCAAGAATGC
This sequence comes from Microstegium vimineum, assembly GCA_022036555.1. Classification (NCBI taxonomy): domain Eukaryota; kingdom Viridiplantae; phylum Streptophyta; class Magnoliopsida; order Poales; family Poaceae; genus Microstegium; species Microstegium vimineum. Next base: position 1,401,540 of record CM039125.1, on the reverse strand, counting down.
TCCAAGGTACATTGAACTCCTTGTTATTTTGAAATTTGAGTGGCTGAACAAAACAGGAGGTTCATTTCTCTGTTCCATTTTTTTCTGTTATATAAATTGTCATTCCTTATATGTTTTCTCATTTCACTTATCCAAATAGTGCAGCATTATGATGTATCTAGATCACTGTTAAGATTTTTATTGACATTCACTACACATTTGCCTCTTATTCTCAGGTTAGACACAGGTGCTCCTGCAAGGGTCAAACCATTTGGAGTTGAAGTTCGTAATGTTAGATGTCTAAGGTGTGGAAACTATGGTCACCAAAGTGGTGACCGAGAATGTCCCATGAAGGATGTGATCATGCCTAATGAGGAGAGTCGGTTGAAAAGAAATGATCCACTTACAACTATAATGGCGCAGACTGATTCAAGTGAGGTTAGATTGTTTTCCCTCTTTGAAGTATATTTCTGTTGCAATTGCTCATATAAAAAATATGGAAATATATGTGTCTCGGTTTTAGAGCATGCGTATATTTGACTTTTACCCTAGCCGACTGGCCCCCATGACTTTTACCCTAGCAGAGACCTGAATATTTTGAACAGTCTGTGATATATAGTTATCCATGGTCTTGGTAGCAATATTTGATCCATACATGATACATGTCCAACCAATATAGACAATAGGAACTTAAATTTCCTCATTACTTGTTTAAATGTCAATTTTAATGTGAGGAATTTAACAGCCTTTGAAGTGGGAACTTAAGCAAAAGCCAGGCATGAGCCCTCCTCGTGGTGGATTTGACCCAGATGATCCTAATCAGCAGATTGTGGCAGAAGACATCTTTGATGAATATGGAGGTATATTAGTAGTCTGAAACATGAACAAACATCCATGTATAACTTCTGCGATTTAATATTTTTGCTGCCTTGCATTTCAGGTTTTCTGGGCAACTGTGACATTCCAGCTCTCATTTCCAATTTTTCTGCTAGCAAATCAAAGAAATGTTCCAAAAAGAAAAGCAAGCATAAGCAGGCTAAGTCTGCTATTCATGAGGATTCTGGTAGACATGAAAGCAGTTACCATTTATTGTCAGACTCTGAAAATGAGAAGAGAAATAAAACATCAAGAAGCAAGAGAAAAAAAACAAACTGTTCTGATTCATCATATTCTGATTCTGATATAGATGCTAGAAAAGGCAAGAGTAAGTCAAAGCATAGGCATAAGAAGAAATACCAGTTAGAGTCTTCTTCTGATTCAGAATTTGAGGTCCATGAAGATACAAGGCGGCATCTGAAGAGAGAACACGTGAAGGGGAAAAGAGATGAGTCACCATTGCCCTTCTCTAAGGATCAAGGAGACACAGAAAGCAAGAGGCATTCAAGGCGTTCAAGGAGAAGGGCCACTACAGGTATTCATCGAGTCCTTCTGAGAGAGGCGGGCATTCTCTAAGGCACAAGGAGAAACAATATTACAGTGACTCGAGTTCTGATCGGAGCCATCGAAACTCAAGGAGATCGAGGGAGAAGAGACATGATCGAGAGTCAAGTTCTGATGCCATCAGGCGCTCAAGGAGATCGATGGAGAAACAGCGCCATTCTGATACAAGCCCACGTCATACTAACAGGCATTCAAAGAGATCAAGCGGTAAGCAAGAATATACTGAACGCAGCCATTACAAAACCAGCAGACATTTGAGGAGATCTCGGGAAACATGGCACTACCCTGATTCTAATGCCTCTTATCACTCAGACTCTGATCGGCACAATAAACATCGCCATCATCATAGGAGAAAATGAACTAGCAGGGTATAGGTACACTGCCCTATCAGAAGTGATGCAGTATCTGGGGATTGCCCTGGTTGTGACGGCATTAAGGGTCCCTGGCCTCTTTCTGAAGATCACCAGAATCCACTTGGAGTCTGGACGTCTGGTGTTTGGTGGCTGGTCTCAGGGTTTTGTGGTGTTATTACAGTAATGTACACGGTGTAACTGAGTTTTTCATACTGGTAGAATGGTTGTTTGGGTCTTAAAACAGTTGTGTTGTTGTAGGCCGTGGTTGGGGCCCGGAATGTTACGTGCTCTTTTTTTTTGTTTTGTTTTGCCTGAGCTAGCCTTCTGGTCTACTGTGGACTCACTAATAAGCTTCTTGTGAAATGTGTAACACTTATCTGCAAGAGTCCTTCCCAGATGCTAGGACTTTAACCCTTTTGAGAACCTGGAATGGTTTACCTACTCCCAGTGGCACTACCAACCACTGGCCTCCAAATGCTAGGCAAAATCACCTTATTTATATGTTGAGCTTGCACCTAGTTCTGGTAGTGAGGCAAGTATAGCATGGGTACAGCAGTTAACACGTTTGGTAACGTGGAGACTGGAGAATGTGTAGCATTTAGAGTTAATAAATTGACAGAAATTGGTTGATTTACCTGCTACACCTTGGTTGATTCAGGACTATCAAGCATTAATTTTGATGAATTAATGTCCACTTGGCTGATTTACCTTCTACAACTACTACAAGAATGGTTGGAAAACAATGTTTTCTGTCCATATAACCTCCTACAAATACTAAGAATGGTTAGAAAAAAATGCTTTCTGTCCATATAGGCCTATCAATCATTAATTGTGAATTATTATCTCCACTTGGTTGATTTACCTCTGCAACTACTACAAGAATGGTTAGAAAAAATGATGATATTGAAATACCCCCATTAATATATGTTGCTTTTACCGTAGTATATGGCTTTGTTCGAAACTATGAATATTTTACCTAAAAATAGCCATTTACTCTATTTATACCAAAATGCTAGATGTATTAGTTTTGTTCTATTGTAAAACGAAAAAAAAATGTCTAATTGAATGTGTTTCAAAAAATACATGAAGTACATCATCAAACTTGTTCCACTAAATTCACACTAAAATGCCTCTTAACATTGTATTCTCGTAAATGTTACTGTATTTTCTACAAAACTTATCAAAGATTAAAAGATTTGATTTAGGAAAATTTAGAGCTTATTTGGTGGGCCCGAGTTAAATGTACCCGCCAAGGTGCGGTGCGGCACCGTTGGCTTGAACTCTAAAAGCGTTGTACTGTACATTTTACAGCAGTGGAGAATGGTTCGATTACCCTGTTTTTTCCACGCGAATTACCCATTGCTCATTCTCCAATTTTTAATGCTATTATCAAAACTCTATAAATACCAGTCCTAGACTGGAATCAACCCCAAATGATCCGCTGGTATCTGTCACCAACTACTACTTGGGTCGTCCGTTTGATGTGACATGACACACCTCTCTCTAGGGCGCGTTTAGTTCCAAAAATTTTTGACTTTTGGCTACTGTAGCACTTTCGTTGTTATTTGGTAAAAATTATTCAATTATGAACTAATTAGGTTCGAAAGTTTCGTCTCGCAATTTTTCGATCATAATTAGTTTTTTTTTTCGTCTACGTTAGTACTCTATGCACGTGCCGTAAGATTCGATGTGACGGAGAATCTTGAAAATTTTTGGTTTTTGGGTGGAATCTAAACGGGGCCTTATTGTAGACGTTTATAGCCAACTTAAATAATATAAAATAAAATTCTTGCTGAAATGTTTAAAAACTTTGATTATTAAATTTTAGCTAAATTTTAGCTCAGCTGTTTAAGTACTCTAACTAGCAGCTAGCAGGTGCCCTTAACCAGCAACCACGCCCAAGGCCGCCGAAGGAAACGCCAGAGGAGAGCAGAGCAGCAGCAGCAGCCCCAACAAGATGCTGTCGTCTTCCACCTCCACCCTCCGCCTCCACCAACCAACCCGTCCCCACCATCGCCACCCGCCGCCGTCTCCGTCCTCGACCCACCTAACCTCCCCACGGCGGTGGCGCGGGGGCACTTCCCGCCGCCGCCGCCGGCGGCGCCCCTCCGCGCGCGGTCCCAGCGAATCCGCGCGCTGGACGCAGCGCAGCCGTTCGACTTGGAGTCCCGGGCGGCGAGTCTACTGGAGGAGCGACAACGCCTAAAGATCGCCATAGTGGGGTTCGGCAACTTCGGGCAATTCCTAGCGCGGACCTTCGCGCGTCAGGGACACACGCTACTAGCCCACTCCCGCACCGACCACTCAGCTCTAGCCTCCTCCCTCGGCGCGTCCTACTTCACCGACCCACACGACCTCTGCGAGTGCCACCCAGACGTGGTGCTCCTGGCAACCTCAATCCTCTCCGCGGAAGCCGTGCTCCGGTCACTCCCACTCCACCGCCTCCGCCGCAACACGCTCTTCGTCGACGTGCTCTCCGTCAAGGAGTTCCCCAAGAACCTACTACTCAGCTCTCTCCCACCCGACTTCGACGTCATCTGCACCCACCCCATGTTCGGTCCCGAGTCGGCGCGCGACGGCTGGGACGGTCTCCCGTTCGTCTTCGATAAGGTTCGTGTCGGTGACTGCCCCGCGCGGCAAGCTCGCGCGGAGACGTTCCTTGGGATCTTTGAGAGGGAAGGGTGCCGGATGGTGGAGATGAGCTGCGCTGAGCACGACGCGCATGCCGCTGAGACACAGTTCTTGACGCATACTGTTGGGCGGATGCTCGCCATGCTTGAGCTCCGGTCTACTCCTATCAATACTAAGGGGTATGAGACCCTGCTTCGGCTTGTGGAGAATACTTGTAGTGATAGCTTTGATCTCTATAATGGGCTGTTTATGTATAACAAGAACTCCACTGAGCTGCTTAATCGACTTGATTGGGCTATGGATGCTGTCAAGAAGAAGCTCTTTGATGGCCTCCATGATGTCCTCCGGAAGCAGCTCTTCGAGGGATCCCCGCACGCCCCCAACGTCTCCTCCTCCTCCTCCAACGTTCGCAAGTAATCCAATTCCAATTCTCCTTACCCGACGATCATCGTGCTTGCTGCTGCTCATGTCATGATTGACATTGTACCAGTCTGTATCTGTATTCTCCATTTCTCTCCCCAAAATTCAGATTTGACTTTTGAGAGGGGTGCTTGCTTTCTGTCTGTCTCCTTTTGGAGGAACCCCCTCAGACTCTTTCTTCCCTGTCAGTTCAGTTCTGCTGCATTCCATTTCCAATTGAAGAGGGGGAGAGAGAGAGAGAGAAAAATTTGTTACTGTATCTTTGGAAATGTGGCAGCTTGGCATTGGAATTTGTGATAGTGTGATGAAGAAAAAATGAATAAAGAAGCAATCTTTGGCATTGCGAGTTTCTAATACCAGGATGAGAAGCAATCTCAAATATAGTAGCTTTGTGTGTGTTTTCATTAAGGATGTTGTGATTACGAGCAATTTCCAGTCAAAACCCCCCAATTTTCGCAGTGCGTTGGGTGGCGACAGCGACCTCCGGAGGGCAAACCCCATTCATGAACTCTGCTGATTACGGTTGGTAAGTTGCTTTCTTGAGTCTTGACAGCGGTGTCAGCAACACTACGGTCAGGTGCAGCAATACAAAGCAACACTACGGTCAGGATGTAGGAGTACTCCTACCAAAACCGTGTGCTTTTTGGTTGCACCACCGTGGAAACCAGCTTCTGGTATTGGTGTGGGTCAGATCAGTACAGTGGAGTGGTCTGCATCTGCATCTGAATGGCGCAGTTGTTTAGAGGGAAAATTAGGTCGTGTTCTGTTTGGTTCTCATAAGTCATCCGATTTATAAGTCAGGTGATTTAAAATCAGTGACTTATAAATCATGTTTGTTTGGTTTTTAATGACTTATAAGTCATGCAGGAAATGAGTTGGAATGTGGTCCCGAAGCAAAAAAAAAAAAGGTGTGGTCCTATGTGAGAAATGAGTTAGAGTGTGGTCTCGAAGCAAAAAAAAATATGGTCCTATGTAAAAAAGAGATGACTTATAAGTCTATAAGTTGGGGTGGAGCAACTTATGAACTTATAAGTTAGAGTGTTTGGTAAAATAAATCGCTTTTTCACTTTTGGATTTATAAATCAAGTGACTTATGGGAGTCAAATAGGGCCTTAGATTGGTAGCATCAAAAGATTACGAGAATCCGGAAAATACTATTGAGGGTCTGTTTGGAACGCAGGAATTTCACATGAATTGCGCAGGAATTTTACAGAAATCAATTCATTTTCAAAAAAAGAGTACAGGAACAGCAAAATATCCCGCGTTTCAAACAGGCCCTGAAAAGGATCCGTCACGTGAAATACCATCGAAATACCATCCGTCACGTGAAAAAACTTCATCACGTCACGTCTTTGCCGATCCATACCCATCACGTGAAATTACCCATAGCAAATTGTTGGTTCAATTCAAAGGTGCTGTAAAAGTTATCCATAGCAAATGACACTTTGCTTCGTTTTACTGTGCTATGGAAAGAGAGGAGAGACGAATCACTCCGTAGTACGGAGTAGTAGTTGCGATGGATTGGATTGGAATGGAATGGAATGAATGGGCTGCTGTTGGCATTGAATCTGATGCCAACAAAAACATCGCAGCCGTATGACGGGTATCGGTCGGCAAAGACGTGACGTGCAAGCACGGTTGCAGAGGATTGGTTTGGTTGAACAAGTCTTTGTTTTGTTTTCTTGGTTGTCTTCTAGTAGCAGCGGACCCATTTGTACAGTAGAAATCCCTGCTACCAAATTCTTGTCATAATGTCGTATGAGATACGTACGTGTGGTCAGAAATGGAGTGTGCCCAAAAATGAGAGAAGAAAGCCAATTTCGTCGTTCTAGCACAAAATCAAACAAACTGACGACGGAAGAAGAACAGAACAATGGGGGCATCAGGTGGTAAAGTTAAATTTGCCCCTAACGGCACATGCCCTCAGGATGTAGGTCATTAGATTTACTCTAAGATTCGTGCACAGCAGGAGAGAGACAATAAAAAAATATTTCTCTTCTGTTGTACATGAATCTCGAAACGAATCTAACGATCTGTGGTGTAGGAGCATGTGCCCTTAGGATAAAAAAAACCACCGTTTTCCTCACTCCAAATCCAAAGCAGATCCATGTTATGTTACTGACGGAGCTCTTTCTTTTGAACCCGGCGAGAGGCTCACAAGAACTAGAGACAGAAGCAGATCCAAGCAAGAAGCACATTTTGCTGAATCGGCAAAGAAAAGAAAAGAAAGCACGCAGGCTACCTTGGATCTACGAAAAAATAGGAGCACATTTTCGCTGCAAGAGCAAGACTAGACAAACACGTGCTGGAACAAGTTCCAAACACACCACCTACTCCGTACTACTAGCACGCACAAGAGGCAGCAGCACCGGATCGGAATCCGATGAGGGGTCCCGGCTGGCACTGTGGTAGGTACGGCATGTTTGGTTCCCGCAGCTGCTCGCCTCGCCGCGTGTGTGGCGGCCACAAAACTGCGGCGGTGATTTCGGTCGCCACACTCCGCCACGGACTCGCCACAGCTATTTCCGACATGAGTGACAGATGCCTATGCTGGTAGCCTGTTGTCCCTGCTTTTCCTTGTTTATGGGCCCACCCTCGCTCTCTGCTGCTAGCTGGTTTCAGGACCGTGAGCAGAACATGGCAGTGCAGGCGTGGCGAGCAGGGGCACCGTCCAAACAGCAGCCGGAGTTCTGTGGCGGCCGGCAGCGTGGCGTGGCGAACCTTGCCTGGGAACCAAATTAGAGGTTGGAGGCGGCAGATCGAGGAATTCTGAAACGTGACGGGGGAGCCTGAAACGTGATGAGGGTTCGTTCAGCTCCAGTTTGCAGCCTCCAGCTTCCAACCGGTAGACGAGACGAAAGACGAGTAGAACATGTATGTAAAATCACTATCATCTCGTATACTGTCTCTTGCCATAATTACAGTACAGCATCCTGCAATAGGTAAATGAACACGCTTTTGGCTCTGCCATTTTTTTGTTATGATCTTGTCAGCGCTGCCTAAAATAACTATGGGATGGAGTGAGAAACAAAACAAGTAGTATGGGCCTAAGGCTCAGCCAAACCATCTGACCTTATTATTTTGTAAGTCACTGAAGATGTTCTGCATTCTTTTTTATCAGACTAGTATAGTGTCTGTGCGTTGCCAGGGTTTTATTTAAAGGATACGCTTAAAAACAACAATATATACATTTTGTCCATAGATTTAGTGTCACACAATGTATATGACCATAACTTTACACTTCTATTAATAAAGTGGGCTATTAGAGCTTGGTACAATCCTAGGCAATAAAAGTATCTTTTTATGCAATTCATGCTACCAAAAAAATCCATATGAGAATATCACTCTGTCCGCTTCATAGCTTGTTTGAGAAGAACATGCAGTCTGAGGTATGTGAGAAGTCCAATCAACTCCTGCCTTACTCCAGGACCATCGAAGGGCAAAATTGATGTCAGCGCACTCATAAAGTCATGATGCAGATTGACCTGGAAATATAAGCAATACGATGCATGACCCAAATCAGGAGTTTTTACTAACAAGTAACAACCCAAATGGATCAAAATTGATTCTTAAAATCTCACCAGATATATAAAAACTTTTTAGCTCCGTTCCAGAAAACTGACAGATGAACAATGATGCAATAAAATTGCATCTTTCTAAAAATAAAAAATTGGGAAGGCTTGTATTAGATTTGACAAGTTAATAACCCACAATAGCAGTTTCAAATAATAATAATAATAATAATAATAACCCACAATAGGACAAACTGGAGTGAGAAGGAAAACTAGGGAGGTTAATTTGTCAGAAATCCTTATTATCCTAAATTTTTAGAGCTGTCAATGCAATAAGTTAACTGGCAGAACATATTCTGTTTGTCAACCTCAAATAACTGAAAAAGAAGCGCGGGCAAACATCTTTGCTCCACTTCCTGTCAAAGCACGCAAAAGGCTGGGAATGAAAATCAACTATCTTATCAATCAGTCAAGTTGTTGACATATATATACTCACTGATATGATGAGTCTTAGATACAAAATTAAGTACAAGAAGTGATCATGAGCATGTTTATGGAGGCACAGATACAGGAACCAATTCTATCAGATAATTAACAAAGGCATTAAATCAATTATAAGTTTATAGTTGATAGCTCTATATGCAGTGATTCCTATTGTAGTTGTTTTGTTTTATTTTTCTTTAATCTGAAAAATCCTGCACAAGGAAAATGGAAGTGTAGATGCTAACCTGGGAAGCGTTATCATAAGAATTTCATATATTTACGATAGGTCTTCAACACTGTTCTCCCAGTATGACTACACTATCTGGTCGGAAAATCATGTCTCTGCATCACTTCTACCGATTTTGACACAAACACATATTGACAGAAGGTACAACTTTCCTTTGCATTACCAACACAGCAAACACACAAAAATCAAAGGAAATAGGTCAAGTAGAAATTAAGAACATCAGTTCTGTTTGGAGTCTAACAAAAAAAACAGCCTGCATAAAAAATATATATGCACCTGTATGGCAGATCACCAAAAGATAATTCATCATCAAGTTGTTAATAGTTTATCATGCATGCAGGCTTGTACATACCACTCGATTTTGCGCCAATCCTGTAATGGGAACATCCACAGAGATGCCATCAACCATGTAGTATGTTTGCAAAACCACACAATTCAAATGTTAACACACGGTTGCAAGTGAACAATACAACTTTAGTAATCAGATCACAGAGCCATGCTTGCCTCATTTCGACCTGAACTTCCCCAGAAAAAGGCATGCCCTCCCTGGCTCTGCGTAGCAAAGCCAGCAAATCAGTGTGTCAGTTCACGCGAAATCGCAACACAAAGCCCCAAACCTCTCATGGCACCAGCAAATACCTTAACGGCATCATCCATGGCCACAAACACTGGCACTGTCGCCCATGTGCATGTCTGCACCGATTGATGGAGTTGAGGGAGAGGCACGCTGCATCGAGGGTGGGGGGCTTTTCTCCGGATCCGCTGAGGGAGAGTGCATCCACCCTGTCCAGTTGGCCTCCTCACCGGATCCACCGAGCAAGAGCGCCTCCACCACGACTTAACCGACTGCTCGCCGGATCGGATGAGGCCGTGAAGAAGAGCATCTCGGCGGAGCCGCCTAAGGCGAGCGGCTGCTACGCGTGTTTCCTCCTCGGCGGATCCGCAGCTGGGCTGGTAGCGAGCGGCCGCCTTGTCGACGACGTGGCGGCGCGGTGCTCCGGAGGCGGTTGTGGCGGCGCGTGCTCTGGCGGCGCCGCGAGGTGTCCCGCGTGGCGGCGCGGGCTCCGGCGGCGGTGAGCGGCGCGGGAACGAGGTCGCGGTGGAGCGCGGGTTCCCGGCTGCGGCGGCGTTTTCCTGATGACGGTGCGTGCGTTTGGGGTCCTCGAGGGAGCGGAGGAGCCACGTGCATTTGGGTCCTCGAGGGAGCGGAGGAGCCGCGCGTTGGGATTGGGTCGCGGGAGAGGAGTCACGCGTGCGGGAGATGGGGCGTCGGGGGAGAGGGAGAGCCACGCGTGGGGCGGCCACCGGATGGGAGGATGGACGAGTGATGAGGATTGATCCAGGCAAGCTGATTCGTTGAATTTGAGTGAGTAAGAGAAAAAGAGTGATTAGAATAGATCTGATCCCTTCGTTTGAAAGTTTAATTGAACTTTGGTACATTTGTTTGGGTGCGTTTAGAAGAGGTTAGGAGAGATAATGACTGTGGGGGATAATTTGTTTGGGTGCGTTTAGGAAAGGTTAAGAGAGATAATGACTGTGGGGATAGTTTATGGTGTGGCTTTAAAAATATTTTTTTGGTGTATTATATGTAGTAGAGATAGAGATACTACTGGAACCCACCTAATTATCCATACCCACATGCAAACAATCCAGTTTCATCTCCTCCATTTCAATGTCCGCCCCCCCCCCCCCCCCCCCCCCCAAAATGTTCAGTCATCCAACAGTTCCAGACATCCAATTAATTCAGGCTTTGTCGTATGAGTCTCAGTCCTGATTTGTACATGGATACAACAAACATAATCCATGGAGCTATGTAACCACTGATGCTCATATTTAGTACATGAATATTTGGAATAACGGAAATGGTGGCTGCCTTTGCATTGAATGTAACTCCCTATTGTCATGTTTTTTTTTCTAATTAGTTAATAACCAAATGTCAATTTAGAACAAAGACCGCTAACTCAAACCGCGCCTTGTAAAATGAGGGTTACAGAGTACAAAAGCCCAGTGACCGGGACAGTGTTCTGTCTTAGGCCAATTTCATGCATTCTGACAAAATGCGGATGCAGCTATACGAAGAGATCAGTTTCATGCGTTTTTTTTTTTCATTATTCAATAAATCCCGTTTGGACAAGCCACGATGCAATGCATTTGATGTGTTGAACTTGCATTGAAGATAAAAGAAGGGTGGGTTGGGTTTGTTAAAAAATAAGAGAAATTAGCTATCTCATGCAAGGCAACTATGCGATGATGGCGTATGAACAGCGTGCTTTACAAATCTAGCTACATGCAAAACATCAAAGCTGAGTTGAGCATCTCTAACAATTTGTTATTTCTCACTTGTCAAATCTTGTGTTTTAGCAAGTTGCTATAATAATTTATCAAGTTGGAAAGAGGTCATCTCCAACAATTTGTTATTTCTCACTTGTCAAATAAAAAAAGAAGATTAAAAAGGAAGAAAACTTGCATGCGGAGACCCGAGCGGATGACTCGCGGGCGAGGGGATGGCAAGCCGATGCGCGCTCGCAAAAATAGGCGCGCGGCTCCGGCAAGCGTGTAGAATTGACAAGTCCAATTGGCAAACTGTTGGAGATTGTTTTTTGATTGATTTGTCAAATTTTAAAGGATGGTAAGTGATTTAGCAAACTGTTGGAGATGCTCACTCTAAATATATTTGCAAACCTATTCTGTATGTATAGAAATGAATTGTTGACCATAAATTTTGGAGATGTTATCTCTGGAACTTGAAGAAACAAGATCTACGTAATTAAATTTGTGGTAATCATGTTAGATATATTACATGTTTGGTACAAAAATCAAGCCCTGATTGGGACGGTCGTGTGGGGAATTTTTTAGCCCGAAACAATCAGACTTTTTGTTAGCCTGGACCAGGCCCTACTCTCCCGTCCGAACCATGTCCAGCCTACAAAATGCTCAGGTCTTTTTGCTCGGAGCAGCACCAACGTAGACTAGTGGGGACTGTTTAGTTCCAACCAAAATCTAAAATCCAAAATCCTAACTATTTTGGATTTCAATGATGGGGATTGCGATGATGACACACAAATCAATTTAAAGATTCTTTTATTTTGGCCTCTTAAGTCCAAAATGCAAAATAGAAAATGGATCACTTTTTGTCAAATATTTAGGGGGTGTTTAATTCCACTTTACAAAATGAAGAGCCAAAACCCAAAATATTTGGGATTCCATGGGAAACTAAACAGGGCCTGGGAGTGGTTAGTGAGCAAAAAAAAAAGTTGTCATATATGATTTGATTAAGTGAAATAGCTACCCACTCCATGTCAAAATAAATGCACATCACGTTTTTTAAGAAGTTGTTTTTTTTTAATTTGACCAAATACATAGAGTACAATATCAATATTGTCTCCACAGAACTTCAAATGATTTAATCTTCAGACAGATCAACCCAAACCTGCAGTTAGTCCTACAGAACTTCAAAGATGAGCTCAAGTTGCTGCTCCTGAGAGCAAAGAGAAGCTATTCCCCAAGTCTTGATCTATGGATAGCAAATCTAGTTTAGCCTTGTTGTTTGCGGTGCTTAGACTGCCTTTTCTTTTTTCTTTCTCTGTTCCTTAGCTCCGCCCTGTTGCTAGTGCTAGTGCTAGTGCTAGGACTAGTGTTGGCGTTCTTGTTCCCTCCCCTTCTTTTCTTCAGACTTGTTTCGTTTTACCTGAACTTTTTTGTTTTCTTTTTTCTAATAAATTGCTGTAGGGGTGCAAACTCTTTCAATATATATATATATATATATATATATATATATATATATATATATATATATATATATATATATATATTAGTTTGATATTAAAAAATAATTATATAATAAATTTATTTGTGCAGACAATATATATATATACACAAATAAATTTATTATATAATTATTTTTTAATGTCAATCTAATAATACCTGTTACACATCATAGATATAATCACCTTATATAAAAACTTAGTCAAATTTAAAAGTACCCTTCCAACGCGTGCAGTTGTACTAAAAAATCAAATTTACCCTCAAGACGAGAACGACATCTCCTCTGTATATCCATCAATATATTACGTAGGGCACTGAAAAATCAACCAAAAATATGAATACACAGATGATGTAAAGATACATATTCATACAAAATTTAGAGATGGACAAATTTTGCACAAGGAGATATGTGCGGGTCGCAAATCCACACATAACACAAACAACACACCCGATCTTACACAAATCTGATATTTTTCTTCTTTTGTTTCTCCTTCTATAGAATTCTGTCCATTCTTAATATTTTCATGGGCGGGCATGCATGCATTTTTGTATCCGAATGAGTATGACCTCTTTGCTCGTATTTTTTTATTGAACACGAGAGAAATAAATAAATAAATTGTTATAGCTAGCGTATCCGTAGTTATCCTAGCAGATCGACCCCGGCATCAGATGATTGATGATTGCGAAACCGACAGCATTAGGTCGTGCAAACCTGTCAGTAATTAATCATCAAGCAGCTGGTTACTGTCACCCCATTTCATCAATTCATATTAATCCATCCACAGCTTTCTCGTGGCCTCGCTCGTGGGTGCAGAAAACTCACCACTCGTGGTTATGGACTGTCTTTTTCTAAGTAAAAGGTGCTTTCGTTCTTGTACCATAATGAAAGGTACCGTATATGCTAATACTATCCTGTTGGATTCCGAATATTTGTGAGGCCTGAAACGGAACGCATATGCCGATATAGGTCAATCGTCTCTTAGATGGATTTGTCTTCCTAACTGCAATTAACAGTGTGGGTAGTTGAATACGACAATAATAAAATGACATCATTCGGTTTATCAGTCGAACATGTAAAAAAAAATTACAGCTAATAAACTGGCTTATGTAATTTTTAGCTGTTTTGTTATAAGATAAAAACATTATACCATGACTGATAAGCCAAGCGAACAAACCAACAATTTTGCATCATCTACCTACTCATATTTTGATTAAAATTTTAATTACAAACAAATTTGAGTGTTGATTTTTTTTTCTACAAACGAGAGCATGGAAATGAACAATTCCACTCCTCTGCTTTGCTTCCTCCAATTGCTCGGGAACATCTGCTTTCATGAACCCTACAATTATTTTTACCGACGAAGTGGACGTATAGTTATACCGGGTATATACGCCCCCAGCTGCTGTTTCGTGGGTCGGGCCCGCATGTCATTCACATTCAGTACCAGTAACGATGGGACGAACGTTTCCGTGGCAAAATTCCAATCCTACCCCGGTGCCTTTCGTCATCTAAAAAACCTGCCACGTCGACACGCCAGCTAATATATAAAAAATTCTTGCAGACACAGGCCGCCCCACCCGCAGGCCGCAGCCATTAACGGAAAAGCAGAGCAAGCGAGCAGCAGACGACCTCCTCCTGTCTGCTGTCTACTCCTCCCTGCTGCCCGGAGCACGCGGCGCGAGGGAGGACAAGGGAGCTGGGAGCGAGGATGTGGCGTGGAGGTGCGGAGGCGGCGGAGATGGAGGGCGGCGACGTGGAGGTGGAGGTGGAGAGCAACAAGCCGACGCTGCTGCAGCGGTGGTCGTCGTCGGTGTGGGCCGTGAGCAGCAGCGGGCGCCTGATGTTGGCGGGCAACGAGGCGTGGCGGGCGCACGCCGGGATGGCCTTCGTCCAGGTCGCCTACGGCGGCTACCACGTCCTCACCAAGTCCGTCCTCAACGTCGGCATGAACCAGATCGTCTTCTGCGTCTACCGCGACCTCGTCGCGCTCGCTCTCCTCGCCCCCATCGCCTTCCTCCGCGAGAGGTCCCCTCCGTCCTCTCTCACCCCAGTGACTGGATTTCTCTGCACATCGAGTTTATTGTATTAGGTGTAGTGTCAATTCGTCGTCCCGTATTAAATTGGCATATCCATCCGTCCTTGCAGAAGCATGCGCCGCCCGGTGACTCCTCGCCTCTTCGCGTCCTTTGCTCTTCTCGGATTCACCGGGTAATTTATTTAGCTATTATATATTTATATCTTCACTTTCTTTTTCTCTTATTATAACAAAATCTATATATAGTTTCCCATTACTACCCTTGTTGGAAATAATGAAATGGCTTTCCCCAACCTTGCCGCAGGATCTTCGGGAACCAGCTCCTGTTCCTCCTCGGCCTCAGCTTCACCAACGCCTCCTACGCGGCGGCGTTCCAGCCAGCGATACCGGTGTTCACGTTCCTCCTGGCCGCAATAGTCGGGTAACTAACAGTCGGAATCTTCATTCCTCTGATAGTCTTGAGTCCTGACATGGAAGCCGTCTCAAATGTCAACTGGATTCTAAGTAAATTACACGCATGCATTATCCAGCGTGGAGGTAATCAACATCTTCACGAAAGACGGGGTCGTCAAAGTTCTTGGCACAGCCGTGTGCGTCTTTGGCGCCGTCCTGATGGTCGTCTACCGAGGCCCGTCTTTGATTGGGATGGGACTGGGAGGTGCCACTGCAGCTGACGCAGCTGCCCTGGCAGGCACTTGGAGCAGCAGCAATGCTTATTATTCTCCTCCTCAGTGGTTGACCGCAGCCATGCTCCGAAATGGTGTCGAAACATGGCATCTTGGGGTTGTCTGCCTCATTGGGAACTGCTTCCTGATGGGTGCTTACCTTGTCATTCAGGTGATTCAGACTTTTGGCTGTTGTTGATGGCATAAACATAATTTGGCAGCATTGGTGTCGGTATTTATTGACGTGATATTTCCTTTCTTTTATTAATTGACTGTGAATATCCAGTGGCTGGCTGAGATATGAATGTTTACTGTACATTTTATGCTCATGTCTCATCCAAATTTCTGTCCTTTTCTGATGTTGACACCTCCAGGCCCCGGTGCTGATAAAATATCCTGCAAGCTTATCCTTGACTGCTTACTCCTATTCTTTTGCAACCTTGTTTATGGTGGTTACTGGCGTATTTGCTACCAATGGGCTCCATGAGTGGGCACTGACAACAACCGAGATCATAGCCGTCTTATATGCTGTGAGTATATGATTTTGACATCAGGCTTAGATTTAGAGGTCTCCCCGGTTGTGTAACCACATTTATTTTGCTTTGTACCTACCAGGGAGTTGTTGCGTCCTGCCTCAACTATGCAATTATGACCTGGGCAAATAAAATTCTTGGGCCCTCTCTAGTTGCCCTCTATAATCCACTCCAACCAGCATGCTCTACCTTGCTGTCAACCATTTTTCTTGGGACCCCAATTTATGTCGGAAGGTTTGACCCTATTCCCTACTCTAAATATTCTAAATTGCTGTTTCAACATTATGTTTTGGCGATTTCACAGATTGTGTATCATTTATTAAATTGTTGGCTCAGCATGAGTTTATCAAGTATCAGTTGCTGATAGGCCATGGATCAACATGTTATATTATTCTTTGAAGCTAACTAATACCAGGCAACTTTTAAATTCTGACCTTGTTTACATGTGCATTTTATTCGTTCCAGTGTTATTGGGGACTCTTCATCATTGCTGGTCTTTACCTGGTTACTTGGGCTCGCTACAATGAAGCTCAGAGAGTTCTGACTGCCCGTTATTTGCAGCCTCTCCTTGTGGAGGATCTACCAACCACCAAGGCAGAAGGAAGTTCCTTCAGGGGCTCCATTGATCCTTAGACCCCAGAGAAGCAGATGGATTGCCTCAATTGTTTTTCTAGGACAGCAGCAGCAGCAGATTTATTTCATGTCTTTTTGTATAATACCAATCTTGCATACAGTCATCCTCCACATACAGTAATTACTACCATTTCAAGCATTCAAACAATGGTTCCATTATCAGGAAGAATGGCAGGGTACTGAAAAAATACCATACCCTGAACAGAATCTTCTTGATATGTTCTGGTATCCCAATAGGCATTTTTGTTCCCAGCTTTTGCAGAAGATACCCTTTGGTTTAGGTGCATTGATCCTTCGACTTCAACAGTTTTTGTCTGTACAGGTCAAAGGCTAACTGCAGTTGGATTAACCTCACCAATGAGAGGTACTTGCCCTGATTACTTGAACTATTCGTCTGTCTTCTGAATTTGGGAGCATCCACATTGTATGCCATTATCTGTCCTTATCATCTGCATGTCAACACTCAAAAACACATGTACAGTCTGTTGTTATTGCACAATTTTTTTTCTAACTTGAGTTTATCTTTTGCGTTGGCAGAATATCTTTTATGCCTAAGAAGTGAAGCTGCAATGCACTATAGCTATCATACTCGTGGCTGGCAGACGAACTTTTCTTCTGTGATGATGGAATCCAACCTGTTCTTTTTATTCAATACAAGGGAGAGTAAAAATACTACTCCAAGTTCACGTATTCATGTATCAGATTTTTTAACAATTAGACTTGTACTGTGCCTTTTTTTTTGCTGTATAGACGATCGTTTATTGTAACACCCTAAAATTTGAATTAGAAATCAGGTTTGAATTTGAGTTTAATTTGATTTAATTTAAGTATTTATGTGATCATAGAATTAAATAAATAAAAATAAAATTAATACCATGTTAGGTCCAACATGTTGTGATGCATCTCATGTCCCTGCACTTTTTTTCTTGTGTTGTGTGGCTTTGCAAAATCTTGAAAAGGATTTTAAAATCATTTTGGAAAATCAAATTTGAAAAAGAAAATAAAAAGAAAAAAAAGAAAAACCTCACCCCTCTCTTTCAGCCCGAGAAGCCGGCCCGGCCTGTCCCCCCCCCCCCCCCCCCTCTCTCTCTTTCTCTCCGAATGGGCCGGCCTGCCCCGCACCTCGACCCAGCCGCGCCGCGGCCTTCTTCTCTCCCTCTCCCGCTGACACCTGGACCCAGCCCGTCAGCGCCCCCTGTTCCCTCTTCTCTCTCCCTGCCGCACGGGCCCGCTTGTCAGCGCCCCGTCTTCTTCCTCCCGAGTCCGGAACGGACTCTGCCGCGACGTCGTGCCGCGCCGCGTTCGCCCCGCGTCCGGTTTCCCCGCGCGCGTAACCGCCCCGGACTCCCCCCCCCCCCACGGCCTCCTTTAAATAGCGCCGAGCCCCTGCGCCGTATCCCTCATCTTCTCGCCTCGGTTCGCCCCGCAAAAGCAGCAGTAGCAGTGCCGCCGTCGCCGCCGCGTTCCGCCGTCGAGCCGCCGCCGTTCCGAACAAATCCGACCACCGTAAATTCCCCCGAACCGCGCATCTTCTTCGCGAAGCTTCCGAACGGCCCTCTCTCTCTTGTTCCCTCTCGGTTGAGCACTGTGGGATCCCGCCGCCGCGCACAGAGATCCCGCCGCCGCTGATCGTCGAGGGCAGCCATCCTCGGCCGTCCTCAGACCTCTCTGAGCCTCGCACTCGCCTCACGCGCGTGCGGAACATCTCTCCCCTCGGTTTTCCCTCTCTCTTGTGCTCTGGTTACCCGTGTCGCCGTGCCGCAGTGAGTCCGCGCCGCTGTGCCACGCCGTCGGCCACCCTCGGGCCATCCCGACCCTCACGAGCCGCGTAGATGAGTTCGCGGTGTTGCCCTCTCTTTCCTGGTGCTTACGGAGTCGAAAACCGAGCACCCGAGCCCCCTTCTTCCCTGGCGCCGGCGAGTAGGAGCTCTGCCGGCCATGTCCTCCGCCGGCGCGCCGCCCGGATCCGGTGGGGAACCGTCTCCTCCCTCCCTGGATCTAATCTGGTCCGTCCACCTCTGATCTAACGGACCAGAACACCCTGTACCCCTTCGCTCTGCCGTTTTGCTAAAGAGCCCCTCTGTTTTTCCCCTCTCAACCCGCAGTCCTGAAGGCGTCTTTCAGCTTTGCGTTTTCCCCTCGGAAAACGTATTCCCTTCTTAATTCTGTTTAATTCGAAAATAAAAGAAAATTCCTATTTTCAGTTCTGCCACTGATTTTCAAATGTCTATATTTTGCTCGTTTTAAATCCAAATCGACCCGTTCAAGTTGCGTTAGATCCGTAGTTTTATGCTCTATCCAGTAGTATAGATTTCATCTATGTTAGTTACCTTTGAAAATTAAAGTAAATTAATTTACTAATGCTTTAATCTTGCCCTTTTCAAAATCTTGTTTAATCTATAGTTTCTTCGTTTTAGATCCGATTAGCGTGGTTCTCGTGTCCTTGTGATCGTAGTAAAGTATAGATCTGTTTTATAACCTTTTCAAAGTCTCTTTGTTGTTTATGGTGTAATGTTCTGATCATGTCTTTATTACTTCGTGTATGATTGTTCGGATGATTGCGTGGTGATGTTGATCGAGTTCAGCCGGTGAGATCTTCGGTGAGCAAGAGTTCTTTGCAGCAAATCAGGATCACCAGGAGCTTTGTGATCAAGGCAAGTTTAACATGGGATCATCCTTGTTACCTATTCACCATAATTCAATCTAGTCATTATTGCATGTGTCTAATTTGATTCCTATAGATCAATACCATAGCTTTGTTATCCTTTACCTTTTCACCATGGGTTTCATGCATTTGGGTAGCTCTGTTATGCTTTACAATAATGGATCTGAGATGAATCTTGATTAATGATATATGCAACAATGGGATAAAACTGACTTTTATAGCAACCTGGAATAGGACCCCACTGTAGGGCAAAAGCTGGGATAATAATACAACCACGAGTGCTATAATGGCTCTGGCTTTAGTCAAGTATAAAGATTCGTACTAGCATGTTGGCAGTTCGTGAAAGGCACCATTGCCGAGCTGGTTGCAGGGCATGTTCTAGGGTGGTTACCGTTTCGAAGGGTACCATCGAGTAGAGGCTTTGCATACCCCTTGCCCTTGGGTCCGTAGGGTCTGGCAACATGTTAGGAAGACTTTTGAAAGACTTCATAGTGTTCCGTGCCCACTCACCTCGGAAGTGTTATGGGAGTTATAAACCCGGACATATGGGTAACATGGCTTGTGGGTAAAGTGTATAACCTCTGTAGAGTGTAAATCTATCATGATAGCCGTGCTCATGGTTACGAGCGGCCTGGAAAACTCATAGTATAGATGATCATGTTGTTTAATGTTTAATTGTTAATGTTGATTAATCTTATCATGTGGCTATCAACTGGGTAAGCATAACTAAAGCTAAGTGTTGATAAAACTTGACCAAGATAAAAGCAACCGCAGTACAGACAGTGTCAGCTTTTGAGATTCATAACCCTATGTTACTCTTGCTGAGTACTTTAAGTGCTCACTCTTGCTTTCTCAACCCCTTCAGATGGCTATGAAGACTACCGTGAGGAGTACTAGGCTAGTGGTCAACCAGTCGGCGTTCCCTGTGAAGTGGAGCTTCGTCGTGAGAGTTATCTTTATTTTCTGCTGTTATGTTATTTAAATATTATTCGTTATGTAATAAGCACTCAGTGATGGTACTATTTAAAGATTTGTCGATTTATGTGTGTGATTGATCTCTGGGCACATATAAGTTATTCATATTTATTTTTATCCTTAAAATTGGGTGTGGCATTTATCTTCTCTATATATATTTCCGATGCTGTTTGTGCTTCTCCCCTGAGTATTTTTTTATTTTTATTTTTATTTTTTTTTACGGTCAGAATTCACTCCATGGTATATTCAGATTGTAGGATTGAATATTTATCCCTGATTGTGCTGCGCGGGTGCATACGCCAGGTAATAGAACCTTCTAGTTTGTAAAACAACATGTCCCTAAACTATACATGATCCTTTTGGACCGGTGAGGAAGCCACAATCTTTTATTTAGCGCGCTTAAATCGCTACTGGAAGGTTGCCGCGGGTCTGGCGAGGGCAAGATAATGATAGTCGGTGTGTTCGTTTGGCAGGATTATGCACTGTTCTGGCAGGATTATACACTGCTGGCTGATTTTTTGTGAGAGAAAAACACTGTTTTGGTTGAATTTAAGCCGGCTGAAAAGCCAAGCGAACAAGCTGAGTGTAGATTTAGATTTAGGGTTAGGTTGAGGACCTTGGCGGTAATATTTCGTTTGTGCCGCAATTAGTAACTCATACTTAACGACCGGTGGTATTTTTTTTTTGTCTGGTTGGCTATTTTTGGATGTATCTAAACCAAATATTGTCATAAATCCACGTCTCTACTATAATTAAAATCATCTAAAAAAAAGTAGGAAGTCTCTACTATAATTGAAATCATTTAAAAAAGAATAGGAAGTCTGATCTCACCTTTTCAACTAAAACCAGACTCCCGCCTGTCTCAAAAAAAAAAAAAATCTTACCGATCCCACCGATCCCGCTCGCATCGAGACCCACCCTGTGCCGATCCCACGATCCGATCCCGCTTCCCCGTGAACCACGCCGTGCACCTCGCGTCCACCCCGTGCACCACGCCGCCGCCCCCGCGTTCCGATGCGGTCTGGCACGGCTCCTCTCCGGCGTGGGGGCGTGACCCCGCCCTCCCCGCTCACACCAGGAGCGCCGACCGTCGCATGGGCCAACATGGGGGAGGATCAGTCGGCGGCGCGCGCGACGAACGACCACAGCAGCATCCTCCCCGACGGCGACACGGTAGGGCCCGGCCCAGCCGCGCCCCTCCCTGATTGGCGCCCCCTCCCCCCGGCGCCCCATGGCAGCCCCTGGAGCACCCACGCGCGCGGATCTGCCCGATCCATCCCGTGGAGAGCCGCGGCAGCCCATGGAACACCCCCCGCGCGCGCTCTCCTGACCGGCAACGGCCTGGCCCCCTCCCGGCGAGGAGACATCGGCGCCGTCTCTGCCCGCATTCGTACCACGACCTCCCTTCTCCAGCGTCGCAGCGAGGTGGCGGTCACCTCGTCTCGCGTGAAAAAAAAACCCCGCTACCACGCCCGCTCCCGCTCCCTCTCCCTCGCCGGGAAACCCCACGCCCGCCCTCATCGGGAACCCCACGCCCGCCCACTCCCGTGATCTGCACGCTGCAAGGACGAGGCGGAGAGAAGGAGACGCCGGCCGACGGAGCGCCGCCGTCGTCCTAACCCTAGGCGGCGCGGCAGCGGGCAGCAGCAGAACAACTAGCGGCGACGCCGGGCGCCGAGCGGCCCGCGGTTGGGGCCGAGGATAGCCGGCCAACGACCAGCGGCCAGCTGCTCCAATCTCCAGACTCCAGGTCTCTATCCGCATTCCTCCACTTCGGCACCTCCACACCGCTGATGCTTCGCGAGCGCCTAGAGATCAGCGAGATGCCGAGATCCAGTGACCAACGACACCCTCTACTTCGGCATCAACCCAGGTGTCAAGGTCGACCTCGCGCCGCTGCATCCACTCCAGTCCACCATCACGGTAATGATGCGTCACTCTCCTAATGTTGAGCCTGGGAACCATGTTTGGGGAAACGTTTGGGACAGAGGCCATCTACGGATCCGTCCTCAACAAGTCCGGGACTTCTATGCCCAAATCCCCTTCATGTAGTTCACTCCCACCCCCCCCCCCCCGTTCTCGCTGGAAAATATATTTATTTCTGGTAGTAAACTTGTTGTGTATCGTGTGCTGTAGTTGGCAGATGCAATAGGAGAACACAGCTTCAGTCAATAGGTGAAACGGAGGTTACGGCTTCGTGGCGTCATGCAAGGAAGAGAAATTTGAACTGGAATTTGTGGCTTAGTGACAAATAGATTGTTCAAATTGGGCTTGAGAGGAATTACTGTAGCTTAGTCCAAGTTTAACTTCATTCGTGTGCTTCAGACTATGTGTGACGACTTTGTCATCTGGAGCAAACAATTCTCTCCTTAGTCTCTTCATTTTGATTTCTGATGTTGGCATATTTTTTGTGATTATTTGTTAGATTCAGTTTGAGTTATGGATTGGTGTCTGAGCTCTGAAAAAACACCAAGGAGATAGCTGTTGTCCTTAGGTTTCCCGCTGTTGATGTAGCCATATGATTATTTACATCATATTGTCAATGATAACCCTGTCTTCTGTGTTGTTGGTCCGTCATAAATATGTCAGATATTAGAAAACAATGGTGCTGGATTCGCTAATCAGTACAAGAAGAATATGCTCTCTTTTCCATCTTTTTAGCATGCCACGATCCATTGTTTGTGAGGTATATTCATTTACACACCTATGTAGGATCAAACTATTATAAAGCACATGCAGACTCAGTGTCATACTTTTCTAGCTGCTAGGAGTTTGTAGTGTTAATGCAACATTGTTATAAATATTTTCTCCTTGGCTTTGTGTCCTTTGATCATTCCATTGTTTCTTAGTGCATGCATTGAAAATAATCTAATTTCTGCTCTGATATTTGTGTTAGATCATTTAGATGTCGTTTTATATGTGTGGTTCGTGCAGAGCTATGCACCTGTTTGTCAGAGTTCATAATTATCTAGCATGTACAGAGATCTGCTTGCATCTGCTCTGTATTTTAACTCTAGCTTATTGAACATGACAATTATCGAAGATACTGAAGATTGTTTTAAAAATTCTCTTGTTCTCTGAATTGCAGGTTCTGCCTATTCCTACATGGCCTATTCATTTAGGATGGAACCTAGACAATTGGTGAGAGGCAGCAACGGTGATTGGTTTTGATCGTTCACTAGATACATTGTCCTTTTTTCCTTTCCTTTCCTGTTACCGACCAACCCAAGCTTTATGCATATAATCTTTTTTTTTTGGCATAGACACATTGGAGTTTGCCAGTTTGGACTTTGCAGAGCCTCTAAATGATGTTATGTTATCTATATATTGGATTGACAGAAGGTATGCTTTTTTATCTGTCTAGAACTATACCTACATAGTATGGATTATTTACTAAGTTTGGAATAATTCTCTTGCAGCATTGGCTGATGATGGGAAGTTCCTACTTGCTGCACGCAAGTGTCATAAGCCCACGTGCACAGACTACCTAATTTCTCTTGATAAGGTTGATATGTTAAAGGGAAGCAGCACCTACATTGGCAAGCTAAGGTCAGCTTTTGAGATATGATGTTGGAATATTATTTTTGTGCTTTTAATATAATACACATAATCAATGCCCTTGGTTATACTACAGGTTGTTTTGGTTAAACAATCAGCTGTAAACTGTCAACAACATTGTTTTCTTTTTTTTTCTTTTGTCACATTCTCTGTGAATATATGAGAACTACTTTTTATTTTCTTTTGCCTTGCGCAAATCTCTATCGTCAACTGTTATTAAAAATCATGTCAAATAATACACACTTTGCTGTCAATAATTGTGCTTGCAAAAAATAATAATATACATCCTCTATATTATTATGTACTTCAGACTAAAATGCTTGAATTGTTTTCATGGAGCAAGGTATAGCTAAAAAAGGTCTACTCTGAAACTTTCACTTGAACAGATCGAACTTCCTTGGAACAAAGTTCACTGTCTATGATGCTCATCCACCATATGATGGAGTTGTGGTGAGTCGCTCTGCACGTGTGGTTGGTTTGAACCAGGTCTCCCCTAGAGTTCCAGCTGGGAATTATCCTGTTTCACATATTTCTTACGAGCTGAATGTTCTGGGCTCCAGGTATGGTCACTGACTATCTTGCTACGACAAATTAAATCTAGACTTTTGTTTTTGTTAAACATAGTTGCCTACCCTTTACTAGGAATAAGGTCTTTATATGGGAATCTTGGGTGCAAAGAATTTGTTGGTGATAATTGCAAATCCATTGGTAGGTCAATGGCCTCACCGGTTAAACTGTTCATCTCTACTATAATTGAAAACTTCTCCAAGTAGCTTGGGTCAACACTTCTATGCATTCAGATAAAACTTCGATGCATGGGACAAATATTGTTTTGCTTTTGAATTATGATTATGTAAACTGAACATTTTGTTCAACCGCAAACTGAACACATGTACTATATGTGCCTTCTCGAGAAGTAAATATCTGTATATAGATAAGAAGGTTGTTCTAGAGTGGATATGATCATTTGCGTCATGGCAGAACTCTAAACTTTCAGTGCTCAACACAATTAGCTAAGTTCTTCAAATTTAATATAATTAACATTGGACTTAATGTTGCCATAGCGTTAGCACGGGCAATATACTAAATCAAATTTAAAGGGAGCTTATTCAAATGTTGACTTGTTATTTTTTATATAATTTCAATCTAGGAATCATTCACTTGATATACTAGATCTTTTTTTAGTAAACTATGTTTTTACGTTATGGGATGAATTATCACCTCATTTTCATTTGTCATCTGCTATACTACTTGGCATTGATCAATCTAACCGTTTATCATCAATTGTATATGTTGTTTTTTTAGTGACTACTGCGCCGCACATCGCGCGCTGCTCGACTGTGGGCATGACATCCTTCAACAAAGACTGCGTTGTACCTGCTGTTCGAGTCGGCCTCCAGCTACGGCATATTCCATGTGTATGGCATCGATGAGATCGGGCAGAGTGTGGAGGCCGTGCACTCCTCTGTGCTGAACCTCGACCGCTTCGGCAAGGCCGTCAAATACTATTGTGTATAAGTTAAGCTCTCAAAAACAAATTGGTTGTTTTTAAAGCATTTCTCTAGATAAAACCGTAGCGTTAGCACGGACATTATACTATATAATTATGTTTTCTTCATGGAACCTAACCATGTGGGATCTTAATTTGTAGATTAGTCATAAGTCAAAGCTATTCAGTTGATGGTTTCTACGGTCGATAAACTGACTCATATTGTTTTATTATCAGAGAAAAATATCATCCCATGAGTTACAAGCCAGGTCAGTAAATTCAAGCGATTATGATTGAAAGGGAGCGTAAAGAGGATTTTTAAAGCTTCTTTGGCCATTATTAGGCTCCAATAAAAAAAATCAAACTCGACAGATATTTTGCCATCTCTATTTGGGACCTACCGAGATTGCAAAATTCACCGGAGTTTGAGCTCACTTGGACAGAATTAGCGTAGGACAGATCACCCCGGACACTAAACATGGATACAACACAATGTTCACACACTTTTCAGTCTCGTGATGTAATAGTATCAAATCGGGTAATCTTCACTCCTGAGCAAACAATTATCCGAAGCGACGTGCAAACTACACCAAATAATGGCGCATATTAATATGTATGTCATATACAGTACTAATAAACAACAAAATACACACCGAGTCAGGTATTCGTCTCCTATATGAATTAAACTTAAACAAAAGACACACTGAGTATGGTATCGTTCCTATGAATACACTTCAGAACATCGTCTGGGACTTTGTGTTCAAAAGTATTATGATGGGTTTATAAATAGTCCTTGTGCAAAATTCAAGGCATGTAGTCGCACTAGATGAACAATGATTGCAAATGTCCACTGTCTGCAACTCTAGCATTTGCATTTCACCAGGAAAAATAAGGGCTTCCCTTAAGCTTCTAGAATTCTAGTCGCAATACAAGCATTGTGGCACACAATACAAGTTGATTTGGTTTTTTTAAAGATGATGGTACAAAAACAAACATAACAAGTAGGCCTAGCAATTATCGATTTGTAAACAGAGGTAATTCTCCTAACTAGTCCAAGGGCATAAACAGAACATGTGATACCAATTGCTTCACCCATGTGTTACTGGACATGCCTAGCAGGCAGCAGCAAACACCATCCAACCAGAAAGAAAAAGGATGGCAAGTGCTGTCATATCCCAATGCCTCAAACACCACTACCATACTATTGCATTATTGCCTAAAATTGAATGGTCACTTTACAGAAGGTTATGCTTGCTGGTATGAAGTAGTGCAATACAAGTAATCCTGATCACGGAAGCACTAAAGTTACCAAGCAAATGAATAGATGTTCAGCTACAATGTGGGGGTAATTGTAAGCTTGAGAGGCTTGGAAGACCTTAAAATCTGTACATCGCTGAAACGACATATCCATCTTCAAATGACAGTCTGGTTATGCAATATTGTCAGGAGTGCTGCTTATACTCGTGAGCAAACAATTCTCTCAGTAAGAGAGACAAAATAATGAGCAGTCATTAATATGGCGTTACTCCAGCATTTTAAACCAAAATATACTCCCTCCCGGTTAGATCAAAATATAAAAGAGAGGGAGAAGATGGTTTTATGTCGGTTAGTTCAAAATATAAAAGGGAGGGAGAACATGGTTAATTGGTAATCTGTTACGTTACTCATCTCTCATGGTTGCCTTTCAGCACTTTGGAAGTTGGGATCTAGGAAACCAGTACTCATGCCAAAATAGTAAACTTAGTCTAGCGACGAACTCAAGATATATACTTAACCATGTGAGGCCTTGTTTGGACGCGCATGTATCTCCCTCAAACCACATGTGTTGGAGTGTATTTGAACTAATATACACTTCAATCCACTCTAATCCATGTGGTTTGAGAGCAATACATGCGCATCCAAACAAGGCCTGAGGTGGAACTGAAATCGCTAACGAACTCGAGCATTTGCATGACTCAAACTAGACGACAACTGCCTTTCATTTCTAGTCACAATACATAAAGCAATATAATATAACAACTAGGCCTGACAATAGACCCATCGTAAGCAAAGGCAATTCTCCTCACTAGTCCAAGGCATAAGCAGATCACGTGAAGCTTTGGGCTAGCCGAGCATATCCAACAATACAAATTATTTATACCTATAACAAGATAAGATCTGCCTCATGAAAATGAACCCCTTAACCCTCAGCGGACAGTATTAAACAACGAACAAAAGACTTCCTAATTCATAAACTTTACTTGCCATTAGAAGAAAGTAAACAAGCAACAGATTTCCACAATGGTTTAACGAGGCCCGATCAACATTAATAATACTAGCAGCCATCGCCGGCATCACAGAGCAGCAACACAGTTAAACATGCCGAGTTGCCAGCGACGAGATTGCTATATAGTTGACACACATATCACACGACACATGTAGCAGCAGTATATAACAACGAAAAGCAGCAGCAAACTAATAGTACACCGCAGGCCAACTGCGGCAGCCGCCTGCCACCGGACCGGAGTCCAGAGGTCGGTCGATAGTTTGATTGATTATATAGATCGGGTCGGTGGATGGGATTGAAATCGAAATTACCCCCAAGCAGGCATGCAGGCAAGCCAGCAAGCTACTTCTTGAGGCTGCCGCGGATGCCGGGCTTGCCCTTGGAGGAGGTGGCCTCGTCGGCGGCGGGGGCGGCGGCGGCGGCGGCGGGGGTGGAGGAGTGCAGGTTGAGGAGCTTCTCCGGCTCGAAGGGGAGCTTGGGGTGGCGCGCCTCGTGGTGGATCTGCATGGACTTGATGTCGGGCGCCGGGGTGCGGCAGAGCGGGCACGCCAGCTTCGCGTGCCCACCCTTCTCCTGCCCCAGCCGGTCCGCCTGCCCGGCCTTCCCGCCGCCGCGGTTCGTCGTCGCCGCGTCGATCTTCGCGGCGATCTCCTTCGCCGTGTGCTTCTTCGGCTTCGCCTTCCCCGTCATGGCCAACCCCTCCCTCCTCCTCTCGCGCTCTCGCCGCCCGCCGCCGCCGCCGCCGCCGCGTCGCCTTCCTAACCCTAGTTGTGTTTTTGGGGAGTCCTTCGCGGTGATGGTGAGGGAGGGCGAAACCGGGGTCGCCAATAATTAGCCTCTTGCGGCCGCACACGGCTTCTCCCCGCGGTGGTAGTCGTCTCGCTTCGGCCGTCGGATCTGGAACGTGCGGTCCCGACTGCGTGGGCTCGGATTCCACGAAAGTACTCCCTCCGTTCCAAATTACAAGACATCCTAAAAATCTTGGAGAGTCAAACTATCTAAAATTTAACCAAACTTATATGATAATATAATAACATTTATAATGTCAACTAAGTATCGTTAGATTTATTATCCATTATATTTTTATAGTATATCTATTTGATATCATAAATCTTGATAGTTTTCTCTATAATTATTAGTTAAACTTGAGATGCTTTCTCTTCGAGATTCTTGAAAAGTCTTATAATTTAGGATGAAGAGAGTAATTGGATATTGTCCCGTGCACGAGACACGAGATATTTCATTTGTGTGTGCGGGCCAGGCCTGCTCGCCACATTTGTTCTTTTTTCCTCAGTTTTTTTTCATCTTTTCGGTGTCCTATGATATTACGACACGTTTGGACATCACCATCGGTATCAATTTTTTGTTAGAATTGGTAAAATCCGTGCCACATGTTTCCATGAAGATCCGTGACAAACATTTCAGTCTCTTTTTTTGAACTAGAAGAGAGAAATAACAGTTTAGTGTTTAGGAGATAGAGAGATGTTCAAACAAAATATTTCATTCCGTGTGCCATATATTTTCCATGTCTTCTAGAACATTTGGATGAGAGAAATCATCCATTTTTGGATAAAATCTACGTCAAACACACGATATGGCGGGAAAGTTTGCATGGGAGATGTAAAATCTATGTCAAAACGCTTCAGCTTCAACTTTAGTTTAGATCAGGTGAATATGACATCTCTTATGGTTTTATTTTTAAGACACAAGATCTCAACTACGCTAGCCAACAAACCCCCAAAACCTAGCATTGTCGACGAGGAGTTTTTTTTACAACACACAACACCACCTCCCCCCCCCCCCCCCACGCGCACACACACACACACAAAACCTAGTTTCCTTAATTGCCTCATTTTTTGTTTTATCCTGAAATCATGTTAATGCATGTCTAGATGAGAGAACCATTTTACCATTTTGTTTTTTGATAGAATCGATAGGTAGTTGAAAACCGTTTCCACGAGAAATAGACAACTACATTTCAGCTTCAACTTCAATTTGGACTAGTTAGGTTTGAGGGTATTGTTTTTAAGGCAGGAGACCTCAACCATACTAGCCGACAATCCCAAGTGTTATGACATCTCTATGTTTGGATCCCTTCATTTGGAGAAATTAAAATCTACTTTAATAAATTAAGTTATTTGGTTTGGAATTTAACATTCCATCACTTTCCAAAGTTCACATTTAAGCCTATCTCAAATTCATAGGGGGAGAGATGAAAATTGATTCTACATATCACTATTCCATATTTCTATTTGCAACTTATAACATGTTGTTCAAACTCCCCTCCTACACTAGAAATACAACAAATAAGTATGCCTCTCATATAGTGAACAATAATATGCAATTATAATTCATATATAATTATATTAGCTTAATTAATATATCTCTAAATTATGATTATTAAAATGAATTCAATTCCAATGGTGTTGCTTTTAAGGCAGAAAACCTCAACCACGCTAGCTGACAAACCCTTGAACCTTGGCATTGTGGACGAGGGGGTTTTACATGCGAGACAGTAGTCCAACTCCCGACCAGTTGGTTCACATGGTGAGCCAACCACCGAGTCACAATCTCGTTCACAGACTAGAAAAGAGAAAAAAATAACATTTCAGGTGTTTAACTTTATTCTAGTCCTTCAGTTTTCTAAACTAAAAGAGAGAAACGACATTTTAGCTGTTTCACTAGATTCTAGTTCTTTTGATATGAATTAGAGAGCTGATCATTAGGTTTCCCAAATAATTCTGATTAGAATACAGTTAAAAATTCAGATCCAAAACATAAGAACAAAAAAAAACATGAATCGGATCCTAGCAAACACGCATATGCTTTGAAGTTGAAGTTCAAGGTCTGATATCTTACGAACTCCTAGAAAATTTGTGTGATTTTTTTAAGTTAAAATGGTATTCGAGATGGGAGTTTGTGCTGCACCCTCACATGTCACATGTTCGAGGTTTGTTCATGCAATACATACGCCAACATTAACACCAATGATGGCAAAGTATTGCTCATGTCATGTGTATTAGCAATGCTTGCAGAGATATACCCGTTCCTGATTCCATGGGGCCTCCACCGGACTCATTTCAACCAACAGTCGACTGTTCGTTTGACAGGATTATACACTGTTCTGGTTGAATTATACACTGCTGACTGATTTCTTATGAGAGAAAAACACTATTCTGACTGGATTTAAGCTGGCTCAAAAGCAAGCGAACAGGCTACAAGTTTATTCAAGTTGATATTCAATAAAACATTTTACTTTTGAGGATGGCGTAGCCATAAATAAAGATCCACAAGATCATTCTAGCTGATGAAACAGAAAACGATGTAGATAAAGCCTGAGACCACTGGTTACTTCAACCTTTTAAAACTTTCCAACTAAGTAAATAAGAAAGTCACTGTAGTAAACAGAAGAAACTAGCTCAAGCCAATTTCAGCCACTAATAACAGTTCTAGAACGACAGACGACCACGAGCAACTTCTTATTATGCTTCAAGATGGAACATCAGTTCAGCTCATCACATCGGCAGCTCACCACTATCTGCTATGACAACCTTGCTCTTTGGTTGCCCGTTCTGCCGGCCTTCAGCTTCGACCTTGTACACAACATCCATTCCAGACAACACCTTGCCAAACACAACATGCTTCCCATCCAACCTAACACACACAAAGTAAAAGCACGAGGTAATCAGCATAAATCTTCAACAGATTAAGAAAAAACTTCAGTCAAGATTGGAGAAAATAAGGTCACTGTTACGAAGACCTTTGGATATTACTTACCAGCTTGTTGTCACAGTGGTGATGAAAAACTGAGATCCGTTTGTATCTCTCCCAGCATTGGCCATGGACAGAAAGCCTGACCCAACAATCAGTCACCAACATGTTATGAATTTAACAAGCCTATAGTAGTAAAAAGATCCTAACAAACGACTCAAATAAATCATTTCTATGTAACAGATATGATCCTTTTTTAGGTCCACATAAAAAATTCCAAGGCATAATTGATCACCTGGTCCAGTGTGCTTGATCTTGAAGTTCTCATCAGCAAACTTCAAACCATAGATAGATTCACCACCCCTCCCATCCCCAAGAGTGAAGTCACCTCCTTGGAGCATGAAGCTGGGGATAACTCTGTGGAATGCACTTCCCTTGTAGTGGAGGGCTTTGCCACTCTTGCCAACTCCTTTCTCTCCTGTATAACAAGAAAGTTGGGAGCCACATGAAACCAGAACCAAACAAGTGTCTTGAGCCTATTTAGTAAGACATCACTTAGAAAGATATTTCACAGATGTAAAACTGTTCACTATTTAGAATGGGACCTCTTCCATTATACGGCAGGCTAAAATAATACTGTACTTATGTATGATGAATGCTATACCGCTACTGTGATTGATGATGTTCATTTTCACTTTTCCCACAAAATAAGATCAAGAATGTGCACATCTATTAGTTAGTTTGTTTGTTTGTTTGGAGAAGGTGCTCATTTTTTATTGGTTGTAACCAAACTATACTATGCTGCATGACAAAACAATTTCAATTAAGACTGCCAACGACCACGAGTTTAATCATTAGGAAACCATCACAAGGGTAATAATAACATTCTTAACATATAACATACCTGTGCAAAGAGCTCGGAAGTTCTCTGTAGGAAAACAAGATGCAGGGTCCATTAGTTTTCTCTTATCTCATGAGAAAATAGTACAGAATTGTTAATGATAAGTTGATAATACCTGCTGTCTTAGGAACAGTCTTCCCAAAAAGCCCCATGACAATCCGACCTATGACAGTTCAGAAGCAACCATGTTGTCATTTCTCCTTGATATAAATAACTAATGAGACCTAGAAAACAAAACATATGCATAAACCTGATATAAAACCCGATAACCCTAGCAGGAGCAATCACTCCACATCTCATGCAACAGAAGCAAATGAGTTTGTACTGTAAGGCTGTAATAAGCACTGGTGGTTGAGCAGAGACACCAATCCAATACGAGAGAGAGTCGAGTGTGCAACACAACTAGTGGAACCAAACATCTAGACATCTAAAGTAGTCCTATTGCTCCACTTCGGTACGACTTAGCGTGCTGATCTGCGTATCTGACACTGCAGAAAGTGAGAGGTGGGCCGTCACAAACCTGCGTGCTTGCCGTTGATATCGATATCGAAGTAGACCTTGTGGGTAACCTCCGTCAGGTCCTTCTTAGCCTAACAAATAAGCACCCAAACACAACGGTTAGCCGCTTGGAATTGGATCCCGATCCACCAGATTCAGTCATTCAGAAATTAGCGCAGGCGTCAGAAAAAAACAGTCACATCGACAAGCAATCCTGCGCAGTATCTAATCAGATCGGGGGGGAAAAGCACAGGGAGAGAGAGATGGTGGAGGAGCAAATCATGGATTTGTGGGGCAAGGCACGGACGAGGTTGACGAGCACCTGGGCGAGCGTCAGGGCTGCGGCGGCGAGCGCGAGCCACAGGCACACCGTGGCGGCTGGGCGCCAGGCGGCCCGCGCCGACGCGCTCCTCCTCCACCCGCTCGGCGCCATCTCCGATCCGGCGATCCGCACGCTCCTCCGCCGCCGCTGATGAGGTCGAGAGAATTCTTCTGCTAGATCTGATGGTTTTGCTGCACTTGCGCAGTCCTCGCCTCGTCCACCAAATAAGGAAGCCCCTCACTGGCTGGCATGTGGGGCAGGCACGGTCCGTTGGTCCCACATGTCAGTGTACGACCCGGATGGTAGAGACACTGGGCAGTCCCATACGCCCTCGCCACTCGCTTTGAAATTTTAACTGTTTTTGGCTTTTATCGATTTATAAATAAGTTTTACTGTATATCTAGGTACTTAGTCTATTTCAAGTTACAAGGTATTTTGATGTTTTTAGATTCATGACTTTTACTAATATATGTTTAAACATAATATATATTTAAATGCATAGCAAAAGTTGTTATTTTAAAAAAAACGCAAACCATTTTATAATTTAAAACGGAGAGCAAAATCTATGCACCAAAAAAAACTAAAACAACTTATAATTTGAAATGTACAAGACACGAAATAGCTCCAACGAAACAAATAAAGCGTCCTGCACTGTGACAACAACATTTTTTTTTTCATGGACATACATTTACATGTGCTTTGTTATCGTTAAGAGAGAAGGAAAAGTTGCGACACAACGGCGTCTAGCCTCCGCACTGTGCATGACAACAAGATGCAATATATAATGGATGGAGCATTTTAGTTTAGTTTCATCGATCGTCATGAGATCAGAGATCATGATGAGCAGCAGAATCATCAGTTAGCTGGCCGCTGTTGACAATGACGACCTTGGCCTTGGGCACGCCGCTAGCCTGGCCTTCAGCTTCGACCTTGCGGACGACGTCCATCCCTTCCAAAACCTTGCCAAACACAACATGTTTCCCGTCCAGCTTCTTCGGCAACCTTCAATTCAAAAGTCAAAACGTACTGAAATGCATGCATATGTAAATAAAATCATCGATCACATACAGCTGTACATGTGCTCGATCAAGAACATTACGCATTAATTCAGATTTTTTCCGTAATAAGTAACTATATCATTACTTGTTTTCTTCTACGGTGGTGATGAAGAACTGGGAGCCGTTGGAGTCTGGCCCGTAGTTGGCCATGGACAGCGTGCCTGCAGATGTCGATCGCACACACAATTCAGTTCAGTTCATGTTCATCAGAGTTCAGAGGTTTCAGGTTTCAGCTTAGCGTTTTGCTAGTCGATCGATCGGTTTCAGTGTTCAAGGATGTACGTAGCTAGGTAGTACCGGCTTGAGTGTGGTTGAGCTTGAAGTTCTCGTCAGGGAAGATGGTGCAGCCGTAGATGGATTCGGTCCCCGTTCCGTTGCCGTTTGTGAAATCGCCTCCTTGGATCATGAACCCCGGGATCATCCTGTGGAACGTGGATCCCTTGTACCACAGAGGCTTTCCAGACTTGCCTATTCCTTTCTCCCCTGTACGTATAATAACAATAGCAATAGATAATAACAGGAAACGTTTTTTAATTTTGTGCAGTGTCTCCCTGAACTCTGCATATATAAGCTTTTTCAAGAAACA